>LR738712.1:295430749-295543362 GCA_902687465.1 Secale cereale
TCCATGAAACCTCTAACTACCTACCTAGCAAAACGTTGTTTGGTTAAGTTACGCTTATGCTCAAGCCCCCTCTTATAGCGTTGCCAGTTGCAGGTGAAGATAAAGTTTTGCTCCATGTCGATTGGGTTTTTGGGAATAACACAATATCTATTATTTACATCAATGCACCTTATATACTTGGCAATGGGTGGAAGGCTTGGCCTTTTGCTAGGTGTTTTGCTCCACTCATGCCACCTTAAGAACCGATAAACCGGTGTTATGTTCCTTGATTTTGCGTTCCTAACGTTGTTGGGTATATGGGGACCCCTTGATAGTTCGCTTTGAATAAAACTCCTCCAGCAAGGCCCAACCTTGGTTTTACCATTTGCCTAATAACAACTAAAATTTGCATAAGGACTAGCTACCCCGTGGATTCTTAATCAACAACCCGGGCCAGTGATCCTCATGAGTGTTGGTCCAACCTAGGGCAGCTTGCGGCACCGCCCCTTGGCAAACTGGGGTATTTTTGTTGTTGTAACCATAGCTCATCCATTGTGGCCTGAGACGAGATATGCGCGGCTCCTATCAGGGTCTCGGCACGTCGGGAGGTCTTGCTGGACTTGTTTTAAATATCTTGTACATCGGGATTTTCGAGTCTGGTCGAGTTGTCCCTAAGATAAGGGGTTTTTACCTCTGTTGATCGCGAGAGCTTGTGATGGGCTAAGTTGGGACACCCCTGCAGGGTTATGATCTTTCGAAAGTCGTGCCCACGGTTATGAGGTGGATTGGAATTTGTTAATATCTGGTTGTAGATAACTTGACACAAAACCTCAAACATAATACACTACCGTGTGAGTAGCCGTGATGGTCTCTTTTCGAGGGAGTTCGGGAAGAGAACACGACTGGGTTATGGATGACTTGTAGGTAGACAGGATCGTCTAGTGATCATGCTTAGTGTAATGCCCAGGATGGGACTAAATCTCCTACGTGTCGAGGCACGACTTAGAGACTTAACCCCATGCTGGAATGATCGCAAGTCTGGTATCTTTGCACAACTCATGTAAAAGATGGGGATGGAAAACATAAAATAGTTGGCTTACACTCGCCACGTCACACAAATACAATACATGTCTCAATCATCATTCATTATAACATCACAGCCCTCTAAGGGTAAAATCCAAATGACAAGATACCAAACATAATTTAAATCCACAGGTCGGATCGAATCCTAGTAGAAGTCTCCACTACTGATCATCAGGATAACGAACATAGTATCGACTACGCTCCTCGTCGTACTCCCAGTCTAGCTCGGTGCCATCTCCTGGATAGCTCACCACTGGACCTGCATCTGGTGTGGTGAAGTAACTGTGAGCCACAGAGGACTCAGCAATCCCGTTCCCGGGTAACAAGACTATTCAAGCCTTGGGAGAGGATAAGGCTGAAGAAAAGAATAAGTGTCTGCAGCAGCAACTAGCACTAGCTTACGTGAAAGAGTGCGAGAAGAGAAGTGCCTCGGTCGAGAGGTGATCACGAAGTGATCCTAGACTAAAGCTCAACAAACATAACCCCACCGTGTTCAACTCCCGAATCCCTATTCGGAAATTGACAGTCACGATACACACGCTGGTAGTGTATTCGAACAATGTGTCAAGTTATCTACAACCGGATATTAACAAGCTCCCATCTGCCACATAACCGCGGGCACGGCTTTCAAAAGTTCATAACCCTGCAGGGGTGTTCCAACTTGGCCCATAACAAGCCCACGATCCGTGGAGTCGCAACTCCAAAGTGGGAAGACCCGAGTATTCTCGGAATCCCGTGCTCAAGATACTCCGAACTAAGGTAAGGCTAATCCAGCAAATCCTCCCGGCGTGCCGACACACTGACAATAGCCGCGCGTATCTAGTCTCAGGCCACGACCGGATGGGCGATTCTACAGGTTTTTACCCAACCTCGAGTTTCCTCGTGGTGGCCCCGCAGACTCCCCGTTTCGGACCAACACTCATGTGGAGCACTGGCCCGGGGTTGTTGAATTAAGAAAGAGGGTTTATAACTCCCTATGCAAGTTATTTAGTTATTAGGCAAATAGTACCAATGTTGGGACTTGCTGGAAAAGACTTAGCACTTAGCGGTTTATCGAGGGGGTCCCATACACCCCAACCGTGTAAGGAACGCATAATCAAGGAACATAACACCGGTTTATACGGTTCCTAACGGCATGAGTGGAACAAATCACCAAGCAAAAGGCTTAGCCTTCCACCCTTGCCAATATATAGATGATTTCATTTTTAAGCATTTATATAGTGTGATATAACCCAACAAAACTTCAACATGAAGCAAGCATCTTTAACCTTCACCTGCAACTAGCAATGCTATAAGAGGGGCTGAGCGAAGCGTACTTAGCCAAGCAACGGTTTGCATAGGTAGGGTGGTTAAACATGGTCATGGTTACAAGTAGGAGCCTGACATGAAAGACATGGGCATCGAGGCAAAACTATAGAGCGGAACTACTAGCAATAGGCAAAGATAGTAATGTTATCGGGGTTCGGTCATCTTGCCTGAAGAGTAGTCGTTCGGATCGTAAGAAGGGTCCTCGTGCTCAACCTCGTTGGTAACCTCGTGCTCGTACTTATACTCGGTCTCAGCTTCCGGCTCTAAACAATACAATCACACAAGGCACGAATCAACAAGATGCAATGCGCACACCAAAATGATGGATGCATGATGGATGCACTATGAGAGCACACGGAGCACGGAAAAATAGCACTCAAGCAAATCACTTCAAAACATGGCAACAATAGGATATTATGAATCTACACGGAAAATCAATCAAGTTTCATATAAGACTCGCTCCAAACGGAGCTACGGGCTAAAAGTTATGCCCGAAACAAGAAATAGGCGAAAACTGAAAATTACAGCAACATAGCAACTTCGGAGCACTAGATAATTAAGCTACAGCACTCAAACACCATGGCAAAGAGCATGAACATAAACTAGACATATCCTACAGCAAATAAGTCCAAAGGTGCACCCCCAAAGGAGCCACGGATCAATAGCAACAAGCTTGGACATATTGAACTTGACAATAAAATTCTGACAGCGGAATTTTATTGAAACTTTGGAGCTAAAGTTAAACATGCTACAGCCACTCAAATAAGGATGTGAGGACATGAATGGAAAGCCAACAATATATACTACACGGAACCATCAAGATCCACCCCAAAACTATCATGGTTTGTCCTAGAATAGCACGCAATCATGGCATCGGAACATTACAGATTTCAGACTTAGTGAAAAATCCACTAAGTGTTAAAACAGCAGTTTCATCATGGCATCTATAAGAGCAAGTTTAAGTCACCTCGAAACTGAACATGGCAAGTGGTGAGCACCACATCAAAGTACACATGATGGTGATTCCGAAACATACAAGCATGCATCATGGAGATAAACACAACGATAGCAATGAGCTCAACAAGATGGCATTTCATAACAAGTGAAACAACATCACAGCCACATGGCACTTTGCAACGAGGATAACCATGGCAAGAATAAATCTATCATGCAACCTAACACAAGCAACATGTAGAGCAGGGCAAGACGAACACGTGGACATGTCATTTGCATCATTCGGTAAACGAGCTAAAAGATATCACTATGCAAAGGTGGCATAAAAACAACACATAGCAGCAGTTTATATCGGGATGCACTCTTGCAACAGAAAAATAAGCATCTAGATGATCTCTAACATGCATGGCACAATGGAATGAATCGTAGTGCTAGTCACCACGAACGTCTGGACATGCCATTTGCGCAAAACAGATAATCACACAAAAAGATATCGCAGTTTGAAATAAGCATCAGACAGACAAAAACTGAGACTAGATCTAGGGTTTTGAGGTCAACCTCAGATCTGGAATTGCAAACGGGCTGGATCTGGATCCAAACGGGCCCCGGCGGTGGATCGGGCGCGCGGGCCTGGAGTGGACGTAGTGGCCCGGCTGGAGAGGCGCGGCTTCGACTGGGCCCGGCGGCGCGCGGCTGGCCCGGAGTGGAGGAGGCCTGGAGTGGGCTTGGCAGTGACGTCGGCCTGGCTCGAGGCGGCTCGAGGAGGCGACTGGGGCGATCTGCTGCCGCGTCGGGGAGGAGAGCCGCTGGTTGGGCTTCGGGTGGAGTGGCCCAGGAGAGGCGGGGCGAGGCGCCGCTGCGAGGAGGCCCAGCTGGGCGATCTGGCGGGCGCCGGCGCGCTGGATCGGGCCCACGCTGGCGAGCGGAGGAAGGCCCGCGGTGGAGCGGCTGGTCCAGGCGATCGATGCGGGAGCCCAGGCGAAGGCCAGATCGTGGGGCGGCTCTGCTGGCGCTGGCGAAGGGGACTATGGTGGGGCGATGCGGCCTGGGCCTTCGGGCCCCGGATGGATCGGCGATGTGGTCCGCACGGTGGGGCGGCGATCGAAGGAAAAAGCGGCGGCGGCGATGCGTTGACCCCAGATCGATCGGGATCCAGGAGCGCGGTTCGCTGGCTCGATCCGGCTGGCTGTGCTCCTGCGCGAGAGGAGGGCTTCCAAGTGGCGAATTTTTATCTGGTCAGGCACGGAAAAAGAGGGGAAGGTGAGGCTAGAGGTAGGTGGAGGGGAATTAGGCTGCCAAAAATGGCATGGGGGATGTTTATATAGGGTAGGTGTTAGGGTTTGAGGGATTTGGGGTGTTTTAGAGCCCTCCGATCGCAATCCGACGGATCCGATCGCGAGGGGAGTTAGGATGGGCCAAGAGGAGGGAAGTGGGCTGTTGGAGGGGTGTCTTGGGCCACAAAGTGGAGGCACTTTGAGCCCACGAGAATAACTGTTGGGGTAGCAAACGGACTCGAAACACGACGAGATTTGACAGGCGGGTTACATACACCAAAACAACAACACACGACAAGTCTCGCGCCAAACCGGTAACGTTACACGTCCAAACACCAAAGTAGGCCTACGGGACGCCACGGACACGTGAGGGAGCTCCGGAACGCGAAACGGACAACGGGAAGGAACGCGTGGAACCGGATGCAACCGACAACAGAAATGCAATGCGATGCACATGACTACATGATATGAATGAATGCCACACACGCACACAACAAAACGACGAAAACCCAAAAGACAAAGAACCCGGAATGGAATAGATGAAGCCAGAGATATATTATATGCCCAAAAGGGAAAGTATTACATCCGGGGCATTACAAACTCTCCTCTACTACAAAACAATCTCGTCCCGAGATCTAGGACTGGAAAAAGGAAGGGTACTCGGAACGAAGATGATCTTCTCGTTCCCACGTAGCTTCTCGGTCGGTGTGATGTGACCACTTGACCTTCAAGAATTTGATGGACTTGTTGCGGGTCTTGCGCTCGGTTTCTTCGAGAATAGCAACGGGATGCTCTCGGTAGGACAGGTCTTGTTGAAGATCAATCTCTTCAAATGGAATCATGCGTTCAGGTGCCTTGAAGCATTTGCGAAGTTGAGACACATGGAACACATCATGAACATTGGCGAAGTTGGAAGGGAGCTCAAGTTGATAGGCTAGATCACCTCTTTTCCCAAGAATCTTGAAAGGCCCGACGTATCTAGGAGCAAGCTTTCCTTTGATACCGAATCTTTGGGTGCCTTTCATCGGAGAAACACGAAGATAGACATGATCACCAATGTTGAATGCCAAATCACGATGCTTGCCGTCATAGTAGCTCTTCTGACGCGACTGAGCGGCCTTGAGATTCTCACGTATGACTTTGCACATTTCTTCGGCTTCTGAGATCAAGTCATTGCCAAGAAGTTGACGTTCACCTGTTTCAGACCAGTTGAGAGGGGTACGGCACTTTCTGCCATAGAGGATTTCAAACGGAGCTTTGCCTGCACTTGCTTGGAAGCTGTTGTTGTAAGAGAACTCAGCAAATGGAAGGCAATCTTCCCATTTCATGCCAAAAGATATGACACAGGCTCTGAGCATGTCTTCTAGAATCTGATTCACTCGCTCGACTTGACCACTAGTCTGAGGGTGAAAAGCAGTGCTGAACATGATCTTAGTGCCCATGGCGGACTGAAAGGAGTCCCAGAACTTGGATGTGAACAAACTTCCATGGTCTGAGGATATAACTTGAGGAATGCCATGTAAAGACACAATTCTGGAAGTGTACAACTCTGCCAATTGAGCTGCATTGATGGATTCTTTGACTGGAAGGAAGTGAGCGACTTTGGTAAGCTTGTCAATCACCACGAAGATAGAATCATTCCCTCTCTTGGATTTAGGAAAGCCAGTGACGAAGTCCATTTCAATGTGGTCGAACTTCCACTCGGGAATAGGAAGAGGTTGGAGAAGACCGGCTGGACGTTGATGTTCTGCTTTCACTCTTCTGCAAACATCACATTCATTCACGAATTGGGCAATCTCCCTTTTCATGCGTGTCCACCAGTAAGACTGCTTGAGGTCTTGGTACATCTTGGAACTGCCAGGATGAATGGAAAGGAGAGAATCATGTGCATCTTCCATTATGAGCTTCCTGAGATCACCTTTGGGAACAACGATTTTGTCCTCGAAGAACAAGGTATCTCTCTCATCAACACGAAAGCACTTGTATTTTGGAGTGCCCTTTGCAATACCATGTTTCACCTTCTGCACCATGGCATCACTGAGTTGGGCCTCACGGACCCGATCTTCCAAGGTAGGAGAAATTTGAAGATTTGCAAGAAAACCCTGTGGAACAACTTGGAGGTTGAGCTTCCTGAAAGCTTCACAAAGCTCAGGCTGGAACGGCTTGATAAGAAGGCTGTTGCAATATGCCTTTCTGCTCAAAGCATCTGCAATCACATTCGCCTTGTCAGGAGTGTATTCAATGCTGGGATCATACTCTTGGATCATTTCAACCCAACGAGTCTGGCGGAGGTTCAGATTCGGCTGTGTGAAGATGTACTTCAAGCTTTTGTGATCGGTGAAGATGTCGACTTTTCTGCCCAACAACAGATGTCTCCACGTAATCAAAGCATGTACCACAGCTGCTAGCTCGAGATCATGTGTGGGATAGTTCTTCTCACTTGGCTTGAGCTGACGAGAAGTGTATGCCACAATTATCTTATCTTGCATAAGCACACCACCAAGGCCTTGAAGAGAAGCATCACGGAATACTTCATAGGGCTTGGACTCATCTGGAGGAGTAAGAACTGGAGCAGAGACGAGCTTTTCTTTGAGAGTTTTGAATGCCACTTCACACTCTGGAGACCAAAAGTATTTGACATTCTTCTGAAGCAAGTTGGAAAGAGGCTTGGCAATCTTGGAGAAGTTCTCAACGAACCTTCTGCAATAGCTGGCAAGACCCAGAAAACTGCGGAGTTGCTTGACGTTCTGAGGAGCTTCCCAGTTGACAATTGCTTCAACTTTCTCGGGATTTACCGCAATACCGTCAGCTGAGATGATATGGCCCAGGTACAAAACCTTATCGAGCCAAAATTCGCACTTGGAGAACTTGGCATAAAACTTATGCTCACAGAGTCGATCAAGAACCAGACGTAAGTGCTTTTCGTGATCTTCTTCATTCTTGGAAAACACCAGAATATCATCCAGATACACAAGCACAAACTCGCCGGTGTAGGGGTTGAAGATGTAATGCATCATTCTCGAGAAGGTAGGAGGAGCATTGGCGAGACCAAAGGACATGACTGTATACTCATATGAGCCGTAGCTCGTTCTGAAGGCAGACTTGGGGATGTCTTCCTCGCGAATGCGAATTTGGTGATAGCCCATTCGAAGATCGAGCTTAGAGAACACTTTAGCTCCTTTGAGCTGCTCGAAGAGTTCGTTGATGTTGGGGAGCGGATATTTGTTCTTTATTGTCTTCTTGTTCAAAGGCCGGTAATCAACACAGAGACGCTCCATGCCATCTTTCTTCTTGACAAATAAGACACCACAGCCCCAAGGAGACGTACTAGGCCTGATGAGACCCATACTCTCCTGTTTATCGAGCTGCTTCTTCAATTCCTTCAATTCATCAGGAGAGAGCTTGTACGGACGCCGACATGCTGGCTTAGTACCCGGCTCGAGTTCAATGACAAATTCCACCTGACGGTGTGGAGGCATGCCTGGAAGTTCTTCAGGAAAGACGTCTTGATATTCGTTCACCACCGGAATTTGAGATATGGCATTAATTTCTCCCTTATCATTGAGAGAGAAAAGCCTGATAGTGTTATCCCTGGAGGCAAAGATAATCACATCTTCATCAGGATGAGTCATCTTGACTTCCTTCTGTGCACAATCAGTGTGAGCATCATGCTGAGAAAGCCAATCCATCCCGAGGATGAGGTCAATGTCGGAATTACCAAGAACCACCGGTTTAGCCAGAAAACGATAATCTCCCATGCGAATAGAAACATCCAGAGCATAGATACTAGAAGTCATAATCCTGCCCGGAGAAACAACTTGCAACTTCTGAGGCAAATTTGAAGTGACAATATTGTGCTTGGATGCAAATGGAGATGACATGAAGGAACATGTAGCACCTGAATCAAACAACACTTTAGCTGGAAAAGAGTTAACTGAGAGGTTACCCAAAATCACATCAGAAGAATTCTCCGCTTGTGCTGCATTCATCAGATTGACCCTTGCTGCCTTTGGATCATGCCTGACAATAGCTGAACTGACAGGCGGAGGAGGTGGAAGACGCTTCGGGTTCGGACAACTGTTGGCATAGTGACCTTTCTGAGTGCATTTGTTGCAAGTCACTTCTGAGAGAGGACGGAAATGAGAACCACTTGACTTGGAGCCTTGAGACTGAAACTGATTCCTCGACTGGTTGCTCGGGTTGGGTGGGTGGGAGAAACCACGTCCACCAGAGTTCTTGTTGCTGTTGGAGTTGTTGGAGGGGTTGTAAGGAGCTCGAATCACTGGAGGAGGAGGAAGCCAAAATTTATGTTGCTTCGAGACCATCTGAGATGATGAGGAAGAGTGAACGGCATCTCGAATCCTCTTTTTAGAAGCCTCCATCTTAAGCTGAGCTGCCTCTTGTTTCAAAGCCATGTTATAGAATTTGTCGAATTCATCGGGCTCGAACAAGGTGAGAGCAAGTTGAAGTTCATCTTTGAGACCTCCACGAAACTGGTAGATTTTGCTCTTGGCATCAGGAATGTCTTGCTTAGCATAGGGGGCGAGGTTTTGGAACTTGACATTATACTGATAGACTGTCATAGAGCCCTGCTTCAGGTTGCGGAATTGCTCACGCATACCCTCGATGACACTTGTTGGAATGTGGTGAGAGCGAAAGTTCTTGCAGAAATCCTCCCAAGAGATCACACGACCTGGCCTGGAGTCTTTGTACTGCTGCCACCAGTCAGCTGCTTGGTCTTTGAGTTGGAAGGCTGCAAACTTCACATAATCCTCTTCACTTACGTTACTGCACTCAAAATGCTTCTTTATGTCAGTTAACCAATCTTCAGCATCAAGAGGGTCGACACAGTAACTGAAAGCTTTAGGATTATTGGCCAAGAACTGGTTGAGAGTAGCATGGTGCTGCTTGTTGAAGAAATTGCCTTGATTCCCTGGAACACCCTGATTAGCTTGATTAGCTTGCATCTGCTGCATCATCTGCATCAACATCTGGGTGTTCTGAGTTGTAGTCTGCATAATCGCTCTCCAAGCCTCAGACAGAGGAGGAGGGGAAGGAGGACGATCTGGGACCTCTTCCGCCTCTGGGTTAGCGTTGGGAACTTTTTTCGGAGCCATCCTGAAAGAGATGACCACGAATTAGCAATTGATTGACAAAAGGTATAGGCTGAATCAATGGAATGAATTGCAACAAGTCTTCACAATAATCATTCGAATCAATAGGAACGAATGAAAAACATTCGAAAAAGAGGAACGAATGAAATTCTCAGTTAAATGATAACATCAATCTTCACGAGAAGCCACATAGGGGACAAAAGGTAAAATAAGAAAAACACAAGGTACAGGCGGAAACAAACACAAGATAGGAGCTTCGTTCTAACATCTTTGTGTTGAAAGCATATGAACGCGTTACGAAAGGGTTTTGCAATCCCCGGATCAGCATAGCCAAGGACCCTTTAAGATGCAACTCCCGATTGGAACATCGGTCATAATACCACTTCACTCAATGTAGAACCCCCGAACTCGCTAACTTGCATTCGTTGGAAGAATGCCTACGATCTACTGGATAAACCCACCTATGAATTTCTGAAAGATTCCAGTTATGCAATCAGGTGTTGGGGATACAGGGGAAGCACCGCGCAATCAACTCTAAACCTACATCCAGCTGTATCCATCCTTCAACACATAACCAGTCTTTCTCGGAAACTGTTTACCTCGGACCTTCGAAAAGCATCCACTATAACAAGCTATGGCAATACTCCCGAACTACCTCCCCAGTACTGGGTGATGTCAGGGTTATCTTGCCACTAACCGTATAGGAGAGATTTTCGATGTTGGCCGTCTTAAGTATTTAGTACTGCCGCGATATGCTTGTGATGACAATACCCCGAAGCTCAACTCCCCGGGACACTGCCACAACCCCTAATGTCAGGAGGCATCGAGAACAATATTCTCGTCACAAGAACATCGAAACAATCCCAGAATACTAGCGAGATTCCTAAAAAAATTTGGTGCAATTTTTGAAAGTAGAAGAGGCAAGATTAGACGTCAGGAGTCCTCACTAGAGAGAAAGGGGATGAGAAGCAAAGAAATCCTACTCACCGATATAATATATAGGACTCAAAATGTTTTCAGTGTGTGCCTAGACTCGACCGTCAACGATTCGATCAATCAGTGGGGGCTCCTAGGTCGGAGAAGGCTCTGATACCAACTTGTAATGCCCAGGATGGGACTAAATCTCCTACGTGTCGAGGCACGACTTAGAGACTTAACCCCATGCTGGAATGATCGCAAGTCTGGTATCTTTGCACAACTCGTGTAAAATATGGGGATGGAAAACATAAAATAGTAGGCTTACACTCGCCACGTCACACAAATACAATACATGTCTCAATCATCATTCATTATAACATCACAACCCTCTAAGGGTAAAATCCAAATGACAAGATACCAAACATAATTTAAATCCACAGGTCGGATCGAATCCTAGTAGAAGTCTCCACTACTGATCATCAGGATAACGAACATAGTATCGACTACGCTCCTCGTCGTACTCCCAGTCTAGCTCGGTGCCATCTCCTGGATAGCTCACCACTGGACCTGCATCTGGTGTGGTGAAGTAACTGTGAGCCACAGAGGACTCAGCAATCCCGTTCACGGGTAACAAGACTATTCAAGCCTTGGGAGAGGATAAGGCTGAAGAAAAGAATAAGTGTCTGCAGCAGCAACTAGCACTAGCTTACGTGAAAGAGTGCGAGAAGAGAAGTGCCTCGGTCGAGAGGTGATCACGAAGTGATCCTAGACTAAAGCTCAACAAACATAACCCCACCATGTTCAACTCCCGAATCCCTATTCGGAAATTGATAGTCACGGTACACACGCTGGTAGTGTATTCGAACAATGTGTCAAGTTATCTACAACCGGATATTAACAAGCTCCCATTTGCCACATAACCGCGGGCACGGCTTTTGAAAGTTCATAACCCTGCATGGGTGTTCCAACTTGGCCCATTACAAGCCCACGATCCGCGGAGTCGCAACTCGAAAGTGGGAAGACCCGAGTATTCTCGGAATCCCGTGCTCAAGATACTCCGAACTAAGGTAAGGCTAATCCAGCAAATCCTCCCGGCGTGCCGACACCCTGACAATAGCCGCGCGTATCTAGTCTCAGGCAACGACCGGATGGGCGATTCTACAGGTTTTTACCAAACCTCGAGTTTCCTCGTGGTGGCCCCGCAGACTCCCCGTTTCGGACCAACACTCATGTGGAGCACTGGCCCGGGGTTGTTGAATTAAGAAAGAGGGTTTATAACTCCCTATGCAAGTTATTTAGTTATTAGGCAAATAGTACCAATGTTGGGACTTGCTGGAAAATACTTAGCACTTAGCGGTTTATCGAGGGGGTCCCATACACCCCAACCGTGTAAGGAACGCATAATCAAGGAACATAACACCGGTTTATACGGTTCCTAACGGCATGAGTGGAACAAATCACCAAGCAAAAGGCTTAGCCTTCCACCCTTGCCAATATATAGATGATTTCATTTTTAAGCATTTATATAGTGTGATATAACCCAACAAAACTTCAACATGAAGCAAGCATCTTCAATCTTCACCTGCAACTAGCAATGCTATAAGAGGGGCTGAGCGAAGCGTACTTAGCCAAGCAACGGTTTGCATAGGTAGGGTGGTTAAACATGGTCATGGTTACAAGTAGGAGGCTGACATGAAAGACATGGAAATCGAGGCAAAACTATAGAGCGGAACTACTAGCAATAGGCAAAGATAGTAATGTTATCGGGGTTCGGTCATCTTGCCTGAAGAGTAGTCGTTCGGATCGTAAGAAGGGTCCTCGTGCTCAACCTCGTTGGTAACCTCGTGCTCGTACTCGTACTCGGTCTCAGCTTCCGGCTCTAAACAATACAATCACACAAGGCACGAATCAACAAGATGCAATGCGCACACCAAAATGATGGATGCATGATGGATGCACTATGAGAGCACACGGAGCACGGAAAAATAGCACTCAAGCAAATCACTTCAAAACATGGCAACAATAGGATATTATGAATCTACATAGAAAATCAATCAAGTTTCATATAAGACTCGCTCCAAACGGAGCTACGGGCTAAAAGTTATGCCCGAAACAAGAAATAGGCGAAAACTGAAAATTACAGCAACATAGCAACTTCGGAGCACTAGATAATTAAGCTACAGCACTCAAACACCATGGCAAAGAGCATGAACATAAACTAGACATATCCTACAGAAAATAAGTCCAAAGGTGCACCCCCAAAGGAGCCACGGATCAATAGCAACAAGCTTGGACATATTGAACTTGACAATAAAATTCTGACAGCAGAATTTTATTGAAACTTTGGAGCTAAAGTTAAACATGCTACAGCCACTCAAATAAGCATGTGAGGACATGAATGGAAAACCAACAATATATACTACAAGGAACCATCAAGATCCACCCCAAAACTATCATGGTTTGTCCTAGAACAGCACGCAATCATGGCATCGGAACATTACAGATTTCAGACTTTGTGAAAAATCCACTAAGTGTTAAAACAGCAGTTTCATCATGGCATCTATAAGAGCAAGTTTAAGTCACCTCGAAACTAAACATGGCAAGTGGTGAGCACCACATCAAAGTACACATGATGGTGATTCCGAAACATACAAGCATGCATCATGGAGATAAACACAACGATAGCAATGAGCTCAACAAGATGGCATTTCATAACAAGTGAAACAACATCACAGCCACATGGCACTTTGCAACGAGGATAACCATGGCAAGAATAAATCTAGCATGCAACCTAACACAAGCAACATGTAGAGCAGGGCAAGACGAACACGTGGACATGTCATTTGCATCATTCGGGTAAACGAGCTAAAAGATATCACTATGCAAAGGTGGCATAAAAACAACACATAGCAGCAGTTTATATCGGGATGCACTCTTGCAACAGAAAAATAAGCATCTAGATGATCTCTAACATGCATGGCACAATGGAATGAATCGTAGTGCTAGTCACCACGAACGTCTGGACATGCCATTTGCGCAAAACGGATAATCACACAAAAAGATATCGCAGTTTGAAATAAGCATCAGACAGACAAAAACTGAGACTAGATCTAGGGTTTTGAGGTCAACCTCAGATCTGGAATTGCAAACGGGCTGGATCTGGATCCAAACGGGCCCCGGCGGTGGATCGGGCGCGCGGGCCTGGAGTGGACGTAGTGGCCCGGCTGGAGAGGCGCGGCTTCGGCTGGGCCCGGCGGCGCGCGGCTGGCCCGGAGTGGAGGAGGCCTGGAGTGGGCTTGGCGGTGACGTCGGCCTGGCTCGAGGCGGCTCGAGGAGGCGACTGGGGCGATCTGCTGCCGCGTCGGGGAGGAGAGCCGCTGGTTGGGCTTCGGGTGGAGTGGCCCAGGAGAGGCGGGGCGAGGCGCCACTGCGAGGAGGCCCAGCTGGGCGATCTGGCGGGCGCCGGCGCGCTGGATCGGGCCCACGCTGGCGAGCGGAGGAAGGCCCGCGGTGGAGCGGCTGGTCCAGGCGATCGATGCGGGAGCCCAGGCAAAGGCCAGATCGCGGGGCGGCTCGGCTGGCGCTGGCGAAGGGGACTATGGTGGGGCGATGCGGCCTGGGCCTTTGGGCCCCGAATGGATCGATGATGTGGTCCGCGCGGTGGGGCGGCGATCGAAGGAAAAAGCGGCGGCGGCGATGCGTTGACCCCAGATCGATCTGGAGGATCGATCGGGATCCAGGCGCGCGGTTCGCTGGCTCGATCCGGCTGGCTGTGCTCCTGCGCGAGAGGAGGGCTTCCAAGTGGCAAATTTTTATCTGGTCAGGCACGGAAAAAGAGGGGACGGTGAGGCTAGAGGTAGGTGGAGGGGAATTAGGCTGCCAAAAATGGCATGGGGGATGTTTATATAGGGTAGGTGTTAGGGTTTGAGGGATTTGGGGTGTTTTAGAGCCCTCCGATCGCAATCCGACGGATCCGATCGCGAGGGGAGTTAGGATGGGCCAAGAGGAGGGAAGTGGGCTGTTGGAGGGGTGTCTTGGGCCACAAAGTGGAGGCACTTTGAGCCCACGAGAATAACTGTTGGGGTAGCAAACGGACTCGAAACACGACGAGATTTGACAGGCGGGTTACACACACCAAAACAACAACACACGACAAGTCTCGCGCCAAACCGGTAACGTTACACGGCCAAACACCAAAGTAGGCCTACGGGACGCCACGGACACGTGAGGGAGCTCCGGAACGCGAAACGGACAACGGGAAGGAACGCGTGGAACCGGATGCAACCGACAACAGAAATGCAATGCGATGCACATGACTACATGATATGAATGAATGCCACACACGCACACAACAAAACGACGAAAACCCAAAAGACAAAGAACCCGGAATGGAATAGATGAAGCCAGAGATATATTATATGCCCAAAAGGGAAAGTATTACATCCGGGGCATTACACTTAGTTCACGACCAATGGCTTTCACTTCTCTTCTCGCTCTGATGATATGTAAGCTAGCCACCTCATCTACGCTTAGCGCTTGCAGCAGACCACTTATACACTTTCTCCTTACCCAGAGGCTTTGATAGTTTTGATACCCGGGAATGGGATTGTTGAGTCCTCGTGGCTCACAGTTTACTACAAACACAGGTGCGGGTACAATCGAATACGATTCAGTTGATGACCAGGAACTCAAGTGGGAGTTCGATGAGGAACGTGGGCGTATGTACGTGACGTTTCCCGATGATCAGTAGTGGTTCCCAATAGGGCCGATCGGGCATAGTGGGTGGTTATCTTCTTTTCATGTGGATTTGTCCGTAGTCGGACCATGATTGTACTTGGATGAATGTATGACTTATTTATGCATTGTGTGCAGTGGCGATTGTATGCCAACTATGTATTTTTCCTTTGTTCTTGTACATGGGAATGTGTGAAAATGCCCATCTTGCGATCATACCAAAATGTGATTATGCCTCTAAGTCGTGCCTCGACACGTAGGAGATATAGTCGTATCTTGGGCGTTACAGGGGGGGCCACGTGGCGACCACAACCCACCAGGGCGCGCCTGGGGGTCCTGGCGCGTCCAGTTGGATTGTGCCCACCTGGTGCACCTCCCTCTCCTGTTATTTGCCCCAGAAATTCTTAAATAATCAGAAAAAATCGTGTTAAATTTTCAGAGCATTCTGAGAACTTTTATTTTTGGGTCATTTTTTTATTGCACGGGAAACTCAAAAAACAGACAAAACATGGCATTTTAATTTATTTAACTAATAAAAATAGAAAACAAAAGGTAGGGACAGAAGATAGTGCTCACTAAATTCATCAACTCCATTCCTCTCAAAAATGATTTATTAATAAGGTTGATCAAGTATTATTAACAACCACTTTCGATTAGCATGAAACCAAAGAACTTTCGTAAATCACTAAGTTACCTCAATGGGGATATAAATGTCCCCAACAATAAGCATTTCATATTTATTTTTAACAGTAGGTAGAGGTGCATGAAAACTTCCAATAGGGATTGTCGGAGATTTTTCGATAACATTAACACCATTCACTTGGAATTGTTTCTTCAGAAAGTGAACCGTATGCTCATTACTATTGATATGAAAAGTGACATTGCTTTTATTGCAATCAATAACAGCCCATGCAGTATTCAAGAAGGGTCTACCAAGGATAATCGACATGTTGTCATCCTCGGGCATCTCAAGTATAACAAAGTCAGTCAAAATAGTAACATTAGCAACAATAACAACGGGCACTTCCTCACAGATACCGATAGATATGGCAGTTGATTTGTCAGCCATTTGTAAAGATATTTTAGTGGGTGTGAGCTTATTCAAATCAAGTCTTTTATATATAGAGAAATGCATAACACTAACACCAGCTCCTAAATCACATAAAGCAGTTTTCACAAAATTCTTTTTGATGGAGCAAGGTATAGTTGGTATTCCGGGGTCTCCAAGTTTTTTAGGTACTCCATCCTTAAAGGTATAATTAGCAAGAATGGTGGAGATTTCAGATTCCTCCGATATTTTCTCTTATTGGTGATGATGTCTTTCATGTACTTTGCATAAGGAGGCATTTTCAAGATATCAGTCAAGCGAGTACGCAAAAAGACTGGCCTCGGCATTTCAGCAAAGCGTTCAAATTCTTCATCATGTGTATTTTTAGTTGACTTGGGTGGAAAAGGCATAGGTTTTTGAACCCATGGTTCTCTTTCTTTACCGTGTTTCCTAGCAACAAAGTCTCTTTTATCATATCTTTTATTCTTAGGTTGTGGGTTATCTAGATCAACCGGTGGTTCTATCTCAACATCATTATCTGGTTCCTTTTCATTATTTGGTTGAGTATGTTCATGAACCTCAGCATTATCTTTTTCATTATCACTAGGTGAACGTTCATTACCAGATTGAGTTTCAGCATCACAGATAGAAACATCATTATCATTATCAGGAGGTTTTTCTACTTCAGGTTCACTAGTAGCATGCAAAGTCCTATCATTTTTCTTTTTCTTTTTCTTTTTAGAAGGACTAAGTGCAGTGGTGTTGTTTCTTTGTGAATCATATTCAATTCTTTTTGGGTGTCCTTCAGGATAAAGTGGTTCATGTGTCATTTTTCCTCCTCTAGTTGCAACTATAACAGCAAAGTCATGTATGTTGTCATTCATTTCATCAAGCAATTCTCTTTGTGATTTAGCAACTTGTTCTAACTGGGTTTGTACCATAGAAGCATGCTTTCCCAGACCTCTAACATAATTTGAGATTCTAAATAACAAGTCACTCAAGCGAGCAATCATATCAGAATTGTATTTCAATTGTTTCATAACATTTGCATTGAAATGAACTTGTTTCCTAATCTAATTTTCAAACTCATGAACGCATTGGATAGGGTGCATATTGTGAGGATTGTCATTATCATTGAATTTCATTAGAGAATTTACCTCTACCACCTTAGGTAGTAGTGGTGTATCAAGCCCATATATTTCTTCGATAGGAGGTAAATTTTTAACATCCTCACCTTTAATATATTCTTCCTTCATAGACTTCTTTGCCTCTTGCATATCTTCGGGGCTGAGATATAATATACCCCTCTTCTTTGGAGTGGGTTTAGGCGGTGGTTTAGGAAGAGTCCAATCATCATAATTTTTTAATATGTTATTCAATAATTCTTCAGCTTGACCAATAGTTCGTTCCCTAAAAAGACAACCAGCAAAACTATCTAGGAAGTCCCTAGAAGCATCGGTTAGTCCATTATAGAATATATCAAGCATTTCATTTTTCTTAAGATGATGATCTGGCAAAGCATTAAGTAACTGGCAAAGCCTCCCCAAAGCTTGTGGGAGACTCTCTTCTTTAGCTTGCACAAAGTTAAATATTTCCATTAAGGCGGCTTGTTTCTTTTGAGCAGGAAAATATTTTTCAGAGAAGTAATAAATCATATCCTGAGGACTACGCACGCAACGAGGAGCAAGAGTATTGTACCAAGCTTTAGCACCATCCTTTAATGAGAACGGAAATAATTTGAGAATATAGTAGTAACGAGTTTTCTCATCATGAGTAAAAAGGGTGGCTATGTCATTAAACTTAGTGAGATGTGCCACAATAGTTTCAGTTTCATAACCATGGAAAGGATCAGATTCAACCAAAGTGATTAACTCTGGGTCGACAGAGAATTCATAATCCTTATCATCAATAAAGATAGGTGAGGTAGCAAACTTAGGATCACATTTCATTCTAGTATTCAGAGACTTTTCTTTATACTTGCATAATAATTTCTCTAGATCATCTCTATCCTTACAGGTAAGAATATCTCTAGTTGTTTCCTCATTCATAACATGACCTTCAGGTACCTTAGGAAATTCATATCTAGGAAGGCTAGTTCTAGCAGGTGTTTCCAAATTTTCAGTTTCAAGCTCATCATCATATTCAACAACATCATGTTGTCTTACTGTAGTAATTTGCTCATCAAGAAATTCACCAAGTGTCACATCATCATCACGCAAGGTACTAGAATCATCATAAGTATCATTCATAGTAGAAGTAGCATCATCAATAACTTGCGACATATCAGGATTAATAGCATGTGGTGGTGTTGCAAGTTTACTTATAACAGAAGGTGAATCTAAAGCAGAACTGGATGGCAGTTCCTTACCTCCCCTCGTCTTAGAGGGAAAAATCTTAGTCTTAGCATGCTTCAGATTCTTCATAGTGATAAATTGATAATAATCCCAAGTGACTCAACAAATATAGCTATGCTCCCTGGCAACGGCGCTAGAAAAAGGTCTTGATAATCCACAAGTATAGGGGATCGCAATAGTTTTCGAGGGTAGAGTATTCAACCCAAATTTATAGATTCGACACAAGGGGAGCCAAATAATATTTGTAAGTATTGGCAGCTCGGTTGTCAATTCGACCACACCTGGAGATTAATTATCTACATGAAAGTGATTAGTAGCATAGTAATATGATAGTTTTGATAGTAGTGGTAGCAGCAATAATAACGATAACAGTGATAGCAATAGTTTTGTAGCAAGTGCAGCAGTAACGAAAGCAGTAGTAACTTAGCAAGAACACTATAGGATAAATTTGTAGGCATTGGATCGGTAATTTGTTGGATGATATTCATCATGTGACTGTCATAACCTAGGGCGATACGGCAGTAGCTCCGGTTCATAAATATAATGTAGGCATGTATTCCGTAAATAGTCATACGTGCTTATGGAAAGAACTTGCATGACATCTTTTGTCCTACCCTCCCGTGACAGCGGAGTCTGTATTGGAAACCAAGGGATATTAAGGCCTCCTTTTAATAGAGAACCGAAACAAAGCATTAACACACGGTGAATACATGAACTCCTCAAACTACGGTCATCACCGGGAGTGATCCCGGCTATTGTCACTCCGGGTTTGCCGGATCATAACACGTAGTAGGTGAATATAATTTGCAAGATCGGATCTAGAACATGCATATAATGGTCATAACATAAACGATTCAGATTTGAAATCATGGCACCTGGGCCCAAAGTGACAAGCATTAAGCATGGCAAAGTCATAGCAACATCAATCTCAGAACATAGTGGATACTAGGGATCGGCCCTAACAAAACTAAGTAGATTACATGATGAATCTCATCCAACTCCCCATCGACCAGCGAGCCTACGAAGGAATTACTCACTCTCGGTGGGGAGCATCATGGAATTGGCGATGAAGAAGGGTTTGTGATGACTAAGAACGAAGATCCCCCTCTCCGGAGCCCCAAATGGAGTCTAGATCTGGCCTCCCGGTGAAGAACAGGAGGTGACGGTGGCTTTGTCTCGTGAATCGTGATAATTCTTTCTCCTTGCTTTTTCTGGAAAACTAGGATTTTATAGCGTTGGTATCAGGGTCAGCGGGGCCACCACGTGGGGACAACCCACCTGGGCGCGCCTGGAGGGGGCACGCGCCCTGGTGGGTTGTGCCCACCCAGGTGCCCCCCTCTGGTGGTTCTTGGCTCCAGTATTTTTCTTTTATTGTATAAAAATTCCTCGCAAAGTTTCATTCCATTTCGAGAACTTCTATTTCTGCACAAAAACAACACCATGGTAGTTCTGCTGAAAACGACATCAGTATGGGGTTAGTTTCATTCAAATCATGCAAATTAGAGTCCAAAACAAGAGGAAAATCGTTAGGAAAAGTAGATACGTTGGAGACGTATCAACAACCTATTTGTTGATAAACCTATTTTGTTAAGAAAGGCTAAAAATTGGTAGTTGCCTATTCACCCCCCCCCCCTCTAGCCAACCATATCGATCCTTTCACCAACATTTTAAGGTGCTTGATTCAGTCTGTTCAGGAGATGACACCAGCCTTACTACTCATGATGAATTCTTTATCAATAACCCGAAAGAGACGTGGAACCGTCATTACGGAAACTCGAAGGTCAAGATCAGCCATTTTCCAATCAAGCACGTCACAACACCAAGCAAGGAAACGGGTAATGTCCATCTTTTTCCTGTGTTTTCTACCTCATTTTGACTTTTCGGTTTTTCCTGAAAGTTTCTTATGTTTGTTGGCATGTGTTCACCTGCTTTTTCGTTGTAGGCATGACCGCGGCTACGACTTGTTGTAATACCTTGCAAAGTGGGAAGGTCGATGGGTTCCTGTCATCACAGACGCAATTGTAGCCGAGCTCCGTAAAATCTTTACATGGAACTGGGTGATGAATGAAGATTTCAACAGGCGGGCTACATCACGAGAATTCATCGAGGGAGCTGTCAAAACCGCGAACAAGAAGTACAAGTGATCATGGGGTGCTCAATACCCACTCCAACCTTACATTCTATGGTTGATGGATGTAAAGTATCATCTGCTCTTCGAAACCATGTTCGTGTGCTACATTATGTCTTTTTTACCATAGATGTAGGCACTAGTGATGGCTTGGATGTGCCGTATAATCTTCTAATATAAATGTGGAACTAAATCTGTTAGGTGTGACAACTACAACTTTTACGTTCATTTCTATGTTGTGAATGTGCGTACTAATGTTTTAGATAGGGCAGTTTGTACGCTTGTCCGAAATGTGGTTTGAAATCCCGCTATCATATGTTTGATTTGTGTATGTTTTTTGGAGGGATGTGGCAGATTGTTCGAAACTCTTCGAAATAATTTGTGCTCGTTCCTCAATTTACTATCTTCAGAACTCGTAAAACTGCGGACGGCTCACTAAGTCGAGTTATTTTCTACTGGGAATTTATAGTTCAATATGATTATATTTTTCATCATGGCAACTTTAGTCGCCCTGACATGGCATTCATGATGCATGACACATGGCAAGTATAGTTGAACATGCACGACAACTACAACTACTTTTTTCCTTTAGGAATTGCAATGCTAATCGTATTGGATTTTCTAAAGAATTTCCATGTGGCAACTGCAACGAGTATTTTTGAAACTTTTTGGCAAACATACTGTTGTCCACGTGTCCATTTTTATGTACACGGCCGTGCTCCAAGCATACTAGTTCATAGATTCGCATATGTGGCACCTCTCCCATATTAATTTCAATACAACTTAGATGGCAGACACTTCTTCTCACGATTCGCCCATGGTCAGTTCAATAGTTCTCACATGGTATACATAATACTACATATGTGGCAACTACTACTTTCTATAAAATGCGTGGAATGGAAATGGAGAAGCTACCCGATGGCAGATAGGTGGTAGCTACATGGCAGATTTAGTAGCACTACATGGCATATTTAGTAGCACATACATGGTAGATTTAGTAGTAGACACATGGCATTTTCCCCTTTTTCTGTAATCCACCACCAGTTATGCTCACATTTCAAACCCATCATCATCTACGTTGCAAAATTGTCACTAACAACAAAGATAGAATCTCCCACAGTTGCTTACGGATTGCCAGTTCCTTTCCACGGTTTCTTGTGCTTTGCTTGAATTTCCACCCATGATTTGTATCTCACCTCTTTTGGACGCCCTTTTGTGATGGAACGTGACGGTTCCTGACCTGAGTTTGCATGTTTGATGCTCCATACCCTACTTCCGAGTTCAGATGATAGACCCATGGATGAAGGCACACTCGAAGTGCAAGGGAATCTATGTAAAGCCTCTTCAGCCTTCCATTTCTTGATCTCATCAAGATCTCTTTTTAGTGCCTTCCCGTGCTTTTCTGCCACCCTTGCCGTCTCATCGCTCTTGCATGCTTCATCTATTAGTTCAGCATAGTTCTTGGTCAAGACCACGTGCCTCACGGAGTCCATGGTTGCCCCCGGTCTGTCATCGTGTACAACCAAAACTGCATGTGATGTTTGTGGCCCCAACGCATCGTCAGCGTCCTAAGTCCATAGACAGCGTATGAAATGGCGAGGAAAACGCTTGACCACGTGCATCTCCATAACTTTGAGTATGTGGAAGCACACAATCCCTTCATATTCGTATTTGCAACATTCGCAATAGTACTCACCTTCATTTATTACGGCCTTCACAAAGTAGTTTCTTCCCTTGTGCGGATCTTCAGGTTCTGAATCGGACATGTCCCTGAGACAACACACCTTGAGTGTCAAGTCATCAACCTGATAAGCTGAGTACATGCTGGATAACTTTATTTCTTGATAGACACGAGGGTACCGACCTTTCGATGGGATGATAACTATCGATTTGGTGGAGTCGACTTTGACGATCCGACTATAAACGTCCACGACGTTGCGCCTTAGCAAGCGCTTAACCAATCTCCTGGGGTTACTGACAATGCCAGAAGCACGATCAACCTGACCACGAAGGTCTATTCCTGCATGCAATCAAAGAACAAGGAATAATATGATAAAACAATCTGAATATTGCAAATATATATGAAGTGTTGATAAAGGTGGGGATCCGTAAGCGGTCTTGGTTTGATCGTTGGACACAAATGAAGTACACGAAGTTGCAATGGCTAAATTTTGACTAAACAAATCCCAAGGGAAAATCTACTAGATGGATCTACTTATATAGAAGCAATGGGTGGAGGCCAAGGAGGTGGGAGGACGCCCAAGGCAGTCTAAAACTAATCCTAGGTCGTACAAGGCTCATGGGCCCAAGTGGAGGTGATGCAACACCTTTGGACTTGTAGTTTTACTCGGATTCTGCTGCAACATCGGATTGTTTCGTCCACAAATCAACACTCTAGATGGATTTGACGGTGAATCCAATTGCGTTGGAAAATGTATGAAATCTACTTTCCAACAAAAAAAGAATCACTTAATTCGTAGTTCGTATGAAAGAGATGTTGGTGTTTTGAGTCAGGTATGTCTGTGCAGTCCAAATCTGAGTCCAGAATGTGAGAGACTTGGATTCTATCTTCTATTGACCCAAAAGTGATGTCAGAGAACTTTTTGAACAGTACCTAAACTTCTCTTCTTCCCTTATCTTCATATGTGGATTGTCCAAATGTCCCATACACCTGTAATTACACATGGCACAATAGTGTGTGAAGTATT
The DNA here is from genome assembly GCA_902687465.1 of Secale cereale. Taxonomy (NCBI): domain Eukaryota; kingdom Viridiplantae; phylum Streptophyta; class Magnoliopsida; order Poales; family Poaceae; genus Secale; species Secale cereale. The sequence goes on from LR738712.1 coordinate 295,454,352, forward strand.
TTTGTCCTGGATAACATAAATAAATTATTGCATACTTTGCATTAGAAATCACCTCACAAATATTCATGTATGTAGTATTTTTGGTCGTATCCAAGGTAGTCATGTCCTCATCATCCTCCCCTTCCTGAAAACAAAGCCGTCATCGGTGTTTCTTAATATGAAATGTGGCTAACAAAAGAGACAAGGTGTACATGTTGTATATGTATATATCATCCATTTTTACTTCCCTTAGTTTTTGCACATATGACACATGTATACATGAGTAACTTCCATAGTTCATAAAATATAGAGCGAAAATATTATCACAAGAAGTAGAAGGCATGAAAATATTGCAACTTAGTTTGCACAAATAAGTGAAACTCTTATTCATATCAAAAGATTGACAATGTTCATCATTAAACCATCCCAATATTGGTGAATAAACCTTACTTGCATCAAATTTACATGCTACAACATGCTTAAATAAGCAAACATGCAATAAGTCATTTGGCACAGAATCATTACCAAGATTAGAGGTCATATCAAAATGATTAAACATTGGTTCTTTCGCATAAATAATTAATTCAATGGGTGCACTCAAAATTATTGGTATTTCAGCTGTTTGATCACATGACGCATTCATGACAGTAACATGATTCTCTAAAATAGGTGGTGTGCTCAAATCAACAGGTAGCTTGGCACATGATGAATTCAAGTTAACTAGGCATTCATCGTCCTTGTGTGAAGTTATGTCATCAATACCATTAGTGTTACCTTGTCACAATGACTCAGATGATGTAGGTACAGACGATGGTAATGAACCATTAACTTGAAGCGATGTCGCACTCAAAATTTGCGGTGTTACCGCTATAGCAGGTGCATCGAGGGAGGATACAACCAGTGGTGATGGGCATGAACTGGAATAGTAGTTGTCGTTGTCTCCCAATGCATCTTCCTGCATTTATCTCTCAAAGGTACAAGCACGAACATACATACCAGTAATGCAACGTGGAATATAATGAAATCTTGCGCGAATATCATGGTTCAAACCACCAAAAAATATATTCATTGTATCATTCTCAGATTCATCTATGTCACAATGATGCATATAAGATTTGAACTCTTGGTAGTAAGCACGAACAGTGTTACTGCCTTGTTTTAATTGTTCCAATCTGTAAAGCAATTCACGACGATGGTAAGGAGGGGAAAATGTTGTCTCATTATAGCTTTCAATCCTTTCCAAGTTGTGGGTTGGTTATCAATGTTTTTCTTACAATTTACACTCCACCAAACATAAGAAAACTAGTAAATGCTCCAGTGGCAGCTCGTACTATCTCAAGTTCAAAAAAATTATGGTGACTAAAAACTTGTTCTACTTCAAGCTCCCAAGCTAGATAAACATCAGGATTAAATCTACCCTCAAATGATGGTAAAGAGATAACCTGACCATGTGCTTGTGTGTGTTGTCCCACCTCTCGTGTTGGTGAAGATGTATTCGTCGTCCAAGAACTTCTATCTCCAGAACCTGTCATTGTTAGTAGAAACATGAAACAAAATTCGAGACTAATGTTCCCATGAACTACTAGGGTGTGGTGGTGAAGCGCTCACACTAAAGCAAATATCAATATCTTACAAGTTCTTACCATGCAGTAGGTGGTGGCCGGCAACCAGCGGTGTCGAATAACTCCGAAGATTGAGAAAGCGATTGTCAGGTGAAAGTAAATATGCACAATGTAAAAATATGTGGAGCTGGGTTGGCTATATATGGTAGCTAAAGATTAGCAATAATCAATTCAGAGATGCAACATTGAATAAACGCTCAACGACGGTACTGTTCTGGTCCTAGGCTAGACCGTGCTAGAGACGCGAGCCTAGAACACTAATGAGGTCACGACGTAGCACAACTAGCATCGAGAAAGGATATGAAGTAGCTCTCGACATCAAGATATAAGTGAAGATCACAATGACAGTGAAGATAATGATGAGAAACAACTGCCAAGCACGATATACCAACAACTCTCTCTTCAACTTTCCTCTGAAAATGTTTGTGCTAATTTTTGGATAATTTTTCTACATAATGATACTAACTCAAGCTTTCAAACGCAAAAAAGAATTACTCAATTCCGAGTTGATATGAGGAGTTAAAAAATTCTAAAACTGGCCTGAAAAACTGGAACTAGCATTGTTCGCGAACTTTGGAGCGCAAAAAGACCTATTTAGAAGTCGATTTTGAGGTGAGAAATATTGAACAAGCTTCTGTAACTATTCATATGTGGCTCGTCGCTAGATTTATTTTGAGTACTTATGGAGACAAAACGGACTCCGTATGAAAAAAATATGCATGTTTTCCTGAACAGGGTACAAACAGATTTCAATCCGAATTCAGGTACGGGATTGAGTCTAAATATATCCGAATTTTCTTATTTTCTTTTTTTTCACTCCTTTATATATATATTTTTCTCTCCTTTTTTTCTCTAACTATTTTTTAACTTTTCCCCATTATTTCTCTGTCTTTTTTTTCTCTCCCTCTTTCCAAAACAAACTGGATAAGATGCAGATTGGATCAAGCGAAGACATGAACAATCTCAACTATGATTATGACAATGATTGGTGGGTAGCACGTCATGGAAATTGATGGATGGGGTGGTGGTCAGTGGAAGGGATAATGATGCAGCGACGGCGTGACTAATGTGAACAAAACTCGAAACTCTAAACGAACTAGACACTAAGACCAGCAACTCGACACCACGATGCAACCGATAATTCAACTATGCAAACAATGAAAAGAAAATTGCAAAGGCTCAGACTGGTTCGGACAAAGGATGAATATATCTAAAAAATTATGGCTTTTTCTTGGACAGTAGGTAAGAAAATAAATCTAATCTAGGGATAACTGGAAATTCTCACCGAGCAACTTGAAAACTGATACCACTTGATAGAGGCGAGGGTCCCGATCTTTTGATGAGATGATAACTATTGATTTGGTGAAACCGACTTTGACGATCCAACTACAAACGTGCATGACGTTTCGCCTTAGCAATCGCTAAACCAATCTCTTGGGGTTACTGACAACGCCAAAAGCACGATCAGCTTGACCACGAAGGTCTATTCCTGCATGCAATCAAAGAACAAGTAAGAATACGATAAATCAATCTAAATATTGCAAATATATATGAAGTATTGAAGGTGGGGATCCATAAGCAGTCTTGGTCTGGTCGTTGGACACAAACGAAGTACACGAAGTTACAATGGCTAACTTTTGACTAAACAAATCCCAAGGGAAAATCTACTAGATGGGTCTACTTATATATGAGCAATGGGTGGAGGCCAAGGAGGTGGGAGGACGTCCCAAGGCAGCCTAAAACTAACCCTGGGTCATATAAGGCTCATGGGCCCAAGTGGAGGTGATGCAACACCTTTGGACTTGTAGTTTAACTCGGATTCTGCTGCAACATCAGATTGTTTCGTCCACAACTCAACGCTCCGGACGAATTTGAAGTTGAATCCAATTGGGTTGGAAAGTGTATGAAATCTACTTCCCAACAAAAAAAGAATCACCCAATTCGGAGTCCGTATAAAAGAGATGTTGGCGTTTTGAGTCTCGTATGTCTGTGAAGTCCGAATGTGAGTACAGAATGTGAGAGACTTGGACTCTATCTTCTCTTGACCCAAAAGTGATGTGAGCGAACTTTTTGAACAGCACCTAAACTTCTCTTTGTTCCTTATCTTCATATGTGGATTGTCTAAATGTCCCATACACCTATAATTACACATGGCACAAATGTGTGTGAAGTATTTTTGTCTTGGATGACATAAATAAATTATTGCATACTTTGCATTAGAAATAACCTCACAAATATGCATGTATATAATAGTTTTGGTCATATCCAAGGTAGTCATGTCCTCATCGTTTCTTCCTAGAACCTGCATGTTTTGTGCTCATTAATTTCTCACATTCTTTTTAACCACTTTTGTTGAGGTAGGCCACAAAGTAGCAAGCGTATTGAATTCAACGATGACAAAGAAAGCATATGTTTTGACATTGCTCGTTTTGATCGTTTCCACATGGCAACTACAATTCATTTTCACGTGACAGTCAAAGTGTGACGCGCACGGTAATCAATATGATGTACAACATATTGTGCTATTGTGAAACTAGCAGTATAACAAAACATGGCAACTACAATGCATCCAATATGGCAACTATGGCTATTTTCATATGGCAACTTCATCATATTCTTCTCATGGCAAAACATGTCATCTTACATGGGCATGCCTTGTATTACACATGGCAATTACACTACATCCCACATGGCAACCACACAATGTTCAAAATGACAACTACACATTTTGCACAACACACGACATCTATGATTTGTTTTCCAACTACTCATTTTCTATTCCATTCTCATCTTGCATTTATCTGTTTACTACAGATGGTAGCTTCAAACCGGTGCCCATGGCAAACATATTTGAAGTTTTGTTTGCTTACTTTTTCAACACAAGGCATGCAGTCCTGTTCTTGTTTTCTCAATCAACATTTTTATTTTTCTAATAAATTTTTATGTTGAATGCATTGTGCCATACATGGCAACTAAGACCGTAGGAGCATACACTTACTTGTAAAAGATTTTGTTGGTGCATATCTTGCTCATCTGCCTCTCCATAGGTAAATATGTTAGGAATTTAGGCTGCTTCAGTGTGGTGTTCACTTCTTGCTGCAGCTCCAAATCCAGTATTTTCTATTGCAAAGCTAAATATTGCTTGGCAAATTGCAGCAATGAGTTGTCGGGGCTCACGTACCGCTTCAAAACAGCATTGAACCCTTCACTGTGTTGCATAGTCTACAGAAATGGATAGAAGCAATGCATAAAGAAGGCTGGCACCCAGTAATTCCGCTTCTCCCAGAGGTTCTTAAGGGTCTCGCTGTCTTGGACCTGGTATTTTTCAATCATAGCCATCCAGCTCCGTTCAAACTCTTCCACCGTCAAGCTATGGTCCACACACAATTTGAATGCCTTGTGTAGATCTGGGCGGTCAGTAAAGAATGGTACTAGAGTCTCTTTCGCCTTCTTAATAATATGCCACTTGCAGTGCATGTGCACTGCCGTGGGGAAGACCTCCTCTATGCCTCAACGCATGCTAAAGTCCTGGTCTGTTATTATGTTCAGCGGAGCAAGTCCACCCACGCACTCCAAGAAGGTCTTGAACAACCAAGTGTAACCATCAATATCTTTGTTCCATACGAGGCCGCAACCGAACTGCAAGGACTGATTGTGGTTATTTATTCCTATGAATGGAGTACATGGCATCTTGTACATATTCGTGAGATATGTCACGTCGAATGAAATGCAATCACGAAAATGCGTGTAGGCTCTTCTTGCTGCACCATCCACCCAATACATGTTCCGGACACGGTCCTCATCGTCCAGTCTTATTTTGTAGAAGAAAGCAGGATCTTCTTTTGCTTTCTCTTCGAAGTAGGCAATCGTGTCTTCTATGTCAGCCAACTTGCTTTATCTGCGGTACTTTGCCTTTAGGTTTGTGATGTCTGATGGTATGTAGGGCATGCTACCCATACTACCACCTTTGTTGTGGATCAGGGACAATATATGTACCATTCTTGCAGTACTACCGTTACAATTATATAGCAATTTTACAAATTTCTTCTCGTGACGACCGAATCCCCTATGGGCGCTCAAAAATTTTACTAGGTCAAACTTCTTTATCATATCGTGGTTGTGTTCTTCGACATACCCAGTGACCACCCACTAGGCTCCATCTATGTTTAACTTCATTCTGGCAGGGCATTCCGTCTTGAGAATGATTCCTCTTCTTCATTCTGGAACGACCGGCACAACACCTTTAACCTTCTTGTTCTTTCGCGCCTTGTATCCCCTTAGCTCACCTTTGTTGTGCTCGTTAGTTTTTTTATTTTCCTATGGTATTATGTGTTTACAGCAAATCCATGGAACAACGCATAGCTCTGATAGTATTTCTTGGCATCTTCAAATGAACTAAATCTCTATCCAACATAAGGTGGTTGAGTTGGCATGAATTCTGATTGTCCCTCTTCTTCTCCCCCTTGTGTTTCGTCATCAGTTTCATCATTCACTTTAGTATTGGTGGATGTTTCATCTGTTCGAATGTTGCTTGTCCTAGTGCACACATGTGTGCTTATCGTCGTTGCTGCAATGATTGCAAGTTCTGACACTATCTCTGCATTGTTCGTGATAGGCTGGTTAATCGTCTCATGGAACGACCCTTCCGTGTGCTACGAGGTGCTCGTAGCAGAAGTACGTGCAACGATGTTGAACATAGTCGAAGCTCCTGCATTTTTTAAAGCAGGTACGTGAGTAATCAGTATTACTTCAATGGCATCTTCATTAAAATCAAATATGGCAAGTGCATTTGATTGTGCATGGGAATTGTAGTTTATTCTACAAGGCATTGTAGGTGCCCACGCATGGATGACGCATTGACTTGAGACATTTAAATTGTAATTGTTTCCATTTTTACATAGGTAGATAACCAGGTATGTTAGTTACATCTCTAGAGTCTTGGAATGTGCAACTTTAAAATCGTGGAACTATAATCTATCTTTGCATGGCAACATGCAAAGATGTAGGTCTTGGCAGCTGCATTTGGCCAGCTTTGAAAATTGGAGTTGTCTAGCCATGGCAGCTATAGTTGACCTAATATGGTATCTGCAATTGTCCAGTCATGGCAACCAACATTTTAACATCCAATGCAAGTTAAGCTTTTTTGCACATCAACGTACTTACACGATTGTTTTGGTTCACAAATTACCTTGAATTTCCACATGTGGTACTTGAAGTTGGTGTGTTGCATCTGCATTACTGATGGCCCGCAATGGTGCAGGTTGCCATGGGACTCCTGGTGGTGTGGTTGTACCGTAGGAACCTGCGAACATGTCAACGTAAATCATAAGACGCGATGACATTTTCATGTATACAAACATGTCAAATCTTTTTTCCCTTCGCACATCATGTGGAAGTGTAGTTTCTAAATCATGGCAAGTATAATCCACCATACATGGCAACTACAGTCAACAAGCATTGACCAACTGCAGTTGGTCAGGCATGGAAACTGCAGTTGGTCACACATGGCAGCTGCCGTTGATCAGACATGCCAACTACAGTTGATCAAACACGGCAATTGCAGTTGATCAGACATGACAACGACAATCATACATTAATTGGCAAATGCCCTTGTCCATGGATGGCAGGTACAATTGATCAAGCTTGGCAGCTGCACTTTTATCTTTTTTTTTTGTTTTGCATCAGCTACATACGCTAATGTCATTCATTTTTCATTTTTATCACACCTCGTAATTGTTGGAAATATGCCCTAGAGGCAATAATAAATTGGTTATTATCATATTATTGTTTATTATCCATGCTAGAATTGTATTGATCGGAAACTCAAATACATGTGTGGATACATAGACAACAAGTTGCCCTAGTCAGCCTCTACTGGACTATCTCGTCGATCAAAGATGGCTATGGTTTCCTAGCCATTGACATGAGTTGTCATTTGATAACGAGATCACATTATTGGTAGAATGATGTGATGGACAAGACCCAAACTATGAACGTAGCATATGATCGTGTCAAGTTTATTGCTATCGTTTTCTGCATGTCAACTATATGTTCCTATGACCATGAGGTCATGCAACTCACTGACACCGGAGGAATACCTTGTGTGTACCAAACGTCGCAACGTAACTAGGTGACTATAAAGGTGCTCTACAGGTATCTCCGAGGGTGTCTGTTGAGTTGGCATGGATCAAGACTGGGATTTGTCACTCCGTGTGATGGAGAGGTATCCCAGGGCCCACTCGGTAATACAACATCATAAGAAGCTTGCAAGCAATGTGACTAATGAGTTGGCCATGGGATCTTGTGTTACGGAACGAGTAAAGAGACTTGCTGGTAACGAGATTGAACTAGGTATGGAGATACCAGTGATCAAATCTCGGACAAGTAACATACCGATATAAAAAGGGAACTACATACGGGATTATCTGAATCCTTGACATCGAGGTTCAACCGATGAGATCTTCGTAGAATATGTGGGAACCAATATGGGCATCCAGGTCCCGCTATTGCTTATTGACCGTAGAGGTGTCTCGGTCATGTCTGTATAGTTCTCGAACCCACAGGGTCTACACACTTAACGTTTGGTGACGATATTAGTATAGTTGAGTCATTATGGTGGTTACCGAAGGTTGTTAGGAGTCCCGGATGAGATCTCGGATGTGATGAGGAACTCCGGAATGGTCTGAAGGTAAAGATTGATATATTGGACGAAGGGTATTGGAGTCCGGATGTGTTCCGGGGGTACCGGGTGATGGCCAGCATGACCGAAAGTGGTTTCGGGGGCCCCGACAAGTGTTGGGGGGGCCTCATGGGCCAAGGGGAGGGGCAAACCAGCCCACTGAGGGGTTGTGCGCCCCCCTCACCCCTTCCCACGTTGCCAGAGGAGGTGGGGGTGCCACCCCTAGGGTTCCCACCCCTTGGCTTGGGGGCCAAGTCTTCGAGGGAGGAACACCCATCTAGGGTTTCCCCCTTGTGGCCGTCGCCCCGTAGATTGGATCTAGGGGTGCCCCCTCCTCTCCTCACTTCCCCCTATATATAGAGAGGTAGAGAGAGGGCAGCCGCACCCTAATACTCCATGGCACTGCTCCTTCTCTCTCTCGTAGCCTCCTTCCTCTCTGTAGTGCTTAGTGAAGCTCTGCTGAGATTTCTCCACCACCACCGCCACCACGTCGTCGTGCTGCCAGAGGACTCGAGCCACTACCTCACCATTGCTCGCTGGATCGAGGAGGTGAAGGCATCATCAAGTCGTACGTGTATTGAACGAGGAGGTGCAGTCCGTTCGGCACTAGATCGGAGTTCGCGGGACGGATCGTGATTGGATCGCGAAGACGTACCACTACATCAACCGCGTTCTTGAACGCTTCCGCTTAGCGATCTACAAAGGTATGTGGATCCAACTCTCCTCTCGTAGATGTGCATCTCCTAGATTGATCTTGGGTGTTCATAGGAATTTTTTTGTTTCCCTTGCAACGTTCCCCAACAGTGGTATCAGAGCTAGGTCTATGCGTAGATGACATCACGAGTAGAACACAAAGGAGTTTGTGGGTGTTGATATTTAGATTGCTTCCTTCACTAGTCTTATTTTGATTCAGCGGTATTGTGGGATGAAGCGGCTCAGACCAACCTTACATGTCCACGTACATGAGACCGGTTCCATCGACAGACATGCACTTGTTGCATAAAGATGGCTGGCGGGTGTCTGTCTCTCCCACCTTAGTTGGATCGGATTCAACGAAGGCGGTCCTTGTAGAAGGTTGAATAGCAATTTGCATATCACTGTTGCGGCTTTGTGTAGGTAAGAACCGTTCTTGCTAGATACCCATAGCAGCCACGTAAAACATGCAACAATAAATTAGAGGACGTCTAACTTGTTTTTGCAGGGTATGTTGTGATGTGATATGGCTAAGGACATGATGAGATATATTTAATCATTGAGATGATCATGTTTTGTAATAGTTTATCATGACTTGCATGTCGATGAATACGGCAACCGGCAGGAGCCATAGGGTTGTCTTTAATTATTGTATGACCTGCGTGTCAATCATTAAACGCTTTGTAATGCTTTACTTTATCGCTAAGCGGTAGCAATAGTAGTAGGAGCATGGTTGGCGTGACAACCCCGATGGCATCATAATGACGGAGATCATGGTGTCATGCCGGTGACGATGGAGATCATGCTGGTGCTTTAGAGATGGAGATCAAAAGCACAAGATGATGGTCATATCATGTCATTTATGATTTCATGTGATGTTAATCCTTTAATGCATCTTATTTTGCTTAGGACGACGGTAGCATTATAAGGTGATCCCTCACTGAAATTTCAAGATAAAATTGTGTTCTCCCCAAGTGTGCACCGTTGCGAAAGTTCGTCGTTTCGAAGCACCACATGATGATCGGGTGTGATAGACTCTGCGTTCACATACAACGGGAGAAAGCTAGTTTTGCACATGCGGAACACTTAGGTTAAACTTGATGAGCCTAGCATGTACATACATGGCCTCGGAGCACAAGAGACCGAAAGGTCGAACACGAGTCATATAGTAGATATGATCAACATGGAGATGTTCACCATTGAAGCCACCTCATCTCACGTGATGATCGGACTTGGGTTGGTGAATTTGGATCATGTTACACTCGGACAACCGGGGGGATGTTGATTTGAGTGGGAGTTCTTAAGTATTAAGATTAATTGAACTCATTTATCATGAACAATAGTCTAAGTTGTCTTTGCAAATTTATGTTGTTGATCAATGGTTCGCGTAGTAGCTCCCCTGAATTTTAATGCATTCCTAGAGAAAGCTAAGCTGAAATATGATGGAAGTAACTTTGTGGACTGGGCCCGTAATCTGAGGATTATTGTCACGGCTGCCCAAAAGGTTTATGTCCTTGATGCACCGCTTGGTGCGCCACCCGCTCCCGCGTCTGTGGACGTTATGAACGCATGGCAGTCGCGTGTTGATGACTACTGAATAGTTCTATGCGCCATGTTGTATGGCTTAGAACCAGGACTTCAAAGGCGTTTTCAACGCCATGGAGCATATGAGATGTTCCAAGAGTTGAAGTTTTATTTTTGTGAAAAATTCCCGGATCGAGAGGTATGAGACCTCCGATAAGTTCTACACCTGCAAAATGGAGGAGAACACTTCTGTAAGTGAGCACATACTCAAAATGTCTGTGTACTACAACCGTCTGGCTGAGTTGGGAATTGAGCTCCCGCCTGAGGCGATCATTGACAGAGTTCTTCAATCGCTACCACCTAGCTACAAGAGCTTTGTGTTGAACTATAACATGCAAGGGATGAATAGGTCAGTCTCCGAGCTGTTCGCGATGCTAAAGGTTGCTGAGTCAGACATCCAGAAGGAGCATCAAGTGTTGATGGTCGCTGAGTCATAATTATTCGCTTTTCTATCAATTGCTCGACGGTAATTTGTTTACCCGCCGGAGAATATCGCTATCATGAGAGAAGCCACAAGAGAACACTATGGCCTCCGGGTCTATTCTCAACATATCAATCTACAATCTACTGTACTTTTCCGCTTTTACTTTCTGTTCTAATAATCAAAATACCAAAAATATCAAACTATCATCTCTATCAGATCTCACTTTCGTAAGTGACCGTAAAGGGATTGACAACCCCTTATCGCGTTGGCTGCGAAGTTCTTATTTGTTTGTGCAGGTGCAAGGGACTCGCGCGTGGTCTCCTACTGGATTGATACATTGGTTCTCAAAAACTGAGGGAAATACTTACGCTACTGTGCTGCATCACCCTTTCCTCTTCGAGGGAATACAACGCAAGCTCGAGAAGTAGCAAGAAGAATTTCTGGCGTTGCTGTCGGGGAGGCTTACGCAAAAGTCATATACCAAGTACCTATCACAAACCCTTATCCTTCGCATTACATTTTTTGCCTCTCGTTTTCCTCTCCCCCACTTCACCCTTGCCGTTTTATTTGCCCTTCTTCTGATGTGTGTTTATCGTTCGCTTGTCTCTTGTTTGCTTGTGTGTGTTGGATTGCTTGCTTGTCACTATGGCTCAAAACAATACCAAATTGTGTGACTTCTCCAATACCAACAATAATGATTTTGTTAGCACTCCGATTGCTCCTATCACCGGTGATGAATCTTGTGAGATCAATGCTGCTTTGTTGAATCTTGTCATGAAAGATCAATTCTCCGGCCTTCCTAGTGATGATGCCGCTACCCATATAAACAACTTTGTTGATTTGTGTGATATGCAAAAGAAAAGGGATACGGATACCGATATTGTTAAATTGAAGTTATTTCCGTTTTCACTTAGAGATCGTGCTAAAACTTGGTTTTCCTCTTTGCCTAGAAATAGTATTAATTCGTGGAATAAGTGCAAAGATGCTTTTATCTCTAAGTATTTCCCTCCTGCTAAGATCATCTATCTTAGAAACGATATTATGAACTTTAAGCAACTAGATCATGAGCATGTTGCACAAGCTTGGGAGAGAATGAAACTAATGATATGTAATTGCCCTACACATGGTTTGAACTTATGGATGATTATTCAGAACTTTTATGCTGTCTTGAATTTTTCTTATAGAAATCTTTTAGATTCGGCCGCAGGAGGCACTTTCATGGAAACTACCTTAGGAGAAGCTACCAAACTCCTAGATAATATCATGGTCAATTATTCTCAATGGCACACCGAAAGATCTACTAGTAAAAAAGTGCATGCTATTGAAGAAATTAGTGTTTTGAGTGGAAAGATGGATGAACTTATGAAATTATTTGCTGCTAAGAGTGCTTCTTCTGATCCTAATGATATGCCTTTGTCCGCTTTGATTGAAAATAACAATGAATCTTTGGATGTGAATTTTGTTGGTAGGAATAATTTTGGTAACAATGCTTATAGAGGGAATTTTAGTCCTAGGCCTTTCCCTAGTAATTCCTCTAATAATTATGGTAATTCCTACAACCACTCTTATGGAAAGATGCCTTCTGAATTTGAAACTAGTGTTAAGGAGTTTATGATCTCGCAAAAGAATTTCAGTGCTATGCTTGAAGAGAAATTGCTTAAGATTGATGAATTAGCTAGAAGTGTGGATAGAATTACTCTTGATGTTGATTCTTTGAAACTTAGATCTATCCCACCTAAGCATGATATCAATGAGTCGCTCACAGCCATGAGAATTTCCATTGATGAATGCAAAGAGAGAACCGCTCGGATGCGTGCTAAAAGAGAGAATTATATAAGAGCGTGTTCTTCTAGTTATCATGAAAATAAAGATGAAGATCTGAAAGTTATTGATGTGTCTCCTATTAGATCCTTGTTTTCTACTATAAATCTTGATGAATATAGGATTGGAGATGATTCTGCTTTAAGGTGTCCCAATGATTCGGAGTTTTTAGGTCTTGATGCTAAAATTGTTAAAAGTGGGAGTGAAGAAATTAAAACCTTGCATAGTGATGAACCCGCTACTTTGGATTTCAAGGGATTCAATTATGATAATTTCTCTTTGATTGATTGTATTTCCTTGTTGCAATCCGTACTAAATTCTCCGCATGCTTATAGTCAAAATAAAGCTTTCACCAAACACATAGTTGATGCTTTGATGCAATCTTATGAAGAAAAACTTGAGTTGGAAGTTTCTATCCCTAGAAAGCTTTATGATGAGTGGGAACCTACTATTAAAATAAAAATAAAATATCATGAATGCTATGCTTTGTGTGATTTGGGTGCAAGTGTCTTCACTATCCCAAAAACTTTGTGTGATTTGCTAGGGTTCCATGAGCTTGATGATTGTTCTTTAAATTTGCATCTTGCGGATTCCACTATTAAGAAACCTATGAGAAGAATTAATAATGTTCTTATTGTTGCCAATAGGAATTATGTGCCCTTAGATTTCATTGTTCTTGTTATAGATTTCATTGTTCCGTTAAGGAAGGGCAGGTAACACTTTCCTAGAAAGAAAATCATATTACCATATGAATCTATCATGAGAGCCACTTATGGATTGCCTTCCAAAGATGGCAATACCTAGATTTATCCTTGTATCGTGGCTAGCTAGGGGCGTAAAACGATAGCGCTTGTTGGGAGGCAACCCAATTTTATATTTTTTGTTTTTGCTGCTGCTAGGGAATAAATATTGCATATAGCTTATGTTTAGATGTGGTTTCATGTTTTGTTTAGTGTTTGTGCCAAGTAGAACCTTTGGGAAGACTTGTGTGAAGTTTATATGATCTTGTTGTGAAAAACAGAATCGTTAGCGCTCGCTAGAACGGTCATCAGATTTTACTGGAGCGTGCTATTTAGTTGATTCTTTTTGCAGATGATTAATTGACAAATTCCTCACGTTTACCAATTTAGTTTGAATTTTTTGGAGTTACAGAAGTATGCGAAACCTGTAGATTACTACAGACTGTTCTGTTTTTGACAGATTATGTTTTTCGTATGTTGTTTGCTTATTTCGATGCATCTATGAGTAGTATTGGGAAGTATGAATCATAGAGAAGTTGGAATACAATAGGTTTAACACCAATATAAACGAAGAATGAATTCATTTCAGTACCTTTGAGTAGTGGTTTGCTTTCTTATACTAACGGAGCTAAAGATGTTTTTGTCTAAGTTTTGTGTTGTGAAGTTTTCAAGTTTTGAGTATTGCTTTGATGGACTATGGAACAAAGAGTGGCAAGAGCCTAAGATTGGGGATGCCCATGGCACCCCAAGGTAAAATTCAAGGACAACCAAAAGCCTAAGCTTGTGGATGCCCCGGGAAGGCATCCCCTCTTTCGTCTTCATCCATCGGCAACTATACTCGAAGCTATATTTTTATTCACCACATGATATGTGTTTTACTTGGAGCGTCTTGTATAATTTGAGTCTTTGCTTGTTAGTTTGCCACAATTATCCTTGCTGGACACACCTATTTGAGAGAGTTAAATATGGCCTAGGAATTTATAGAACACTCTATGTGCTTCACTTATATCTTTTGAGTTGAATAGTTTTGCTCTAGTGCTTCACTTATATCTTTTAGAGCACGGCGGTGATTATATTTTGTAGAAATTATTGAACTCTCATGCTTCACTTATATCCATTTGAGAGTCTATTAAAACAGCATGGTAATGTGCTTAGGCTATAAAACTAGTCTTCACATGATAGACATCCAATATCAATGTAGTAAAAACTTTCACACTAAGTGCATTGAATATGATGAAAAGTTGGATGCTTGATAATTGTTTTGAGATATGAGGATAGTGATATTAGAGTCATACCTTGTTCTATTATCGAGTTGTAATATCGAGTTGTAAATCAATAAAAGTGTGATGATCATCATTATTGGAGCATTGTCCCATGTGAGTAAAGGCCAATAATAAAAGAGACGGCTAAAAAAAGAGAAAGCCCCTCCAAAAAAATAAGAGAAAAGAGAGAAGGGACAATTTCTACTATCTTTTTCCACACTTGTGCTTCAAAGTAGCACCATGTTCTTCATGATAGAGAGTCTCATGTTTAGTCACTTTCATATACCAGTGGAAATTTTCATTATAGAACTTGGCTTGTATATTCTAACGATGGGCTTCCTCAAATGCCCTAGGTCTTCGTGAGCAAGCAACTTGGATGCACACCCACTTAGTTTCTTTTGTTGAGCTTTCATACATATTTAGCTCTAGTGCATCCGTTGCATGGCAATCCTTACTCACTCACATTGATATCTATGATGGGCATCTCCATAGCCCGTTGATACGCCTAGTCGATGTAAGACTATCTCCCTCCTTTTTGTCTTCTCCACAACCACCTCTATTCCACCCATAGTGCTATGTCCATGGCTCACGCTCATGTATTGCGTGAAAGTTGAAAGTTTGAAAGAATAGAGTATGAAAACAAGTGCTTGGCTGAAATCGGGGTTGTGCATGATATGAATATTTTGTGTGATGAAGAGGAAGCATAGCCAGACTATATGATTTTGTAGGGATAACTTTCTTTAGCCATAGTATTTTGAGAAGACATGATTGCTTTGTTAGTATGCTTGAAGTATTATTATTTCTTATGTCAATATAAACTTTTGTCTTGAATCTTTCAGATCTAAACATTCATGCCACAACTAAGAGAATTACATTGAAAAACTATGTTGGTTAGCATTCCACATCAAAAATTATGTTTTTATCATTTACTTACTCGAGGACGAGTAGGAATTAAGCTTGGGGATGTTTGATACGTCTCCAACGTATCTATAATTTTTTATTGTTCCATGCTATTATTTACGATGTTTTGCATGTTTAATGGGCTTTGGTATCCACTTTTATATTATTTTTGGGACTAACCTACTAACCCAAAGGCCCAGTCCAGATTGCTGTTTTTTTTTGCTTATTTCAGGGTTTTGCAGAAAAGAAATATCAAACGGAGTCCAAATGGAATGAAACCTTTGGGAGAGATATTTTTGGAGAAAATCACTCACGAGAGACTTGAGAACCACGAAGTAGGGCACATGTGGCGCCCACAAGGGTGGGGGGGGCGCCCCCCTGCCTCGTGGGCCCCACGTTTGGCCTCCGGTGCCCTCCTTCCTCCTATATATACCTACGTACCTCGAAACCATCAGAACAACGGAGAAAACCCTAGTTCCACCGCCATAACCTTCTGTTCCCGTGAGATCCCATCTTGGGGCGTGTTCCGGAGCTCCGCCGGAGGGGGGATCTTCCATGGAGTGCTTCTACATCATCATCATCGCCTCACCATGCGTTGTGAGTAGTTTACCACAGACCTTCGGGGTCCATAGCTAGTATTTAGATGGCTTCTTCTCTCTCTTTGGATCTCAATACAAAGTTTTCCTCGGTCTTCGAGGAGATCTATTCGATGTAATCTCTTTTTGCGGTGTGTTTGTCGAGATCCGATGAATTGTGGGTTTATGATCAAGATTATCTATGAGAAATATTTGGTTCTTCTCTGAACTTTTTATGTATGATTATAATATCCTCGCAAGTCTCTTCGAATTATTGGTTTGGTTTGGCCTACTAGATCTATAGTTCTTGCAATGGGAGAAATGCTTGGCTTTGGGTTCAATCTTGCGGTGTCCTTTCCCAGTAGGGCTGGAATTCGAGCCGAGTCGAGCCAGCTCGGCTCGACACGCTATAGCTCGTTTTGTTAACGGGCTAGCTCGACTCGACTTGTTACTATAACGAGCTCAAACCCAAGATTGGCTCGACTCATTTAACTCGCGATCTGGCTTGTTTAGCTTGTTAAGCTCGTTAAAGATATGGACATAAAACCTCAAATATGATAAAATGATTATGTATATATTAAACATACACATCACCAAACAATTGTAATTTCCTTGTAACGCATGAGTCTTTTGGGCAGTTGGGCCTTCAATTGATGGTCCATGTGTTGTGCGCCTGGGATGTGGGGTGCTGAGTGGCTGATCTTTTTTTGGATTGGGAGTGGATGATCTTTTGTACCGAGCCTAACGAGTTACACGAGTACTCGTGAGATTGGCTCGTTTAACTCGCTCTATAAACGATCTTAAACTAAAGCTCGGCTCGACTCGTTATTCTTCGAGTTCGAGGCAATTCGAGTCGAGTCACGAGTTACTCGTTTAGCTCGCGAGCTTCGAGCTTTTTTTTCCAGCCCTATTTCCCAGTGACAGTAGGGGCAACAAGGCACGTATTGTATTGTTGCCATCGAGGATAAAAATATGGGGTTTATATCACTAAGTTTGAGTTTATCCCTCTACATCATGTCATCTTGCTTAAGGCGTTACTCTATTCTTATGAACTCAATACACTAGATGCATGCTGTATAGCGGTCGATGTGTGGAGTAATAGTAGTAGATGCAGAATCATTTCGGTCTACTTGTCTCGGACGTGATGCCTATATATAATGATCATGCCTAGATAGTCTCATAATTTGATGCCTATATATAATTATTCGCTTTTCTATCAGTTACTCGACAATAATTTGTTTACCCGCCGTAGAATATCGCTATCATGAGAGAAGCCACTAGAGAGCACTATGGCCCCAGGTCTATTCTCAACATATCAATCTACAATCTACTTTACTTTTCCGCTTTTACTTTCTGTTCTTATAATCAAAATATCAAACTATCATCTCTATCAGATCTCACTTTCGTAAGTGACCGTAAAGGGATTGACAACCCCTTATCGCGTTGGCTATGAAGTTCTTATTTGTTTGTGCAGGTGCGAGGGACTCGCGCGTGGTCTCCTACTGGATTGATACCTTGGTTCTCAAAAACTGAGGAACATACTTACACTACTGTGCTGCATCACCCTTTCCTCTTCGAGGGAATACAATGCAAGCTCGAGAAGTAGCAAGCCTCATGGGCCAAGGGGAGGAGGCAAACCAGCCCACTGAGAGGCTGTGCGCCCCCCTCACCCCTTCCCACGTTGTCACAGGAGGTGGGGGCGCCACCCCTAGGGTTCCCACCCCTTGGCTTGGGGCCAAGTCTTCGAGGGAGGAAAACCCATCTAGGGTTTCCCCCTTGTGGCCGCCGCCCCCTAGATTGGTTCTAGGGGCGCCCCGTCCTCTCCTCTCTTCCCCCTATATATAGAGAGGTAGAGAGAGGGCAGCCGCACCCTAATACGCCACGGCGCTGCTCCTTCTCTCTTTCTCGTAGCCTCCTTCCTCTCCGTAGTGCTTAGCCAAGCTATGCTGAGATTTCCCCACCACCACCAACACCACGCCGTCGTGCTGCCAGAGGACTGGAGCCACTACCTCACCATTGCTCGCTGGATCGAGGAGGTGAAGGCGTCATCAAGCCGTATGTGCGTTGAACGCGGAGGTGCCGTCCGTTCGGCACTAAATTGGAGTTCGCGGGACGGATCATGATTGGATCGCGAAGACGTACCACTACATCAACCGCGTTCTTGAATGCTTCCGCTTAGCGATCTACAAAGGTATGTGGATCCAACTCTCCTCTCGTAGATGTGCATCTCCTAGATTGATCCTGGGTGTTCGTAGGAATTTTTTGTTTCTCTTACAACGTTCCCCAACAGTAATGCCTTGTCTTTCTTTAGTTTCTTTTTCCGATACATGGTGCGCATGATCATTTTTCTACGTCTCACATGCATAAGATGTTAATGCCAGGTATCCGGTTGCCAGTTGTTGCCACGTGCTGCATCATGGTCCCGCGTTTTCTAAATACTCATAAGCCTGCCATCCTTACATGTTTTTTTGGGTTCACAATACTTTGATTTACCACATGTGCTACTTGAAGTTGGTCTCTCGCATCTGTATTACCGATAGCCCCTGCGGTGCAACTTGCCATGGTATTCCTGGCGGCGTGGTTGTATCGTAAGAACCTGTGAACAATGTCACCATGATATATAAGAAGAATGCCATTTTCATGTCCACAAACATGTGAAATGTCACTTTTTATTCACGCATCGTACCTATGTCCGCGTATTGCTGTAGTAGTGGCAGCAATGGTCCTGATGAAATGAGTTCATTGTACCCTATCGCATCCCATGGTGACGCTTGTGGCTGTCCGGGAAACCAAGGATTAAGCCCGTCTCCAGGATTCATGCTGCTTCTTCCCCTGTTTTTTTCACTCCTGTAGAATGATTTAATCACTGCATGAGTGAGAACGAATTACTCTTCCCATACCATTTTGTTGTTTCCACAAAAAGAAAACACGACAATCTTATCATACGACTGGCATAAACCCCTATCATAGCATGGCAAGTAGAAACAATATAGTCGTGCATCTTTTCGATAGTGCATGCATATTCATTCTCTTCCGACAATCTGGATGGCAACTACCATGTAGGATTGACGGCAACTAACTATATGATATGGTGGCAACTACCAGCAAAATTGGGTGGCAACTTTTTCCCTTTACAGTTGCCGGCTGAAATACTTAGTTCTGCACTGCTCCTCCCTCATGCTCAACTATTTTCGCCATCCTATTTGTCTGAATCTTAGTGAGCCTTAACCTACTTTCGAGTAAAGTTTGATGGCAACCCCAAACTTACAGCTTTGTATGAATTTCTGATCGCAAGCATTATGGAGATCAAATCTAGGATACATGATGGCAATTTTGTGGATTTTGGAGGGGAGAGGAGAACGGCCGGGCTCATGTGGGTTTAGATCCATGCAACACAAATATATGACGTCGCTGGTCTGATATCCATGACCATGTGGATCCAATCACCATCTACGCGGGGGAATCTCGAAGTGAAATCAGAAGGGGTAAGAGAATAGGAGAATGACCTGAACCAAGATGTTTCTCACATTTGTTGAGTTCATTGCCGTGTTTTTGGTTGAGGGGGCGCTAGTATATGATCTGGTTGCCATGGCAAATCGTGAAGGAAGAGAAGGGAGGTAGAGGAAGATTTGCCGATGCGGAGGTTGGAGACGACTAACGGTGGCTACTCTGGCGCGCGGGCGGGGAGGGACGACGGCTCAGGGGTGGATTAAGTCATGCGGGCCGCGGAGTGGCTCACCCGTACGTGTGGGCGATCGTACTGCACACCAGACGAATGGGCTATGACGGGGGGCGCCCGACGTGCTCGTGCGGGCGGGCCTGCGTCGATGCCACATGGGGCGTGCGGCACAACCCCCTAGGTGCCACACTTGTGGTGAATATCGGCGTCCGAGGAGTATCTCTACCTCATAATAAAGCGCAGAGTGTTTCTGGTCGTCCGTCACCCCTTTTTACAAAAAGTCCCTGCAGTTTGTTGAAATCAACCTGCAGTCCATCTTTAAGTCATACCGAACCGTTTTTTTATTTTCTAAAAAAAAACCCTGACATTTTAGGTAATCAACCCGCCGTCCATATTTAAGTCATACGAATTGTTTTTTGTGTTTTAACAGAAAACCACGTGACTTTTCGATTAATCAATCCACATTTTATCTAAAACAAAATTATCCCTATTTTTTAAACCCTAACTCCGATTTTAACATATTATATATGAAATTTGATTGGAAAAATGCGTAGAATCTAAATATGCTATTACTTTAGCTGTTAAATATTTCTAAACTATTAATTTAGGTGCAAACTAAATCTATAGTGCACGGTTCGTTTTTCTTTCGCACTAGCGGCGATCCAAAATATAAAATAATCACACATTAAAACCAGATTGAGAGGAAAGAAAACATTGATAACCACGCATGCATAACTCTGAAAAACCTCGCGGAAAAAAACAGTAATTTTCTCATCTTATTTTGAGCGATTGTTTGCGTGCGAGCGCGCGCGCGTGTGAGAGAGACACCTTAGGACTGACCACATTCAAATGCGTTTTTGTCGTGTGAGTATTGAGACCACCGTCGGCAACACAGATGTGATGCCATGTTAAAATAAAGAACGTCTATCTATGACAGTCTCGAGTCGTGGTTATTGGGTTAATAGCGTGTGTTTTTTCTGTCCCGTTGCATCGCATGGTCTATTAGAGAAAAAAAAATACTACAGGAAAATTTTCATTTCGCATTCTTTTTACGCACATTCTCGTCCGACGGTCCGACCCCAACCCGAGCGCACGTCTGCTAACTGCTGAAAAGCGATCCCCGCATCATCCGCCCGCCGCCGCGGCGAAGCCCGCCCATTCTTCCCCGCCTTCCTCCGCCCAAACGCACCGCTCCCTGCTCGCCGACCTCTCCCTCCGAAACCACCGAGCAGGTCCACACCATCGCTCTCTCCTTTTTTTGTTTTTGTTTGCGAAAGCACAGCCATCGCTCTCTTCGCCTGCACACGCGCCGCCGAACATGCCTCCATCCTCCTTCCACTTGGAAGGAACTCTTTGATCGTCTTCGTCGTGGTTCTCCTGCTCTCCTCTACTGGTATAGGACCGGCGTGGAGCGGAGATCCATCAAGACTCGGGGTTCGTTTCTTTGGCTGTTATAAGGAACCTGGAACCCTAACTTGCTTGGATGGATTTTTAGGCTTTAGAGAATCTCTACTTTGTTGCGAGCAATGGTACCAATGCATGGCTTCCTCTATCTCTCTATTAGTTAGTTTATTAGTATTGGTATCTGGTATGGATTGCAGCTATGAGCCATTTCATGGCAGTCAAATCGTTGTTCTTCCTTCTTAGAAATTAAGTGGAGAAGAGCACAAGGAACATTCTCGCAGCGCTGTAGTGGTTAGATAGGCCTGCGGCAAGAGGTTCACAATTTGTATGTTGATAACTTCTGGTTGTCAGAGCGTGGATGCTTTCCTGTCACTGATGACAGATTCGCAGCGCTACAAGATGTAGATGGAGGGGTGGTAAGCGGCGACAATGTCAACCTGTTGAAATTAGGGCTACAAGAAAAGCTCGAGGCTCGTGAGACGCTCGAGATCGACTCATTTTTTGGCTCAACTCGAGACCGAATCGAAAGGAAATGAGCTGAGTATGAGTGTTTTATGTAGCTCGCTCGATTTTAACTTGACAACTCGACATAGTATAACTATATGGTAATGATCATGGTATATATTAGAAGGAAATATGATAGTTTATTACCCTATATGCTGTGTATGTGATTTTTCTTCCTAATGTCTGCAAGCAAACATGGAAAGTTAACTAAGAAAATAGCAAATTTAGGCATTAATATGGTACGTGGTCAAGCCCTGGACTAAATGTTTGTTCATGTGATCTACCTAGTTGAAAAAATTGCCTTAGACTACAGAATTTCCATCGTCTTTGTTGGCTCGCAACTGGCTCGAGATCGTTACAAGCTGAGTATAAGCCATTTCTACGGCCCGGCCTTTAGCCCCACTCAATCTGAGGCCGCTCAAATTTTAGTATGAGCTGAGCTGAGCCTAGTGTAACTCGCTCGAATTCAACTCATTTGCAGCCCGAGTTGAAATTTAGGTTGGGTGGGTGCGACGGGGTAGGGTGAGAGGCAGCTACCCTCAGCAGGTGGTTCATGGGAGAAAGGGCGCTGAACATATACACTCGTAATAGGCCTCAGCAGTACTTAGAGGTGCTAGCATCCGCTTGCAGGTCTCTTTTAACTTCCTAAGTGTAGGCTGTTTTGGCAAGAGTTTATGGGTTACATCTAATGCGGGTATGTTACCAAAGAGAACTTGTTTAGCGTTGTACCATCTTTGGTTTTCATATAGGACACTAAATTAGAGAAAATACTAGGACAACAATTCAGGCTAGTATAACCCTAATTGAGGGTAATACCTGGCATTTGGGAGTGTTGATAACTTTTTAGTAGCAGTGTCTTCTGCGAGAATGTGAAGAAATAATGACAGCTCACACTTGGAAAATTAAATTGAACAATTAGAAGTTAAATATAACTGTGTGTACGGCAGGCCACTCGTTATTTCGTCCTGATTAGTTCAGTTACGTGCAGTCATAAGCGGTATCTTAATTATAGTTGCCAAACAGAAGAAAATTGGACAATATAGTATGTCACTATCTAGGATAATAATTGTGTCAAGTTTACATCAAAACTAACTGGACATGTTCTTTTATATTCATGGAACTTCTAGCCTAAGAAACTGTGGACCAAAAAAGCACAATTATAAATGTTGTTTCAAGTTTGTTATTGTTTCATTTTTGCAATGATTGAGTTGGGCAATCCATTGCAGCCGTTACTGTTCCTTTTCAGATTTATTTGGCCCAATCTTCTAGATGTACCTTGGTGATTTTATTTTAATCATGTATGGACAGCTTTGTGAGTTTCAGTGCCATATCAGGTATGATGTAAGTTCGTGGTACGGTACAAAAGATGGAATCATGGTTCGCATTAACACATTTTATTTTTTCTGGAGTAAGCGACTTCTCTCAAAATCCTTTGCCCTCCTAGAGTCGTAGTATCCCTCTTTACCCTCTGGCCTATCCCTACCATGTTTTATCCAAACATGTCGTTCTTACCCTACCTTCATGCTGCACTTTAATTTATTCCAATGTCAGACTAGGGATTTATTCCAGGTCAATGCTTTATTAACGATTTGAGATCTGATATCTGCTTTAGACATATAGTTTGTTACTACATCTAGGACTATTTGTTGTCCTGATGTTTTCAAATAATGTTGTCCTTGCACCATACCCGGAGCATTTTGTGATGGACTTACTGCTACGTCTCTGATGAGTGAGAACCACAGTGTTTCCGATGGGAGTTCGATGATTGGAGTTAGAAATATATATAAGAATTGGGGCAAAAACATAGGTTTTGCTTTACTTGTGCCTCCCTCTTGTGTGTGCTTGGTTGCTAGCTTACATAGCTACTTTATGCCATTACTCTCAGAGATGCATGGCTAGAATTGAAGGGTGAAATGAGTCCAGATTACACCAGGACGTCATATTTTACCATTCCTGAGCCCATAAGGTTAATAGTTGAACTCAATTAGTTGACCTAATCCACCTGTGCAAGAGCCCCACTTTAGCCTGACTTCCCTCTTATCGCTTGCTACCACTGCTAGACTGCCACTCTATTGCCTGATGTTTAGTAGCATCCATGCCAAATTTGTGTGTTACTTCTTACCAATTGCAGATAATATTGACTTACCATCCTAGAAACAGTAATAATAGTTGGTCAACCATTACCCAATCTCGATGGTGACTGCCACTCCGGTCCTGCCGCTCTGCCCCCGCCCCATGGCCTGCCCTACTGCTTCCGGTGGAGGTCGACCCCGCGAGGCTCGCTGGATGGAGTCCAACCCTTCCTTTGCTGGCTCCGGCGGCCTCCTTGGTTTGTTGTTTGCGAGGTCTTATGTAGAGAGGGTTTCGCGTCTCCCGAGCCAGATTCTCACACCAAGGTCCCTCGCAGCGGCCTTCGCTTCGAGATCCATTGGTTTCCGTCGCAGGAGGAGCCCACACCCGCCCCTTGGGAGATGGTGCGCAACTGCCAACCATGATGACCTGTGAGCGCTGACCTCATTGCCAGCTTGGAGCGCAGCGCTCTGCCGCCCCTTCCCTGCCATCCTCAGGCTGAGTGCAGGCATGATGTGCGTTGTAAGCGCTGCTGCTTCTATGTTTATATCGCCCGTGCCTGCATGCTCCCACACACCTCCTAGCGATTCCATGCGGGCCAAGCGCCCATGCTCGCGTTCATCCGGGTCATCTACGTCCAGTGCAGACCTGCTTGCGCCACAACATCTGGGGTAGGAGCAAGCAGACCTACGCCCCCGGGTCTGAGTCCGCTCTGTCGGAATCAGGGCTCCGCGGACCCAAGAAAGGTTCGAACTCTGGGACGTGTGCTAAGAACTCAACCTCTCCAGCCTACCAACTCGTCACTCTCATGGCCTAGCTCGATGAACAGGAAAGGAAAGAGACTCAGCAGTTTACCCAGGTTCGGGCCACCTTGCGGTGTAAGACCCTACTCCTGCTTTGGGGTGGATTAGCCTCGCGCGGGGCTGAGGATGAACTAGTACAGAGGAAGAACAACCTCACGAGGTCCCTTCTTGTGCGGGTATCAGCTTAGGATTCGATCCGTCCCCTTGCTACGGTGGTGGCTAGCCTATATATATAGCGGTTTGGGTCCTCTTCCTTCGAAATGAAGGCGGGAAAGGATCCCACAACGACCAATTTGAAAGGGGACAAGAAGTACATCTTATCCTGACGAAAGGTGGTCTTCGCCTGCAAAGATTCTAGTTGTGACGCCATGGTGGGCTCGGCGATGACATCCGTCTTGTCGTCCTGGTGGTCTTGGTCTCGTTGCACATGAATGGAAACCTTTGTCTGATTCCTCGGGACTCCATGTCTGCAATTGCCTCCTTTAGCACCAAAGGGGAAACCTGCTGCTCTGCGCCCGCTGGCGCCCGCCTGGCCTTGGTCGTCACGGCTTGCGTCACTTGATCCTAGTGAGATGGGCGCTTGCATAGGAATCTCCGCTCCTCAGGAGCCAGCCTAGGAGGCCGCTCCCTCTGGAGGTCTTGGCGTCGTCCGCCTCGCGAGGCTTGGCCCCTCGTGAGGGTCTTGTTTTGTCGATGCTAAGGATGTGCCATACCAGGCCGTCGATGGAGCCACGCCGTGGGCCGCAGGCAGGCAAGTCTGGGTACACTGGTTCCCAGAACGCCGAGAGTAGCCCCCGGGCTCAAGGCGCGCTCGGACTTGGCTTCGAGGCGAAGCCAGGAGGCAAGGCTGAAGCGTCGCGGGCCCCAATCGCCTGCGGACCGAGTCGACGCGTGGTGCTTGATGGGAAGTGGGCGTCTCCACTTCCCCACGCAGCCTTGACAACCGTTCAACTTGACAACAACCTGTTGCATGCAGAAAAAACCATCATTACTCGAAATCGTGGGAGGCCGGCGGTTGGCCTCCCTATGGCTATAAATGGGAGACGGGGTAGAGCCCCCTGCTCATCTCCCTCTTCTCGCTGCTTGCTCCTCCTTCCTCCTTGTCTCGCTGTCTTGTCGAAGCGTCTGTGGCGCCGGTGAGGAGGTTTTTTGCTGTAGAGAAGGGGAAGCCCCCCCCCCCCAAGGAGGGACCAGGTTCGTCGCCGCCCAAGAGAGGCCGCGGACGCCCCCGCAAGTACGCCGCGACTCCGGTGTGGCCCCTTGGGGGCGCGGGCGCACACCTTCGAAGGCCGGCGTCGCCTCAGGCAGCCGCGGCGGTGCTTCTTCTTGCGGTGGAAGCTGCCGTGGACGGCGCGGCTCCGGCGACTGGGGAAGGCGCGCAACGGTCGTCCAGCCATCGCGGCCGCGCTCCCACTCAGCCGACGCGTCCCCGGAGTTCGTCGTGTGGTCGGAGAGGCCTGCGGGCATCTGGTTCCAACTCCCGCGTTTCTTCGAGGGCGCGCTGCCGGCCGGGGTGGGTGGATTCGGTGTTGCAATCGTGTCTCCCGCCTTGGCATGGTTCCCCCTTCCGTTCTCGCGGTAGCTTAGTGCTCTACGCTGACAGGACCCAGTCCCCAGGCAAGATTCTGCCGTCCTTGGTATGCCAGGTCGCGATGCCGTGGTCAAGGCCAGGAGGTGAGCGACCCGAGGTCTAGTGAGAGCCCCTGAGGCACGTTGCTCAGGGGGTCCCTTTTGGCGTGCAAGCGACTTCCGACAGACCAAAAGGTTGGCATCCTTGCCCGAGCGAGATCGCGAGAGGCATAACGCTGATCGTAAGGTTCACGCCTGTGTGTATGGGGTGACTTATCTTGGCGAGTCTGCGGTGATCCCTTCGCTGTGAGGACAGCTTTTGGCGCGATGTTTGGCTGTGCCTTGGTTGTGGTGGCGCTCCCAGGCAAGACCTGCACCAACCCCTTCTTCCTCGCTCATCTGGGTGCTCTACGTCCTCGGGTCCCGGCCCTCGAGCGAGGCTCAGCCGCCGCTGGTATGCCAGGTGGCGATGCCGTGGTCAAGGCCAGGAGGTGAGGGCTCGAGAGCCGGTAGGAGTCCCTAAGGCGCGTTGCTCAGGGTCCCCCCCCCTTAAACGTGCAAGCGATTTGCGTGAAAAAGGAGTGGCTGGCCTTGCGAGGGGTTGCAACTTGAGGTGCTGGCGAGGCCGCCCGTGATCCCGACTCCGGAGGTCCTTGTGAGTTAGCCGAAGAAAGCAAACATAGCTACGCTTGCTGTCCTGCCGGTGATCTTTCCGCAAGAAGACGAAGGCACCGAGGACCCGGTGAGGTGACGTGCGCGAGGCTGGCTGCGAGCCAGAGCTCGGTCTCTCAGATTTATCAGCGCTGCAGGGACAGACCCGAGCACAGGCTTCGTGCCAGTAGCCCCCGTTGCGGGATGAGCAATAGATGGGTTAGCAACGCGTAGGGGTCGCGAGGGGCAGCTCCATAGGCAACGAGACGACAGAGGTAACGTTGGATAACCATGATAACGCAGGCATGCATACCGGTTCGGAGTACATGAATCAAAATAGCATGGCTGCGGGACTGGCCCTGGCAGCTTGAGGATAATGCAGCCCGAGGGGTGCCCTCAGTTGAACAAACCAAAAAGTCACCTGGCACCATCGTTGGAGAAGCGTTGGAGTAGCTAAAGATGCGCGCCGCAGAAGTCATTCCTCACGAGTCGTCGGCTCCCGAGCCTCGTGAGGCTCCGGAGGTCCAGGGGGCTCACGAGGGTTCGGCACCTCCTCCGTCTGGATCACCTGGCGCCGGGCCTTGTGAGCCTCCAGGATGGCCCGCATGTGGCGCTGGTGTGCGGCGGCCGCGTTCGGCAGGCCGAAGGGCATGCGAACGTAGCTGTGAGGGGGGCCTCCGCACCGGCCTACGTGGGACGGCCAGAAGAGCTCCTGAGAAGCGGCTCTGTTGAGCCCTGGGATGTTGACGCAGACGTGCAGCTTGCCACCCACGTCAGGGGCGGCAGCTGCACTGGGTGGTGCGGTGCGACGCTCGCCACGCATGGCTTGCGCCTCCTGAAGCTCCTCGATCGCCTTGGTGATGAACTCCTAAGCGCCTGGCGCCTCGTGCCCTGCTCGCGGAAGCGCGCGCTGAAGCATGCCTCCACATGGTGCCCGAACGCCTCCCTCGTGACGCTGGCCAGGTTAGAGGCCCTCCAGAGGAGAGCCCCTGAGCCCAGCCTGAGAGGGGCGCCGGGCGCGCCTTCCTACGCGAGAGAGGAAGGTGTTAGGAATAAGCAACTTGTATTCCCATGAGGCCATAGGCCGATATATATATACATGTACTGGTGTGGAACATATGCAGGAAACCCCTTATACAACGGGATAAATACAAAGGGGTACATGACTTATATTATAACTCTAACACCCCCGCTCAAACTCATGGTGGAGGAACAACACTGAGTTTGGAGAGATAAAAGCCATGTTGTGCTCTAGTCTGGGCCTTCGTCAGAAAATCCGTCAACTGTAACTCGGAAGGCACATACTGAAGAGCAATAACCTGATCCTGCACACCAGCGCGCACATAGAAAGTATCAACACCAATATGCTTGGTGAGCTCATGCTTCACAGGATCACGCGCAATGCTAATAGCACCTGTATTGTCAGATAAGAGCGGAGTCGGTGTAGTGACAGAAACACCAAAATCCTGAAGTAACCACCGTAACCAAGTCACCTCTGCCGTCAAAAGAGCCATTGCTTGCAACTCAGCCTCGGCACTCGAACGGGAAACTGCAATCTGTTTCTTCGTCTTCCAGGCAATGAGAGAACCACCAAGAAAAACACAGTAAGCAGAAAGTGAACGGCGATCTGAAGGATCACTAGCCCACGTAGCATCCGAATAGGCCTGAAGCTGTAGAGAACTGGAGCGAGGAAAGAATAGACGGTGAGAGATCGTGCCCCGAAGATATCGAAGAACACGAAGGACATGACTATAGTGAACTGATGTGGGAGCAGAGACGAACTGACTCAGAATATGAACCGGATAAGAGATGTCCGGACGAGTGACAGCTAGATAGTCAAGACTGCCAACAAGATGACGATAACGCGTCGGGTCAGGGAGAGGATCACCATCAGTAGCACGGAGGTGAATATTGAGCTCCATAGGAGTCTCAACAATGCGCTCGTCAGTAAGAGCAGCACGAGCAAGAAGATCTTGTATATACTTTTCCTGGGATATAAAAAAGCCATCAGAGGTAGAAGAGACTTCAATCCCAAGAAAGTAGCGAAGAGGTCCAAGATCAGACATAAGAAACTGCTCACTGAGACGGGCCTTTACAAAGGCACTATACTCGGGGTCATCCCCGGTGATGATCATGTCATCAACATAGAGAAGAAGAAGAGTCCGACCACGAGGAGAAAGGTGAATAAACAAGGCTGGATCATGAGCACTTGCTGAAAAACCAGCGGCAGTGATCACAGAGGCAAAACTCTCAAACTAGGCGCGGGGGGCTTGCTTAAGGCCATAGAGAGAGCGACGAAGACGACATACCATGCCATCAGGAACATAATACCCAGGTGGTGGCTGCATGTACACCTCCTCACGCAGCTCACCATTAAGAAAGGCATTCTTAACATCAAGCTGAGATATAGACCAGTGGCGTGCAGAGGCAACAACAAGAAGTGTACGAACAGTGGTCATATGGGCCACAGGAGCAAAAGTCTTATCATAATCACGACCATGCTCCTGTTGAAAACCACGAGCCACAAGACGAGCTTTGTGACGCTCAAGAGAACCATCAGAGCGAGTCTTAACCTTGTAGACCCACTTACAAGTGATCGGACGGACTCCGGGAGGAAGAGAAACAAGATCCCAGGTACCAGTGCGTTCAAGAGCAGCAATCTCCTCTGTCATCGCAAACTGCCATTCAGGATGAACAACAGCCTGACGGTAAGAAGTCGGCTCAAGAACAGCAGCACAAGCGGTGGGAAATCCAAAGCGATCAATAGGCGGACGAGGACGAGAACGCAAGCCATAAGTAGGGTGAGAAGAAGATGACGACTCATCTACAAAGTCATCCACAGGTCGTGAACGACGAGTGTAATGCTGAGGAAAAGATGGAACAATAGAAGGAGGAATCGCCAAGGTAGAATCGGGGGGTGGTGACGAAGAAGTCACCTGAGATGAAGGTGTAGAATCCGGTGACATGCTAGGCGAGGAGACCGGGGAGGATGGTGGCTGCAAATCAAGTAGAGGTGGAGAAGCAGAGGGAGTGGAACGAATAGGCACAGGCTCGACGGGGGTGATAGGTGAGTCAGGAAAAGTGAGGAAAGAGATATCCTGCACTGAAACAGTCGAGGAAGATGGGCGTGGGTAGAAGGGACGAGACTCATCAAAGGTCACGTCACGAGAGATACGCATCCGACGACCGATAGGATCCCAACAACGATAGCCCTTATGCTCATCACTGTAGCCTAAGAAGACACACTCAACAGACTGAGCGGTCAGTTTGGTGCGTTCGCGAGGGGCAAGAAGAACATAGCAAACACAACCAAACAAACGAAGCATCGAATAATCGGGAGAACGATCAAAAAGTCGCTCAAAAGGAACACCACCCTGTAGAGCAGCGGAAGGCTGTATATTGATAAGATAGGTGGAGGTGGAGACGGCCTCAGCCCAAAAATGAGGCGGGAGAGAGGCAGCAATCATCAATGCACGAGCCGTCTCAAGAAGATGTCGATGCTTTCGCTCAGCCACACCATTCTGAGCATGAGCACCAGGACAAGAGAATTGAGAGAGAGTTCCTTGCTCAGCAAGAACACCATGCAACATCTTAGAGATATACTCACCAGCGGAGTCAGCACGAAAAACACGAATGGGTGAAGAGAACTGGGTATGAACCATGGCAGCAAAACGCTTATAAATAGACAACACCTCACTACGAGAAGTCATGAAATAAAGCCATGTGTAACGAGAGAAATCATCTATGAAAATAATGTAGTATTTATGACCACCTTTCGAAGCGAAAGGAGCCGGACCCCATACATCAGAATGGACTAAATCGAAAGGATGCTTAGACACTGACTCACTATGTGAATATGGTAACTAAATCTGCTTGCCAAGACGACAACCTTGACACTCTAAAGAGACATCTCCTGAGACAGACCCCAGAAGACCTCGACGAACTAAAGACGACAACCTAGAACCACACAGATGACCAAGTCGATGATGCCATTGCTGGAAGGAACCAGTAACGGAGGCGACAGAAGCGGAAGAACTGACGATGGTGGTGGCAGCGGAAGGAACATGAAGCCAGTCCAACTCCCAAAGACCCTGAGAATCACGGCGGCGAGGGCCAGCCCCAACCAGAGTGTGTGTGCGACGGTCCTGGACAGAACAAGAGTCAGCGTCAAGGATGACGCGACAACCAAAATCAGTAAGTTGACCAGTAGAAAACAGATTCATGGTAAGTCGAGGAACATGAGCAACATCAGGAACAGAATAAGGAGTGGAAAGATTGCCTCTACTAGCAACAGAAAGTGGAGTACCATCAGCAGTGAAGACACGAACAGGAGAATCCAGCAAGCGAAGAGAGGACAAAGTGGAAGAATGAGAAGACATATGAAAAGAAGCTCCAGAATCCAGAACCCATGGGGATGTACTTGACTGTGTAGAGGGCGGTTGCTCAGGGCGGGAAGCATCAGTCACAGAACCAGCAGTACCCGTCGAGGAAGAACCGGAAGCCGCGAGCAGACGCTTAAGTCTCAGAATATCCTGCTCAGTCAAAGCAATGGCTGAAGCTGTCGAGGTAGATGACGGAGTCCCTGAAGATGATGATCGCGCCTTGCGCAGGTGTTTCCTCTTCGTGTAGCATTGGGATTCAATATGACCATCATTGTTGCAGTAGTCGCAGTGTGGACGGGGGCGACCTGAGCCGCCAGAAGGAGTGGGCAAAAGTGGCGGAGCACTCGAGCGAGAAGGGGTCGGTGCAGCAGGTGGTGTGGAAGAAGACCGAGTAGCGAGCACAGAGGGAACCTCCTGCAAACCAGCACCACGTAAGCGAGTCTCCTCAGCACGAATCTCAGAAAGAGCCTCCATGAGAGAAATACGGCCACGAGCAAACAACTGAGCACGCCGGGGCTCAAACTCCTTACGAAGCGAACTCGTAGACACGATGAAACTCCGAATTGGCCTGGACAGCCTGGCAACAGGGACAAGTACGACAACCAGCACTGCGGAGAGAATCAAGCTGGCGCCAGATAGTAGAACTCTGTGCATAGAAGTCATCAACAGTAGAGTCACCCTGCTGAAGAGCATGCTCCTGACGGACCACGGAAAGGTATAGGGCATCACCAGAGGGCTCATAGCGCTGACGAAGACGGGTCCACATCTCAAAGACAGTAGGAAGACCCAGAAACTCAGAAGCAAACTAAGGCAGAACACTAGCAGTGAGAACAGCTGCAGCACGAGCATCATCATCAAGCCACTGGGTGTAAACAGACAGAGCACCATGATACGTCTGAAGAGCCTCCTCATAAGCCAAAACCCTCTCATCATAAGCACGATCAGCAGCTGCATCATCAAGCTTAGCCGCATCCTTGGCGGCCTGATTAGCATCCGGAGGGAGAACCAGTGGAGTCGGCGGAGTAGGGGCAACCAGAGGAACCGGACGTGGCGGACAACAGACCTCGCCAGAAAGGACACCCCAAAGACGGATGCCACGCATGTGAATGCGCATGAAGCCAGCAAACTCGGTGTAGTTAGTACCATCAAAGATCACCGGACAGCGAAGGACAGCAACATAGCCCGATGCAGCAGACATTTTTTTTTTAGGAATCCGAAATCGGGCCTGCTGAGCGATGGAATCCTTCGAACCGGACAAGCCCCTGCTTGGCCTGCTGAGCGATCAGGCGGAGGCGGCGGTGCAGCGATGGAATCCTTCGAACCGGACAAGCCCTTGCTTGGCCTGCTGAGCGATCAGGCGGAGGCGGCGGTGCTTGAGCGAGGGAGTCCTTCGAGCGGGAGCCCAAGGCGGCGGTGCTTGAGCGAGGGAGTCCTTCGAGCGGGAGGAGATCGGGCTGCGATGGAGTCCTTCGAGCGGGAGCCCAAGGCGGCGGTGCTTGAGCGATGGAGTCCTTCGAGCGGGAGGAGATCGGGCTGCGATGGAGTCCTTCGAGCGGGAGGAGATCGAGCGGGAGCCCGGGAGAAGAGATCGGGGGCGCGGCGGGACAAGCCCCCTCCTTCGATTGATCGGGACCGAGAGGAGATCGATCGTGACGGATCAAACGCACGAGTTGCAGCGTGCAAAAAATTGACCTAGCTCTAATACCATGTTAGGAATAAGCAACTTGTATTCCCATGAGGCCATAGGCCGATATATATACATGTACAGGTGTGGAACATATGCAGGAAACCCCTTATACAACGGGATAAATACAAAGGGGTACATGACTTATATTATAACTCTAACAGAAGGCGCCCCAGCCGTGGGCGTAGATCCTGAGGCACGATCATCAGATACCTCACCCTCTTGAGATCCTCGGTGGAGTAGCTGCTTCTTCTTGGGGATGACCTCAGGGGGGTGGATGGCGCCCTTGTCATCTAGGTTCTCGACTGCCGCGGCCTGATAGGCGCGCTCGAGGGAGCACACCACATTCTTTTCGTCACAGGCGACCGTGATGATGACGCCGCTTCCTGGCATCTTGAGGACATTGTAGCCGTGGTGAGTCACTGCCATGAACTTGGCCAGGACTGGATACCCGAGGATGGCGTTGTACGGGAGATGAATGTGGGCGACGTCGAAGTCGATGAGCTCGGTGCGGTAGTTGTCGCGCTTGTCGAAGATGACGGGGAGACGGAACTGCCCTATGGGGACGGTAGAGCCATCGGTCACCCCTGAGAAAGGCTTGGTGTGCAGAAGCTGGTCGTATGGCACCTGGAGCGTGTCAAACGTCTCGACGGAGAGGACGTTGAGCCCCGCGCCACCATCGATGAGTGTCTTGGTGACGAGGACGTTGTTGATGGTAGGTAAGCAGAGCATCGAGAGCGCGCCAGCGGTGGCTGCGCACTTGAGTTGATCAGTAGAGTCGGAGGTGATAGCGTATTTGGACCACCTGAGGGGACGCGACGCCTCGAGCTTGGGGAGGGCCGCGTTCACCTCGCGAGCGAACTGCTTGAAGACGCGATGAGAGGCGGGGGCCTGAGCGCCGCCCAGGATGCAGGCAATGGCATGAGGCTCTTGGAAGACCCCGGCCCCATCATCTTGGCGGTGGTCGTCGTTCCTCCTTGGCGGTGGCGGCAGAGGAGGAAGGCTGGCGTTGCCCTGAGGGCAATCCTCACGAGGCTGATCCCTCAGGGGCCGTCACGAGGCTGGCCCTGCCAGCGCTCCGCGCGAGGCTGATCGCGCCAGTCCTGGCGGGGGTCGCGGTTGTCCCAGCGGCCTCCTCCGCGTCTGTAGCCGTGGTCGTTGCGCTCAGGGCGGCGGCCAAGACGCCCGTTTCGGATGGTCCCGAGCTCTTGGCAGTTGTTGGTGTTGTGGCTGTGGACGTTGTGGAAGACGCAGAACGGGCGACTGCCCTTGGATGACTCAGGGTGGTCGCAGCCGCGCTTCATCTTGGGCTCGGCCGCGAGCACGGTTGGGCCCTTGCGCTTCACGTCCTTGGCCTTGGCCTTCTTGTCTTCAGGGTCGGCCTCTGGAAACTCGAGGAGAGACGCCCTTCCTCTGCCCTTGCGCACTTGGTTGCCATGTTGAACATCTCCAGAGCCGAGCACATGTCCTCGTGTATGGCGAGTTCTTCCTTCATCTTAACATCCCGGATGCCATTAGTGAATGCTGAAATGATGGCCTTGTCCGACACCTTAGGGATCTTGAGGCGAACGTTGGTGAAGCGCTGGATGTATTTCTGCAAGGTCTCCCCTGACTGCTGCTTGATGCGCCGCAGGTCGCCTGCAGTAGGAGCGCGGTTGCGGGTACCCTGGAAGTTGGCGATGAAGCGCTCACGCAGCTCATCCCAGGAGGAAATCGATCCCACGGGGAGGTTCAGGAGCCACGAGCGCGCGTCATCCTTGAGGGCCATGGGAAACCAGTTCGCCATAACCTTCTCGTCGCCGTTCGCCGCCTCGATGCTTAGCTCGTAGAGCTGGAGGAACTCATCAGGGTCAGGGGTGCCATCGTAGCGCGGAGGTAGATCTGGCTTGAACTTGCCGGGCCAGACGACGCGGCGCAGCTCCAGAGTGAACGCTCGGCAGCCTGCCGCGCTCACGGGGGCCCGCCGCGGAGGGGGAGCCTGGTCTTGGCGCTCGCGTGCCGCCGCCTCGGGTGGCATGTGGTTTTGACGTGGTGGTGTCGGGAGCGCACGCGCTTCTCCTTGAGGCCGCTGCACCACCTGGCAGCTTTCTTCGTCGCGCGCCGGTGCCGTGCGCGCCCGGTCGCGCTGGGGGGCCTCACGCCTTGGCTCGGGGACAACATCGCGCCGGAGAGGAGGCGTGCTGTAGGCCACGTCGCCCGCCTGAGGCGGCGGGGGAGGCAGCGAGCGAGACGGTGCATGAGCCTCTCCAGCGGCGCTGACGGGCTCGGCGATGCGGTCCAGCCAGTCCTCGTAGAGGTCATCGGCCGGATGGTAGCGCAGGAGCTCGCGCGCCATGAGCAACGCAGCCTGCGCGTTTGCCGGCCCGCGACGAGCATGGGAGGACGAGGCTGCGGCAGGAGTCAGCGACGGAGTGGCGGTGCGACCATCGCGCCGCACGGAAGGCGGTAGCGACGAGTCCTGCTACTCGTGGACCGTGGGGCCGGCGGCGGCGTTGGCCGCAGGTGACAGGGAGCGGCGAGGGACGCCGTCGCCCGCAGGCGTTGTCTGAGCACCACGGGCGGCGAGGGCCGCCTGGCGCTCAGCACGAACTCGACGAGCGTCGGCCATGAGAACGGCAGAACAGCGGCGAATCGACTGACGAAAGAGAGGCTTCGACACGTCCCTACCTGGCGCGCCAAATGTCGGAATCAGGGCTCCGCAGGCCCATGAAAGGTTCGGACTTTGGGACGTGTCCGAAGAACTCAGCCTCTCCAGCCTACCAACTCATCGCTCTCATGGCCTAGCTCGATGAACAGGAAAGGAAAGAGACTGAGTAGTTTACCCAGGTTCGGGCCACCTTGCGGTGTAAGACCCTACTCCTGTTTTGGGGTGGATTAGCCTCGCGGGGGGCTGGATGAACTAGTACACCGGAAGAACAACCTCACGAGGTATGTTCTTGTGCGGGTATCAGCTTAGGATTCGATCCGTCCCCTTGCTACGGTGGTGTCTAGCCTATATATATAGCGGCCTTGGTCCTCTTCCCCGAAATGAAGGCGGGAAAGGATCCCACAACGGCCAATTTGAAAGGGGACAAGAAGTACATCTTATCTCGACGAAAGGTGGTCTTCGCCTGCAAAGCTTCTGGTCGTGATGCCGTGGTGGGCTCGGCGATGACATCCGTCCTGCTGTCCTGGCGGTCTTGGTTTCGTTGCACACGAATGGAAACCTTTGGCTGATTCCTCGGGACTCCGCGTCTGCGCTTGCCTCCTTAGTACCAAAGGGGAAACTTGCTGCTCTGCGCCCGCTGGCGCTCGCCTGGCCTTGGTCGTCACGGCTTGCGTCACTTGATCCTCATGAGATGGGTGCTTGCATAGGAATCTCCGCTCCTCAGGAGCCAGCCTAGGAGGCCGCTCCCTCCGGAGGTCTTGGCATCATCTGCCTCGCGAGGCTTGGCCCCTCGCGAGGGTCTTGTCTTGTCGATGCTGAGGATGGGCCGTACCAGGCCGTCGATGGAGCCATGCCGTGGGCCGCATGCAGGCAAGTCTGGGTACCCTGGTTCCCAGAACGCCGACACGCGCCTCCCTCACCCCTTGGACCTCCGGCGTTAGGATCTTCCATCTTGCCTCGTTTGTTCGTGTCCACCTCCAGGGCACTCTCGCCCCGTCGCACGATCACAACCATGTCTGGCCACCCTTGTCTTTGTCTTTCGAGAGTGTTATGCTTCCTCCCACGCTTTTCGGAGATTGAGGCGGCCGAGGCCTCCCTCCAGCGTGCGCTGCTCGCCACGGTCGCGGCCGACAACGTTCGCTCGCCGTGTTTCCACCTCATCCTCCACCCCTAGAGCCGTCTTGCCGGCGCTGAACCTGTCCAGCTCCTCTTCATGGTCCTCCACTTCTGGAGCCGTCTGGCGAGCCTCAAGAAGGTGACTTGCGTTATTAGGGACTTCCTTTGCATGACCGGAAGGAGGCCAGTGCCGGCAATTGCCTTGTCAACTGGCCTACTTTGTGCCCCCCTCTTGCTCTTGGAGGCCTCAACGTCCTGGTGGCCTCGACGTCCGTGATCTTCTGCGCACTGGGATCACCCTTAGTGTTAGGTTGTTTTGGCTCAAGGCCACTGATCCCTCCCGACCATGGCACCTCCTCCCACTGCCATGCGACCCGGAGGTCCGCGACATCTTCTGGGCTTCTATCACGTGGACGAGTGGTAATGGGTAGACTTGCCGATTCTGGACGGACCATTGACTCAATGATCGACATTGCTCCAACCCTCATCACCCTGGTTCCCTGCCGATGCCGCAAATGCCGCCTGGCCCCCAAGGGAATCCCCCTCCGGACCTGGATCCACGATATTCGAGGCATCCCGGGGCCTGCTGCTTCCGTCGAGTACGTCGACGTATAGCGGCGCCTCCAAAACGTCACTCTTTCATCTATGCCGGATACCATTCATTAGCGCAGGACCGACAGTGGACTCTACACTGCCAGATCGTGCCACCTTGTGCTGTTCAATGGCTCCATCCCTGATCCACATTGGTGGCTAACTTGGAAAAGCTGGGCACGATGAGTGTCAAATTCTTCTTATGGCTTGACAAATGTTGGACAGCTGAGGACTTGCTCGCCAAGGCCTCCCTCACTCTTCATACTGCATGCTCTGTGATGAAGAGCCCAAAACAATGCACCACCTCCTCGTGGGTTGCGTGATCTCCCTCCAAGGCATCAAATCCTGGTGTGGTGTGCCTGACCACTACTTCACCCGACGGCTCCAAGTGCTTCTTTATCTGGTGGGCATCGGCGACAAAATCATGTCCTCCGGGCCTCTGCAAAGGTCTAACCTCGATCATCCCTCTCTACGCTTGCTCTATCTGGAACATCGCAATGCCCGCACCTTCGATAACCGACAACCGTCCCTCCCGGACCTGGTACACTATCCAGGACAAAGCGCTCACCTGGGCGAAGGCAGGTGCCAAGGGGCTGAATAATCTGATCCCCGTAACGTAGACATGTATGCTATCGGGGCTGAGCAACCCCTCTTCATCTTCTGCTCCTGTGCAACTTCCTCCACGCCTCTGTGTATGTGGCTAGGAGGTTGCCCACACTGTAATTTCTCACCCCTCTATAAATGGAATGATACACACCGTGCGTATTTTGCGAAAAGAAATCAGTAGCATGTAACACTATATGCTTCCGTGGTTTTCTGTTGGAAGGAGGAACAGGGACGGTGGCAATCCGCATCTAGCCAACCATATATCATCCTCTCTCTCATTCATTTTATTAGCCCCATCTCTAATATCTTCCAGCGTAGAGGTTCTCAAAAGACCTAGACCAATAGATGTGAATCTTTACCCCTAAAATTCCTCTTTTTTCCTTAGTTCCACATTAATTAGTGAGAAACCATACATGCATGTCTGCATGTGCACTTAGCGTTAGTTGGTGAGAAACCAAATCATCAAGGACCAACAGAGAGAGGACGGCTGCACAGGCA
The DNA here is from genome assembly GCA_902687465.1 of Secale cereale. Taxonomy (NCBI): domain Eukaryota; kingdom Viridiplantae; phylum Streptophyta; class Magnoliopsida; order Poales; family Poaceae; genus Secale; species Secale cereale. Next base: position 295,492,835 of record LR738712.1, read on the forward strand.
ACGAAGGAACTAATAGTGGTGGGCTTAGAAATTGAAATTAACCAAAAAATGGAGATGAGACCAGAAAAATGGATCGGAGGGACCTATCTGCATGCCCCACAGATTTGCTAGTTAAGTTTGATCTTATTAGATGTAGTTCCGACTTTCTGGACTTCATTTACATAGAGTTGTGACCTCACCATTTGTTATTTGAATGTTTATTAATTCATGATCCAGGCCATTCACTGGAATCGGAGGATAGGACTACATTAGGTTTGAGGGTCGGCTTTTTAAGCATACCTGCAGTAGACCGGTATAATCTCATGACTTCTTGTATATGGCTACTTAAGTACGAATTTTCTTCTTAATTCCAGTGTAGATATATTTGACGTCCAAATTTATGCTGCATATGGTTGTATTTGGTTAACAGATGACCCCAAAATGGAGTGAGTGCCCTTCAAATAGTCACAGAGAACTATCTTTGCATGAAAATGGTGAGTGCAGTCTATCCTTAACAGAACACCCCTTTTGTCCGCAAGTTATGTTAGTTAACTGGCTATCAACAGAATGTGCTCAATATCTGCAGAAAATAAGGATGGCAATGTTTATAAAAGGAGAAAGATGGATAAAGATTCAAATTCCCTTGTAGCAGATGAAGAAGTTAAAGAACTGACAGTTCAAAGTTGCACTACCTCTGAAGATCTCTCTTCACTACTGCTCCCTGTTATTAATCCCTCATATCCAGTATTTTCAAATTTGACGGCAGGTAAGATAGACCCTGTCCTAGAGCTTGAAGAGCCTGCTGGAGTTTCATTGGAGCCAAATTCTGGTGTGAACGAAAGATGTTCAGTGTCAAGTATGCCACCATCTTCCGTGATACTAGACAAAAAGGATGCTTCTGTATGGTCCTCATCAAATATACGCCCTACAGAACCAATAACAGAGCTCACATCAGCAAGGGATCTATGCATTGCTACTCTGAGAAAAGATGGACTCATAACTGAGTCACAAACTAGAATCATTTCAGAGGAATCCACTGATTGTAATGCCAACCACTTGGTGACATGCAATACTTGTGGAAGCTTGGATGTTCCACTAAAGATGCTTATATGTGATTCTTGTGAAGCAGCATTCCATTTGCCTTGTTGCATCCCTTGTATTAAGGTGGTACCAGCTGGTGAATGGTATTGTCAGCCATGCTTGAAGAAGAAACCTAAGAGTCTTTATGGTCAACTGTTAGAGGGCAAGGTCAGGTCTTCCGGGAATATGGACCAAAAGCCTCATGGCATGAGTCATATAGAGTACATGTTCAAAGATGTTGAATCATACGTTAGTGGGGTTCGACTTGGTGGACATTTCCAAGCTGAAGTGCCAGAATGGTCTGGTCCCATTTCCAGGTGTGTTGACACATTTGCATTGGTTAACTCTGAGAAAACACATTTGCATTAGTTATAGGAATAGTACCATGTAATTTTGGTGGAGTAAACATAAATTTCTGAAGATAGCTAATTAAATGACTACCCTTTTTTTCCCTCACATTCACCATAATCTTTGTAAGATACGCTCTTCCTAATCCTTGGATCAAATTCATAGCTAAATCATCATCTTAGATACTAATCAAACTTTATAAATTGTGCATGTGCCCAAGTCCTTATTTCATGTATTCTAAATTCTAAACTCAGAAGAACGTCGTTGGGGCGTAACCCTTTTAGGGACGCGCCATATCGGAACCAGGGTGTGGTGTTAAATGGGCAAGGGTCGGGCCATCCAGCCCCTGGTGGCCTGCCGTATCTTGATCTGGATACAGTGACAAGTGAGCAAGGATCAGGTCATTGCATCCTTGGAGGCGCTATATCGACGCCCTGGTGTAGTGAAAAATGAGCAAGGGTCTTCGCATTTGACTCGACGAGTGCGAAGGGTAAGGAATCTAGCCGAGCCAAGTAGGACCCGCTTAGGTAGTTGGAATGTAGGGTCCGTGACCGGTAAGTTACTGGAGTTTGTTGATACATTGGTTAGGAAACATGTTGATATCCTATGCGTCCAAGAAACCAAATGAAAGGGACATAAGGCGAAGGAGGTGGAGGACACTGGCCTCAAGCTGTGGTACACGGGAACAACTACTCCCTCCGTTCCAAATTACTCGTCGTGGTTTTAGTTCAAATTTGAACTAATTTGAACTAAAACCACGACGAGTAATTTGGAACGGAGGGAGTACAAATAGAAATGGAGTAGGCATCCTGATCAACAAGAGCCTCAACTATGGAGTGGTAGATGCCAGGAGGCAAGGGGCTGGTCAAGATGCAAGGGGATTGGACTATCCTAGTCAAGCTGGTCGTTGGGGACTTAATTCTCAGTGTTACCAGCGTGCATGCTCCGCAAATAGGCCACATTGAGAGCATCAATAGGGCGTTCTAGGAAGGCTTGAAGGACATGGTTAGGATTGTACCTATTGTCGACAAGCTCTTCATAAGAGGAGACCACACTGGCCACGTCGGTACGTCTAACACAAGTTTTGAAGGGTGCATGATGGCTTTGGTTATGGCAGTAAGAATCAAGGAGAGGATGTCTTAAGCTTTGCTTTAGCCTATGACATGATCGTAGCTAGCACATTCAGAAAGAGAGAATCCGATCTAGTGACTTTTAGTAGTGATCAACGCTCTAGCCACATTGATTCCATCCTCTTGAGAAGCGAAGACATGCGTGCTTGCCTAGATTGGGGGGTGATACTTGAAGACTTCCACTTTTGGATTCGTGTCCGCCGGGATAAGCGCACAAAGTCGCTAGAACGAAGTGGTGGAAGCTCAAGGCTTTCAAGGAGAGGGTTATTAAGGAGGGCTCTTGGGAGGAAGGAGGTGATGCAAACAATATGTGGACGAAGGTGGCGACTTGCACTTGGAAGGTGGCTTTAGAGGAGTTTGGGGTGACCACGGAAAGTAGAAGCAAAGCTAAAGATACCTGGTGGTGGAACAATGCTGTCCAAAAGGCTATTAAGGAAAAGAAAGCAAATGCCTACACTTGGATATGAGTGCATACAACATAGAGTACTAGGTGGCAAAGAAGACCACAAAGTGAGCTGTGAGATAAGCTAGGGGTATATTATGGCTAACTAAGCTTTTCAACCTCATTTTGGTGAGACAAGATGTTCGAAGAATGAAGGCGGAGTATATTATTTGTACCAATCTTCAAGAACAATGGGGTTGTTCAAAGTTGTACAAATACCGTGGAATTAAGCTGATGAGCCATACAATGAAACTATGTGAGGGACTCATTGAGCACCGCTTAAGAAGAATGACATGCGTGACCAAAAATCATTTTGGTTTCATGCTTGGGAGGTCGGCCATGGAAGTCATTTTCGTGGTACATCAACTTATGGGGAGATACATGGAGCAAAAGAAGGAACTGCATATGGTGTTCATTGACTTGGAAAAGGCCTACGATAAGATGTCGCAGAATGTCATGTGGTGGGCCTTGGAGATACACAAAATCCCAACAAAATACATTACCCTCATCAAAGACATGTATGATAATGTCGTGACAGTGTTCGAACAAATGATGGCGACATTAATGACTTGCAATTAAAATAGAACCGCACCAAGGGTCAACTTGGAGCCCTTATCTTTTTTGCTTTGGTGATGTATGAGGTCTCAAGGGATATACAAGGATATATCCAATGGCGTGTGCTCTTCGCGGATGATGTGGTGCTAGTCAACGATAGTCGGACGGGGTTTAATAGAAAGTTAGAGCCGTTGAGCCAAACTTTGGAATCCAAAGGTTTTAGGCTTAGTAGAACTAAAACTAAGTACACGAGGTGCGGTTTCAGTATTACTAGGCATGAGGAGGAGGAAGTTAGCCTTGATGGGCAGGTGGTACCTTAGAAGGACAACTTTTGATATTTGGGGTCAATGATACGGAAGGATGGTGATATCGCTGAAGATGTGAGCCATCGAATCAAAGCTGGATCGATGAAGTGGTGCCAAGTTTCTTGTGTTCTCTGTGACAAGATAGTGCCACAAAAGCTAAGAGTTAGGTAGGATGGCGATTCGACCTTTGATGTTGTATGGCACAGAATGTTGGCCAACTAAAATGGCTGACATGTCTAACAGTTGGGTGTAGCTGAGATGGATATGTGGCCACACAAGAAAGGATTGGGTCCAAAATGATGATATACGTGATAGAGTTGGGGTAGCACAGATTGAAGAGAATTTTGTCCAAATATCGTCTGAGATGGTTTGGGCATATACAACACAGGTATCCAGAAGCGCCAATGCTTAGCGAAAGGATAAAGTGTACTAGTAATGTCAAGAGAGGTCGGGGTAGACCTTGACATGGGAGGGTCCGTAAGAGAGATCTGAAGGACTTGAATATCACAAAAGAACTAGCCATGGACAGAGATGTGTGGAAGTTAGCTATCCACGTGCCTGAACCATGACTTGGTTTTGAGATCTTATGGGTTTCAACTCTAGCCTAGCCCAACTTGTTTGGGACTGAAAGGCTTTGTTGTGGTTATTGTTGTTGTTGTTGGTAGTGGTACTAGGCTGCTACTTGGACAAGAGGTCTTGTATGCTTTTAATCTTGAACACTGATTCTGTTTTCATTGCAAAGTCTGATAATTTCAAAATATTTACCAGTAATACTAATGTTTTTATTGTCATTGATCAGTCAAGTAATAGGAACTTAAAATGTCATATAAGATATGGAAGGCCTATACATGTCAGGAAAATAGTAAATTTTGGAAGTCCATAATTAAACTAAAGTTTTGACAACAAAGTTGCCTGCACTCTTGACTGGCTGGTTGGGAACATAGTGCAATCAGATGGCTTCTCTGTTTGCGAACTTATGGTACTGTATGCCATAGTTCCGAACTAGTATCTAATTTATTCAATGCTTTAGTGTTGGTGTAGTCCAACAAATAAATTTTATTAAGAAGTCATAATGTGTGTTCTTGTGGTATGAGTGGTTCCTGTTTAGTTTTGCTTACATTCTTAATGCTCTTGTGTCATATTTTATTCTGCTTCCATTTTAAACAATTTATCCTACTTCGTTTTGTGTAGTAGCGATGGTTATTTCACAGCGCCCTCTGAATTTGATCCTGCTGAACTCACGAAACTGAATGTAAGATTTCTATTTTTGAGTTGGTAATACTTCCCGCATACAGTTTCTTAAGCTGGTTTCTTGCTTAAGTAGTTCTGTTCAAAGAATAATCACAACAAATCTTCAAGTTCAACTGGTAATTGGGTACAATGCCGTGAGGTCTTGAGCACAGGAGATCCTAACAAGCCAGTAATCTGCGGCAGGTGGAGAAGGTAAAGAACTTTGCAGTTTTTTATTTGATAGGTATTTCTATTAACTTCGATTTTATAACAGCTCAATTAGTGGAAATATCAAATTTCAAATTGCTATGTCAGCCTTTCTCACCTGAGTTACTGCATGCTTGTTACTTATGATTCACTTCTGTACAAATTCCCTAAACATTCTTTAGTGTGTAGAAGCTACAAGCCTAGAACTATCTTTTCCATACTACCTCAAGGTTGTTTGTATTGGTTCAACTGTTTGCTAGATACAACCGCTCATTTGAACTATAAACTAGCCACACTTGCTTGATTTCTGGTCTGAAGCAGGCACGTAGCGCAAAGTGACATGTTTAAACTTACGATTTGGACCCGACATACGTTTTTGCTAGAAATAGACCTTAAGATCTGAACCCCACATAAGTTTTGTTAGAAATAGACGTTGGGTCTAACACAAGAATTACGAGTTGACGAGTCGAGCCGAGGTTGAGACTCATAAACTAGTCGTGACTACTCTAGACTACTGCCGGACTAGTTGACATGGTACTGTGTAGTACTCAACTTACAAGCTACTAACACATAGTATGTAGCATACATTGTATAGTACTGTACAACATACAATAAGAACTGAATGCATGGGAGGTGAATGAAGAACCCGAGGCTGGGCCAATTGTAATATCCAATGGCCAGGGCTGCAGGAGAGAAATAAAACCCAAGAAGGGAAGGAGTGGAGGGAGAAATTACTTGCTACAACATCAGAGGAGTGCTTGCTTGCCATCGCCGACGGATCCAGGAGGAACACAGGGGCGGATCCAGGGGAGGAACATAACAGTAGAGGGGCGGATCCAGCAGAGGAAGAGGAGCAGAATGCGCCACCACCGCCGGCAACGGCCGGTCAGTGTGTGATGGCGGCGGCCTGGTCCCAGGTGAGGCGGGCAGGCGGCTCGTTGTGGTGGAGCCTGAAAAGCTAGGGTTGCAATTTTTCCCTTCCGTGGGCTGCTCATTTATCCCTTCAAATTCATTGATCGACTCAAATACGCCGACTAGTTGTCCACTTCTCGACTCACAGTGCTAGTCCACACGAAGAACCTAGTCGACGATCAGGCTGAGACTACTAGACTAGTCGCGCGACCAGTCAAGATTAGTTGTTAGTCGCATAATGCTTGGTCTTCCAAGAACATTGGAGAAAGTAGACGATGGCGAACTATGTTTGATGACAGGTTTTGGCAGAAGACTACATCTCAGGAGCGGTGTTCCTCCCTGTTGTATTAAATCAAGATACACGAAAAGACGAAGTTTGCCGAAGTTCTGACTACCTGCCATGGCTGGTCTAGATGGCCTGCCATGCGTGGCCTTCTCCGTCCCTCTTGCAATCTTGTGTTTAAACCTACCTATTTTGTCTATTCTGTTTTGGTTACCCTGTGGTGCCTTTATATATTAGGCCCAGGTTACAATTGTTCGACTACGACACATAACTCCTCGCTTATACCCCATAAACATATTTGACACAAATTTAACAAGTTCCGCTTTCCCTTGTTCATATCTTACGTATCTTTGTAGATATCTCTTACAGTTTTTCCATTGGGATCTCCTGTAGGGCACCCCTATATGTTGGTCAATCAGATGATTGGGATTGTTTTTGTTGTCTTCTCTGGGATCCAGCTCATGCTGATTGTTCTGTTCCACAGGTAATTATTTCTTGATTTTTTAAATAATGTATAGCATCTTAGCGAACTTAGTACTTAGTGGCAGCTACCGTAATGTAATTTCTAAGGTGTTACTTCACAATATTGTCTTAATTCCTAGGATATATAAGAAATTCTACTTTGTACAAACGAATATTCTTTGTTTTTGTAGTTAAGAAGTCATTCATCACCAATTCTAGACTTTGTATAGTGTCATCGAGATTTCAAGGTGTAATTATTTTGCATGTAAGGTCCAAAATATCATCAACCTTTTGTATGTAACGGGGGTGGCTGCGCCGACAAATCAAGGCGTCATATCTCGGCCTCGCCTCCCTCGAGCGCACCATTGCCCGACAACATGCCCGCCTCGCATCTCTCAAGGACGGCGATGCCAACACATCGTTCTTTCATCGGCAATGCACGTACCGGCGCCAAAAGAACAGGATCCATAGTCTCCTTGTCGGCGGGGGCGTGGTCACCGACCCCTCGGAGATGGCCGCGGCTGCCTACGCCCACTTCGACGCACTCCTGGGCACGGAGGCGCCCCGGGACTGCGCCCTCGACCTCACGGACCTCATCACCCCCGCCAACTTGGAGGACCTGGATGCCCCGTTTGACGCCAAGGAGATCTGGCAGACAGTCAAACGGCTCCCCGTGCGCAAAGCCCCTGGCCTCGACGGCTTCACGGCTGAATTTTTACGTGCATGCTGGCCCATTGTTCGGCAGGACTTCGTCGACGTCTTCAGCCAGCTCTGCGCTTTGCGAGGCCGCAGCTTCAGCTGCCTCAATCAGGCGCTGCTCACCCTACTGCCCAAGCGCGCCGACGCTCACGCCCTCAGCGACTTCAGGCCCATTAGCCTCATCCACTTGGTCGCCAAGATTTTCGCCAAGGTCCTCTCGCTATGCCTCGCGCCCAAGCTCAACTCCCTCGTCAGCACAAGCCAGAACGCCTTCATCCCTGGACGCAGTCTACACGACAATTTCATCCTCGTCCGTCAGTCGGCCCGTTTGCTGCACCAGCTCGGTGCCCCACGCGTGCTCCTGAAACTGGACCTGGCGCGCGCCTTCGACTCGGTCAGATGGCCATTCCTGTTCGATGCCCTTCGTCGATACGGCTTCGGCACCAGGTTCCTCGACTGGCTTGCCATCCTCTTCTCTTCGGCAAGCACCAGGGTCCTCGTTAACGGAGAGCCGAGCCTTGCTATCTGGCACCGATGTGGGTTTCGCCAGGGCGACCCCCTTTCGCCCCAGCTCTTCATGCTCGCGGTCGACACGCTAGGCCGCCTTCACCGCGCGACCGAGCTGGGCATTCTGCAGCGACTTCACCCCCGGCGCCCGATGCCATCCGTTTCCCTCTACGCTGATGACATGATCCTCTTCTGTCACCCCACCCTGAGCGATGTCACCGCTGTCAAGAGCATCCTGCAGCTTTTTGGGCGCACCTCCGGACTCCAGGTCAACTTCACCAAGAGCACGGCCACGTTGATCTGTGCCAGCACGGACGAGGCCGCGCCTGTCGTCGACTTGCTCGGCTGCCCCATCGTCGAGCTGCCTTTCACCTACCTGGGCATCCCCCTCACGCTGCGCTGACCGTCCACAGCCCAGCTTCAGCCCGTCGTCAACAAAACAGCTGGCATGCTCCCATGTTCGAAGGCACACCTCATGAACAAGGCTGGGCGCCTCGCGTTCGTGAAGGCTATCCTCAGCGCGATTCTGATCCACTAGCTGCTTGTTTTGGCCCCCCAAGAAGACCATCAAGGCTCTCGAGAAGATTCAACGCGGCTTCCTCTGGGCCGGGCGCGCGGAGGCAAACGGCGGGCACTGCCACGTCAACTGGCAGCGGGTTGCTCGCCTGATCCCTCTTGGTGGCCTTGGAGTCCGCGACCTCGCGTGCACCAGCCTAGCGCTACGCACGGGGTGGCTCTGGTTCAGCCGCACGGACACTACCAAGGCTTGGGCAGGCCTCGACCTCCAATTCTTCGCCGAGGAGCGTGCGTTCTTCTTCACCTCCACCACCATGCAGCTCGGGAACGGTAAGGATGCCATCTTTTGGGAGGACCGATGGATTGCCGGACGGTCCGTCCGCGAGATCGCTCCGCTCCTATATGCGTGCATCCCCAAATGCCGTCGCAAACTCAGGACTGTTGCGGATGGGCTGCAAGACAACCGTTGGGCGCGAGATATCCAAGGCACAGTTGGCATCCACGAGATCAGGCAATACCTCCAGCTTTGGCACCGGATCGAGGGAACGACCCTCTGGCCGAGCCCGATCGCCTCATCTGGAGATGGAGCGCGAACGGCGTCTACTCGGCCAAGTCAGCCTACGCGGCCACTTTCGCTGGCTCCACAACCTGCGTCGCCTGGAAGCTCACCTGGAAAAACTGGGCGCCGCCGCGCGTCCGTTTCTTCCACTGGCTCGCCCACCTCGACAGGTGTTGGACCGCAGACCGGCTCGCTCGCCGTGGGCTGCAACACCCCACACGGTGCCCCCTCTGCCACCAGGCGCCTGAAACCATACACCACCTCATCCTCGCATGCCCCTTCGCCTGGCAAACCTGGCATGAGACCCTAAGCTGGCTACGGATCCCGTGCACCCCGCCACACGACGAGCCTTCGCTTCTGGACTGGTGGCAATCGGCGCGACACTCCACCCCAGCACCCATGTGCAAGGGCCTCGGTACCGTGACCCTCCTTGTCCCCTGGATGATATGGAAGCATCGCAATGACTGCATCTTCAACGGAGCGCGTCCATCTGTGAACACCCTCCTAGCGAAGATCAAGGAAGAGGCTGCCCTTTGGGCAAACGCGGGCGCGCTAGGGCTCAAAGCCATTACCCCCAGACTTGGGACGTCCATTAATTCAGTTTCTGTTAACAGCCTCCTAGGAGGAATGTAACCGTAACTCTCTCTCTTTACAATGCAATGAAACGCACGCTCTCATGCGTTTTCTCGAAAAAAAAAGTTCTTAGTCTATAGTCTCTATAATTGTTTTAGGTTTGTGATATTGTAAATTAATATTTAACTCAGTGCAAATTACTTCCACACAGAAAATTATACGTCTGTAGTTCCATTGTATTTTGTGTAATGTTTTATTGTTAGAAGGTACTCTACTTTTTCAAGGATGCTCTAGCGGCTGCCTTGTTCTTAAACATGCTGTACAATACTTCTTTTCCTCGGTATGCTAGAGCAAAAGAAGCCAATATTTAAGCATACCACATGCTTCCATTATTTTTGTGGCTGCGATTATATTTTCTTATTACTATACAAATTGAAGTATTTACATATATTGCATACTTTCTGTATTTATCTCTTATTTTTTTTCGAGAAAACGCAAAGGACCTTTCCGTTGCATTTCATTGAAAAGAAAGAGAGAACAAGCCAATTAGGAGGTGAGTTTTACAATGCCATTGGCCGATCAGTGTACATCCCAGGATGTGGGTAGAACGACCCTAAGCCCCTGGGCTCCGGCGTTTGCCCAACGGCAGGCCTCGTCTTTGATCCTATCGACTAGCAAATCGATCGAGGGCGTCGCATTGTCAAAGACGCAGGCGTTCCTGTGTTTCCAGATCATCCATGAAACGAGCAAGGCAATGGACCTGCCATGTAGAGAGCGGTGTAGTTATTCCCTTCTGTAGGGGTATATGTGCACATGTACCTTGTCTATATCTGGTCTGTTTGGCCCTTAGCAATACTAAGGTCTATTTCATCATACTCTAACACTCCAAACTTAAGTAATAAATTGTGCAAGGTTTTGAATACTCGTTAGAAACTTCGAATATACAAATGTATAGCCGATAGCTCAGGAAATCTGGTCATCTGCTAGTACACAAAGTTTGGTTAACCTATTATACATTCCGAAATGCTGTAGAGTTGATAATATATACACATGTTACTTCAAAGTGATGCCTTTTAATTTCTTGAAATATTATCGTTTGCTGCAGGAATTGGATACAGATGAAGTCTTAAAGCAGCTGAAGTATGTAAATGCGGTAAAATTTCATCCCTAGAATCTAGTGCATTTTATTTAGTTCTATTATGGATTCTAAAACTGTTTCTTTTCGGTTTCCGGGTACAAGCCTATGCACATTAGAAAAGAGGACAGGAAGTTTCTTGAATCAGGAAAGGGGCGGGCCTCTTTGTTTTGTAGGATTCCAAAAAATGCGGGAATAGGAAAAAAATGTAGGATTGCAGTGGTATGCTTTGAATCCTATAAGATTGATTGCACCATAGGAGAACAATTGGAATTTTTCCAGGAGGTACGAGTCAATGAAAGTTTTCCTGTGAAAATTAATTCAAATGAGCCCACAGGAAAAAGTGCTATGGATTATAATCCTACAAATCAAACAACCCACAAAGGAAAAGTTCATAAGGATTACAATCCTCCAGAATTCCTATGGAAATCCTAACCATTCAAAACGGCTTCAAAGAAGTGCTAAATGGGTGAACTCCAGACATATATATGTGCATCACCGGTTTGCACTTGGTGGGGTCAACCTGGATGATCACCCCTCATTTACATCATAAATCTGTGCCATCCTTAGCATGGTGCTCTGCTCTAAAGTAGATTGCGTCATGTATATTACTGGCCTCTAGTCATTTTGATGTTATCACCCCTCATTTACATCATAAATCTGTGCCATCCTTAGAGCATGGTACTCTGCTCTAAAGTAGATTGCGTCATGTATATTACTGGCGTCTAGTCATTTTGATGTTATCTTTGGTTTAGGGAGCTAAGATTATTTTTTTTGTTTCGAACAGGAGTTCTAAAATAAAGTGGAATCTAAAATGTCCGAAGAATAAAGAAAGTGGTGGTCTAAACACAAACAGTTTAATGAATATGTCGCTGAACTTAAAATCATGCGGTGACCTCATTGTTTGAATTTGTTTTTTTAGCCGAGCATTGTTTGAATTTGAACTAACATGTCCTTCTCTCTGTCACCAATATATTCAGGTGAAGAATCGGCTGGCTGACTGTAAGCATAAGCCTGCTTAAATGCAAGGATGGCACAGTCGTGAAATACCTCACAAAGGGTTATTGGGCATGATGTCATGTCAACACAATCTGTTGGCGACTCTTCATTTAATCAACCATAGTCGTCCTCCTCCCTTTCAGTTGCCAACATAGCTTTTGATCCAAAAGAATTGTACTCCCTCTGTCCCAACAATATAAGATGTTTTTTAACACTTACTCCCTCCGTCCCATAATATAAGAGCGTTTTTGACACTACGCTATTGTCAAAAACGCTCTTATATTATGGGACGGAGGGAGTACAACATAGGGTTTGTTAACACAGTTTTTGAAGCAGTGTACCGCTACTGATTTCAGCCGTCACTGCCAAACAATCTGCAGCCAGTTTTTTCCGTTTTGACTTTTGGATGAGAGGAGGGAACCAAATCAGCTAGCTATGATTGTCATTCTACAATTTTATTTGATGTGTTTTATCTTAAGAGGGGACCATGTTGGATTCCATTTTGTAATGTCTGTCAGTCATGTCTCACGTGTTTGCAGAATATGTAGATATTGAGTTCGACCATGCCCCAAAGAACTGACATTCTGCATCGGCAGTCAGCATTTTGTACAAATGAAATGACCAAACATCAGAGTTGATATTTCCTAGCTGTTTATGCATTGGATGCATATACTTGATATTCTGGAAGTGTTCCAGAATTATCGTTTTCAAGTTTCATTTTTGTTGATTTATTACTTACGGTAGTACAGGCCTGTGGTGTGTTAGGTTGCTTGCATGATGAGGTCCGTGAGGTTGAACTAATCCGGCAAGATGCATCTTTTGTTTTTCTTGCGAGGTTGAACTTATCCAGCAAGATGCATCTTTCGGGGTTTTTAGGTTGAACTAATCCAGCATGCTGCTTCTTTTGGAATTTTTTTGTAGGTTCTTTGGTTGCCTGCATTTAAACTTGAACTAGGCCATGCATGCCATAGGGCGATTTAATAAAACCTTTGTCTCACTTTGATTGCTGTAATAATCGCGTGTGAAAGTAGCCACAAGCCCCTGCGCGTCTCCACTTGTTGTCGTCATAGTGATGTCTCCTTTGGGTCGTTTACTTCTATTAGATGATCCGTTGCGCCCATGGCACAAAAAGCAAAAGTGAGCCGGGTATTTGGGCGCAAAAAGCAAAAGCGAGCCGGGTATTCAAACCATACATATGTGACTGATTTAGAACCAACTTTAAAGATACTTATGTCCCATTACATGGTACCATTGATAGACTAGTAAAGGAAGTAATGAGGTTACTTGATATTTTTTTTTAGAAAAGAAGGATGACCCTGGCCTCTGCATTTGGGAGATGCATGCGGTCATTTTATTGATTATTCTCAAGCACCTTACAAACTAGAACAACAAAATGCCTGAATCCGTCGTCTTGGCAACATCTGCCGCTACTCCTATCCAAATGATGAAGGGACCAAACAGATAAGTTTTGGCTCCTAGCCTCCTAGCCCGCGGCGGCCACCATCCACCTACTTCCTAGCCACCTAGCCTCCTACTCCTCGCCGTCGGCCACTCCGGACGCGGCAGCCACCATCCCCGCATTCACTTTTCGGCCGCATCCATGGCGCTTGCGGATTTGAACTTCGACAAGGGTCAGGATTTTCCTGCGGAGATTTGGAACAAATGGGGAGTCCCAATCAATTTTGAAGAAGGTAAGGAGATGGAAGAATTCCTTTTGGTGGCAGAGTTCACTAGATCGCAAATCAGACTCACCGAGGAGTCGGTGGGTACCATCCTTTTATCATGTTTTGGAAGCCGTGCATCTCTTTTCAAAGTTCAACGTCTTCAGAATTGGTCTTTCAAGTTCTCGGTCTCTTCTAAAGAAGTGGGTTTTTGCATTATCAAGCAAGGTAACATTGCTCTTCCTTAGTTCAACATCAACTTTCTGCTCTGGGGAAGCAGAGGGCCTAATTCTTGTTGGGAACTTGATCAATACGTGCAAGAGAAAGAGGATGAATGGACCCATGTGTTCAACAGACATCCTCCTAAATCCTACATCGATGCTCTTAGATCTCCTGCTACATATGTCGAACATGTTAATTCGGTGATCAGATCATGCGCCACGTTCAAACAGGGAGTCATCAGGGGGCATTATGCCTCATCATGATCATTACTCACACAATCGTACCATTAATACTGCAAGAGCGGGATCTCAACGTTTTCAAAATGGGGGTGAAGGCCCTTTCTGTGTGCGATGCCTCCTACCAGGCCATCTTAGGCCCAGTTGTACTAACAGAATCAAATGTGGAACCTGTAAGCGTTGGGGCCACATTTCTCGGGACTGCTACTCGGCCTAGCCTAGATTTTCTGGAGAGCCCAATCCAAACCCTCCCCTGGCGGTCTGTATTTCGAGGCAGTCTGCAACTATTCCCGCGAAGGAGATGGCAGGTGCTGTCAGTCGGCCGACTAGTCAATCTGCTGCCCAAATTACTTCGATTGCACCTGCCCGAGTTGCTCCTCGTCATTACTCAGATGATCGATATTCCGTTTCACAACGCTTCCTTGCAGCCACCTCTCAGGCACCGCCGGAGCAGTACAGGGAGGAGAATCTGCTCCACCTTTCATCGCCAGCCGCTATGGCAAGCTTCCCCTTCGACCCCACCCCTTTCTTGCCGCCTCACCACCAAAGCATTGATGTGGAGGGCCGGCCTGCTAGGGTTCGCGTGGTCACTGCGGCTCCGCCTCCAACTCACGAAGATTGGGCCATTATCACCATCGTTCCAATGCCTAATCTGCCGGTGGAGTTCAACACAGTCAGAGAGGTACTCACTGATTTCTTCACAGATAGGCATCTGGGGTTTTCTGAACTAGTTCCATGTCCTTTTGGTCAAGCCTATGTGAAGATGATTAGTGTATTTGATCGAGATAACTTAGTTGCAACCAGTCCTCATCCCTACACAGATGTGCATGTTATCTTTGAGAAACATGATAGAGGTCTTAACTGGAGAAGACTAGATCTTACTAGAGAGGCTTGGATATTACTCTGTGGTTATCCGTTTGATAGGAGGAACATTCAAGAAATCAACAATGCATTTAGTAAATTTGGTAAGTTTTTTATGTGGGATCACAACAGGAGCACCAGAGCAAATCAGATGATTAAAGTCAAGGTGGAAGAACTTAGAGATATACCATCCAATATTGTTTTTGGCAATGCAGATCATACAGACTATCTGACAGTACCTGTGATTACTCTCCAACAGCAGTTGCTGAAGATGGCAGCTCATGATGAGGACCCCATCCCATCGCATGGCAACCCCATCCTCTTCCTCACCAAGCACATTTCCATCCTAATCAACATAATCATTTCTTGGGCCCTTTGCCAGAGCACGAACATGATGGGATAGCAACTATAAATCAGCAGGTTAATCTTCAGTTAGCTCTGAATATGCCACAAATTCAGGTACAAAATCAGGAGGATGAGCAGGATGCAGAGGAGGAAGATGAGTTCTTACCTGGGTGGGGACACTTGGCTATGCCACATGATGATCAACATGTGGATATGGAGATCCACCAAGGGGAATTCCTTGAACTGAATGATCTAATGGCACCTATGGAGGAAGTCTTGCAGCCACCTGCCAATTTGGAGGAAATCAGTAATCTCACCATGTCCCTGGGTCTTTCCAACAGTGATCACTCTATTTCTTCGGCAAATGGCCCTTTGGCGCCTCCCCAGCAAGCCTTACCAGATTTAAATGAGATGATAGGCCCATTTGATCCGGAACATGTACTAGTGGATGCCCATGTGCAACCTCAGCCCATCTTACTTGTGCAGGAGCAGATAGAGCATGTGCGTGTCATTGAGATACCAGACTACCTTTCATTGACTACAGTGTCAATGCCATGATCCATCAGCACCAGAACTATCAAGAGGATAGATCTGAGGACCCTATGCAGTTGGAATTATTAGCTAACTATAAGCCACAGAACATTGGCCATCAGACTGGGGCGCAGACAATTAGGGAGGATTTTCAACAGCCTCCAACCTTGAAACTCTCGAATAAGTTGGCAGGGTCAATACTGGGGAGAAGTTATCAGTGGACTATGGCATTGAACAGAGTAAATGTGTTTCTCCTTCTTCTGACATGACTGCCCCACCTGGGTTCCCTGTTCCTGTATACCTTAACAGGCATGCTTGTATTTCAGACAGGAACATAGAGCCTGTTATTCAAGATGGGCCCACAAACTTTGATCAGCCAATGCAAAATCTACACGAGCTGCTTGGAGAGGAAGGAGCAAGAATATGGAAAGAGCACTTTGAACCAAAATCTGACAACAGGAACATTATTCAGGTACCTGCTGAGTGGGTTAATTTTCTCTCAGTAGTTATGCTCTCTCCTGATAAATTTGAATGGGCTACTAAGTTTGTTAAATCTAAAGTCTGGGAAATCATCACCCAAGGATCCACAAATCAGCATATTCTCTCTTTTGCTGTCCCCTCATCATGTCCAACTGTTAACACCGTAAACTGCATTCAGGGTCAAGCTGAGGAGCAGAGGGAAACTATCTCCCCTGTAGGAGCAGTGTCCATGGAGTCAATGTCTGCATCCTCCACTTCAGATCTGCACAAGAACAGAAAGAGGAAAGATAAGATACCTCTGATTGAAACTGAGGTAAGGAGAAGCTGTAGATTACAACAGTTGGCCAAAGGATATAAGAAAAATGTTTGTGTAGACAGAAACTGTCTTTCATGTTCTGCATTACCTCCACCCATTCCTGCAAAAGTAGTTAAAAACCTTAAATCTACCTTTTGCAAGGTCACCACAAAGGCAGCATCTGAGGACCAATTCGACAAGAGGAACAAGAAAAGCAGAAAGGCACCTGCAGCAGTTCAGGACCCCAAGACCAGTGATACTCCTGCAGAGAACTCCAAGGCAGACAAGGTACAAACTTAACTGGAGTAGTGGTTTTCTCCCTAGTTAATTCTAGGCATAAGTATGAGATTAAACAATGTTATTTATACTTATGTATTTTGAGACTCCTCTATATGTAAGATTTGGATTATGGATCTGGTGTTGCTGGGTGATTTTACCTTGTGGTCTGAATTATTTCCTCTCAGAATGTTCTGCTATTTCTGGACTCCTTGGCACAATTACAGTTATTTCTGCCTCCAATCTTTATGTCTAGAGACTGGACAATTTTAAATTGGAATATCAGGGGTATCAATGATCCTAAAAAATGGTCTGCTATTTCTAATAAAATTGAGGAATCACGTTGCTCCATCGTTTGCCTTCAGGAAACTAAAAGGGAAATTATTGATAGTACATATCTCAGAAACTTCTACCCCAGAAGGTTTAATAAATTTAAAACAATACCAGCTGTAGGTGCTTCTGGGGGTCTCATTATTGCTTGGAATGAACATGTCTTTAAAGGGAGGCTAGTCCACTCAAATGACTATTCTCTTACCGTGGAATTTACCTCTAACCACAATGGTGACATATGGGTGTTAACTAATGTTTATGGCCCTTGCCAACAACAATAAATGGCAACTTTCATCACATGGTTGAGAGATTTTCAAACCTCCACATTTAACAGCTGGTTGCTACTTGGTGACTTCAATTACATCAGATATCCACAAAATAGAAACAAAGCAGGAGGCAACATGACAGATATGATAACTTTCAATGAGGCCATCAACAATCAAGCACTAGTGGAAATCCCACTCAAAGGAAGAAATTTTACTTGGAGTAATATGCAGGAGGCTCCTCTATTGAAAAAATTGGATTGGTGCTCACCTCTGATCAGTGGACATTGTCATATCCCTCTACCTTTGCATACCCTCTGGCCAGAACCACTTCTGACCATGTTCCTATCATGATTAAAATTGGGACTCCAATTCCTAAATCTCAGATATTCAGGTTTAAAAATTACTGGCTCAAGCACAATGATTTTAAAGAAGTTGTAGCAAGAATTTGGTCACAAGAGGTAATGGAATCAGACAGTGCTAAATTGCTACCAAATTCAAAAGACTGAGAAAAGGAATCAAAATATGGGCAAGGAACTTATCTGACCTCAAGCAGGTCTCTGAGGATACAAATTTCACGATTCTTTGTTATGATACTATAGAGGAATTCAGAAACCTGACACTAGAGGAACAGAATGGTAGGAAAATTTTGAAAGCACATTTGGCTGAAATTCTTGAACATGAGAGGATATATTGGAAACAAAGAGCTACTATCAATAAAATCAAAATGGGGGAATCCAATACAAAATACTTTCAAGCCAAAGCTACAATCAAATACAGACATAACAGTATTACTATGCTTAAGGATGAGGGTGGACATGAACATTTTGATCACAATGCTAAAGCTGCTATCCTTCATAGAGCTTTTAAAGCTAGAATGGGCACAACTTCTGATACTGCAAATCCTCTGCAACTCCACCACTTGCTAGCACAGAGAGACCTTGAATCCATAGAGACACCTTTTACTGAAGAAGAAATTGACAAAGTTATTGCTGAGATGCCATCTGATAAATCTCCTGGCCCTGATGGCTTTAATGCTGCCTTCTTGAAAAGCTGCTGGGATATTATTGCTCATGATTTCTATAAACTCATACATGACTTCTATGAAGGGACAATTAATATTCAGTGTATTAACTACTCATACATCACACTCATTCCTAAGACTGAAGCTGCTGCTACTCCTTCTGAATTCAGGCCGATTTCCCTACTCAACTGGACACTCAAGATCATTACCAAGCTGCTGGCAAACAGGTTACAGAGAGTAATTCTTAGTTTGGTACACAAGAATCAATATGCTTCTTGAACAAGAGGAGTATTCAGGACTGTTTAGCATGGGCATATGAATATCTTCATCAGTGTTACCAATCACAGAAAGAAATTGTCCTTTTAAAACTGGACTTTGAGAAAGCATTTGATATGCTTAACCATGACACCCTCATTGAAATATTGACTGCGAAAGGATTTGGTACAAGATGGATCAATTGGATTAAAATGATGGCATTCTTGACTGGTTACTCATCTGTCCTACTCAATGGCATTCTTGGTAAACAATTCCTCTACAAAAAAGGTGTCAGACAAGGAGATCCTCTATCCCCATTGGTCTTTGTGCTTGCTGCTGATTTGCTTCAGTCCATGATGAATGAGGCACTGACAAACTCCTTGGTACAATCCCCTTTGGCACACAACTCCATCACCGATTATCCCATAATTCAGTATGCAGATGATACCATCTTAGTGGCCAATGCTAATGCTCAAGAGCTCACCCACATCAAGAACCTTTTGCTCCACTATGCTACTTACACTGGTCTGAAAGTGAATTATGCTAAATCTACCCTTATATCACTCAACACCCCTCCTGAAAAAATGGATGAATTGTCTGCATTAATGGGTTGTCAGATTGGATATATTCCTCACACTTATCTGGGATTTCCTCTATCCATCTCTAAGCTCAGAGTAGAGGATTTCTCACCTCTCCTGAAGAGAATTGAATCAAGACTGCTGAGCTGCTCTAGTTTGCTTTCATCTGGTGACAAACTCACTTTGATTAAATCTGTCTTCACAAGCATGCCTACTTTCTTCATGTGCACTCTGTCTATTCCCAAAAGTGTGGTCAAACAGATTAACATCTACCTGAAGCAATGTTTCTGGAGGAAATATGGCACCTTGAAGGCTGGGACATCTTTAATCTCATGGGACAAAGTATGCAAACCCAAAGAGAGTGGTGGTCTTGGTGTTCTGGATACCACCACCCACAACCAAGCCCTTCTCATGAAATTCTTACACAAATTCTTGAACAAAGAAGATATTCCATGGGTAAACATCATCTGGGAAACATATTACCAATCAGCCCCACCAGATGTGAGGCCATAGGGGTCCTTTTGGTGGAAATCACTGCTCAAATTGCTACCTATGTACAAGGCAAATGCCATCCGCAAGCCAGGACGGGGATATACAACTTTCTTCTGGTCTGACAACTGGAATGGACAACCTCTGCTTCAAATGTATCCTGGGTTACATTCCTTTGCCCTAGACAAGAATTTGGTTCTGGAGGAGGTGTTACAAGCAACTGAATTTGCAGCTCTTTTTCATCGTCCTCTGTCACTTCAGGCCTATCAACAGTTCAATACTTTAACTCAACATTTTGCAACCAGAGAACTCACTTATGCACCAGACAAATGGATGTACAAATGGAGCAACTCCCATTATTCCTCCATGAAGATGTACAAATCAATCATGCCATCTGAGTGTCCAAATAGGATTTTCAAATTCATCTGGAAATCATCTTGCAGACTCAGGCATAAGATTTTCTACTAGATGCTGATGTATGACAGAGTGAACTCAAGGAATTTACTGCAAAGAAAACAAATGTTTCTCCAGGATTATAATTGTGCCCTCTGTGTACACTCAAATGAGGAAACTAGTTATCATCTCTTCTGGGATTGTCCCTTTGCCCAAGCTTGTTGGGACTCCATTCATATGAATAGACAGAGAGGTACTTGCTTGTTTGATGAAGTCTCCCTTGCTCTACCCAAACTTCCATCAGGCATTGCAATGGACATCATCATAGTAGGCTACTGTAGTATTTGGTCAGTCAGAAATGATAAGATTTTCAGGTCAGCTGCTCCCCATATCAACACCTGGAAGTACTATCTCAGAGAAGGTTTGTGGGCAGCAGGGCTAAGAGCTAAAGAAAGCAAAGCAATCAAGATCAGACACTGGATTGAACAGATTCTAGGGCAAGAATAATTTAGTCTTTATGTTGCCGAAAACTAGGATTGGCTGATTTTGTATTCTTTCTTATTATGTATATTATGTACTTTTATTAATACAAATACCGTAGAACTATTGTTCTACGGTTTCCAGTAAAAAAAGTGATGAAGGGGTGCAAGCTGGGCCACATACCCAGACCTCTCACCTAAGCCTAACATCTAAAGCCAGAGGCCCCGACCGAGGCATCTGCTGGGTTCAGGGATCAAACCGGTCTGGATGCACTCACATGTGACGTCGCCGCCATCTTCCACTGGTCCATCTTCAGAGCAGATTGAGGTGACAACCTTGGAAGGTCCTCCGCCATCGATGCCACCATGACGCCAAACGACGACCTCCACCTATGCGAGCCTTGGCAGGTTCTTTACCATTAACGCCACCACGACGCCAACCGACGACCTTCACGTACGCGAGTCCATCTCCAAGCAACGGACGTAAATCCATGCCAGGATAGGGCCGCACCACCGCCGCCCACCACCCACAAGCGCCACCCAACCTTAAGGTTCCCAAAGCGGCGCCTTCCAGAAGGGAATGACGCTGTGAGCACAGCTGCCGCCCAACAAAGTTAGGGATTTCGCCCGGGAGACCTAGGGGAAGGTGAAGTGAGGGGATCAGTCCATCCCGACGCCTCCAAGGAGGGGAACGACGCCCTCAGGTGTCGCCGTCGAAGCGGCCGGTCATGGTCGACCAGAGATTTCGCTCGAACTAGATCTCCGCCACCAATAGCGCCTCCTGTACAGAACCGGTGACCAAGAGGAAGCGCAGCCCGACCAGGCTGGCCCGCATGTCGAACAAGGCAGGAGGGGAGGCGCCAAATCGTGTGCACCTACCGCCGCCGGCCGCAAACGACTACCGGATCCTGCCGCCCACGCGGCCAGGACACCGTATCCACTGCCCGCATGGCTGCTAGCCGGTCGTGCCTTGCCAATGGAGCCGCCGCTCCAGATTCAGGGTTCCCCATGCAGAAGCAGGACAACCAAGGCCCTGCCGCCACCATCCTTGGCGCCCCGGGCTTGCCTGGCGGCTGCCTCAGGCAGCGGCGAGGAAGGGAGGAGGGGCGGCTAGGGTTCGATTACTTGATAATATCAGACATTAGTTTTATAAAGCAAGTTATATGGAGAGATGTGTTTTGGAGGTCGAGGCTACCACCATGCGCTAGAGATTAAGATCCCGAGCCAATGCCAGCGCCTCATTGCATGCCTGTGCTTCTAGTGCTGCTGCGTCGATCAACCCATTAAAAACTACTGTTGAGGCACCCAACAAGTTGGTGGTGCACCAGCAATATGTAGGGACAAAGAAGGCAGTGCGTGTTGTGTGTGGCTTGGCAGCATCGTGGGCATGCCCGAATAAACTAGCGTATTCACGGCTCAACATGAAAAGAGAACCATGCCTTTTTTTTGGCATTCCAATAAGAGAGCTTTATTCAACGAACAAACTCCTGGCATCATCAGCTAATAAGCTGGTAAGCAGGAAAGAGGGTCTTGAGCCAGTCCAACTCTCGGTAACCATCAAAGTGCATGCATGTTTTGCACAAAGATGGGCCGGTACATTGGCTGCTCGTTTTACATGTTGAATATCAAAGGAAGAAAAAACTGAAGCTAGCTCTCTAATCTCTTCTAGTACTGGTGCCACTATAGAAAGACTATAGTGACTAGTTTTCCAGAGACTGACAATCTCCACGCAATCTGTTTCCATGATCACATGTGAGAAACCGCGTAAATTTGCAAATATGACTCCATCCCGTAGCGCCAAAGTCTCACCAATGAACGGATCGGAGACCCCGAAGTGAGGCTTACTCCAAGCCCCAAGTAAGGTAGTATTTGAGCGTGCCATTCCGCCTGCACCACCTTATCAGAATCCAGTCCCAATGCTGCATCCGTGTTGATCTTCACCACTCCGTCATCAGGCGGTACCCAGCCATGTCCAGGAAGAATGGACGCATGAGACTCAGGTATATCAAGCAAAGCAAGATCCTCCCTGATGCACTTGACAAAAGAAAAAGGATCGAGCTGCTCGTCATCATGGGTGACCCTGTTTCTTGAATGCCAAATAGACCACATGACCGTGATCATCACAACCCTCTCGCTGTCAGAGAAATGCCCATCACATAAAATATCACGGGACCGTGTGTTTGGGTGCAACCGCGGTCTTAGGATGCCAAACATCGAATGCGCCTGATCCCAAAACATCTTGGCATGAGAGCAATGCACTAAAGCGTGCATCAAATCCTCATCCATCGCAAGACAAATATTGCATCTACTGATGACTTTAATATGACGACGCCGAAGGGTGCATTCATCGGGTAGAATACCACGGATAACCCGCCACCAGAATACACGCACCTTTGGCAAAACCTTGTTCTTCCATAGTAGTTTCCACATCTGTTCATCGGTCTATGAGGTATTGGTCACCGTCCCTTCCTCTAGAGCAACACCCTCTTTCCGAGTCACGAGAGAACGGTACGAAGATTTCACAGAGTAGATACCACTTCTTTCATGGGCCCAAGCAAGAATCATCACCACCACCACGACGCAAAGGAATGTTTAGGATAGCTTCAGCTTCCGGTGGGATAAAAACGTGTCGGACCAACTCTTGCCTCCATGTCCAATTTTCTGAATCAATAAGTTGATCAACTGTGCCAAGTATAGTGCCCCCAGGCATGACCGAAGGAGCTAAAGTAGAAAGACCCGGGATCCAACGATCCTCCCATATAGAGATAGAAGTTCCATCGCCCACTCTTTTAATCAACTCCACTGTGAGTGCTTCCCTTCCTGGCACAATAGCTCGCCAAATCGCGGAAGCAGACCGTGGAACCGTAGCTTCCATGAACTCCCAATCGGGAAAGTAACGCCCCTTCATGACCCTCGCACAAAGAGAGTTAGGATTTGTGATAAACCTCCAACCATGTTTGCCCAAGATCGCCAGATTGAACAATTCCAAATCATGGAATCCCATGCCACCTCGGGCTTTTGGAGAAGCAAGTTTGTCCCACGCCACCCAATGCAAAGAGCTGCGATCAAGAGACCCACTCCACCAAAACTTTGCCATGCTAGAAGGCCTTTTCCTATTTTTTTTTACAAAACCAGATCATGTTTCTACCTGCCGGCATATACGTATACTAGCTTTTGCAGCGAATGAAGGTAGGGCGGGCGCCCAACCTTGACCTACCGAGTCCTCCGCGTGTGATTATATGGAAACACTAAGCCACCAGACCCATCTTGATGCAGTTGACTCCATTGGCACCTTCTTTCTTGCCATCACTTGGAACCAGCCACCAGGACCTTCAACTACTTTATATGGTGGAATAAGAAAAGGAAATAAAATCAACAACCCGGTCACTATAATACGCTAATTGGCCAGATGGTATTTTAAAATTTTAAATTATCTACATTAGTATTTCTTATAAAATACATCATATAGGAAATGAGAGAACCGCAAAAAAATTGTTAAATGAAAAATTTACACCTTAGCTATCTAAGGCTTATGAAAACTGTAATCTTGAAAGAGGAAAATAACATTAGAAATCTTAAGGTTCATGGTCCTAAATATTTTCTTTGTCTAAATATGCAGTTGATCACCTGGTGCAAAGTAAAAAGCTTATCTCATGATATACCGCTGGGAACCTAAAAGCAAGTGATCACACATAGAAACATTCCAAGGGAAAATGCGTAAACCCACAACTCAAACAAACAACTAATAGGAATATGTATGATTTTGCAGCTTAGAATCTACAAAAAATAGAACAGTGTAGGTAACCCAACTTTATTCGAACGTTTATTCTTGGATCATTTGTACTCCTTTTATGTACAAAATCATGCTATATCTGTCTAAATCAATGCAAATGCATGCACATGCACAAGTCTGAACTAAACAACATTTTTCTTTGAAGCACACACCGTAGAACAATAGTTCTAGGGTAAATTCTCATTATAAAAATATTTACAAATTACAATCAAGTGGAAACTGTATAAACCAGTCCCACTAGCCAACACCAGTTTTTGGAATGCAATCCATCAGGCTATCAAGGTAAATGGGCTTACCAAGACTGAAACTCTTCTATGAATTTGCTCTTCAGTTTGAATCCCAAAAGTTTGAGCTCTTGTTTGAACATGAACCTCCATCCTTCCACTGTAGGATATATGCTTATGAACACTTTGCCATTTCTTTGAAGCCAGATACACCAACATCCAATCATTACTATTTCAAGACCAAAATGGGGAGGAAGTTCATCAACCGCAAAGAAGATCTCCTCGAAGACTGAAATACCCCGTTTTTCTACTTGGGACAAGAGTGTGCCAGTAGCTTTGGGAAAATGAACAATCCCAGAGAAGATGCAAAAGGGTTTCTTCAGCCAGCTCGTTACAGTTTGGGCACTGAACTGTCTACATATGCATGCCTCTTCTTGACAACATGTTTCTGGTATTGACTCGGTCATGAGCGATGAGCCAGAAGAAGATCTTGTGCTTGACTCGACTGGAGTAAACAACATATATGATCTAGCTAATAATATGATCTAAAATAGATGCATGATTCTTGAAGAATACAAATTTCTGAGAAAACGTAAAGCATGCGATAGTTTGAGTTGTACTATTGCGACCAGGCCACTCTATCTTCATTTAGTTTCTTTGAAAGTTTCAATTTTTAAAAGGATTGTACATGTGAGAAGACCTGGATCCAACACAAAGAACTAAACTAACTTTCCAAACAAAAATTTCAAGTTTGGAAGTGT
This sequence comes from Secale cereale, assembly GCA_902687465.1. Classification (NCBI taxonomy): domain Eukaryota; kingdom Viridiplantae; phylum Streptophyta; class Magnoliopsida; order Poales; family Poaceae; genus Secale; species Secale cereale. Next base: position 295,518,252 of record LR738712.1, read on the forward strand.
CATTCGTACATGGATTAATATACTGGAAAGGAATGTAGCAACTATAGTCTGCTTGCATAGGAAATAATGGTCATAGTGGTGCCAATGGAAAGAAATTGCCTGCATATAAAATCAAGGGAATCAGTAATCAATGCCAACGAAGCAACTTAAAGTGTTAACTTTGTTACTTGCGATGCAGCAAGCAGAAATAATGTCATAAGAAAGGGAGGAAATAAAAGAACAAATTATGGCTTTAATGAGCCAAAGTAAACATATAACCAGCCTTGCTGCAAATTAAGTTCAGTCCGTTTACATTAGCTCTCTGGTATGGGGCAGTATACCCGTTTTCATCTTTGCTCTTCTATGGTTAACTATTGTGCTTTGACAAAAATCACATAGTTGGAGAATGAACCAGCTAACATTTTACTGATTTGTAAGGTGCATCCCTAACAAAATTATGTTTATATGAAAAAAATATTTAGGTTTCCACAAAAATACTTATCTTGACAATTTTAAGTATGCAAGCTCTCACTCAATGGTAGTGTTTAACGATTGTTGTACAAAAAAATCACAATTTATTTGTTCTAGCCGTGGTGGACCATCATGCAAATAAATACGACCAGATATGAGAGAAAATATAACTTTGATTTAGCAAAGTGCTACCATATTCAACATTTGACTCTATTTTTAGAGTTCATCATGGTCCCACGCATGGCTTAAAAATTATGAAAGAAATAATCTATTCAACATTGGACTCTATTTTTAGAGTTCATCATGTAGAATACAGTGGTGCAAATGGATTGAAGTTTTGCACTTTGGGTAAATATAATTGTCAAGACAGAAATAAGCATATGTAAGAGCAACTCCAATGGGGCGACCCAAACGGATGGCGCTTTTGTCAGCGTTTGGGTCGGCCGCCAGTCCGACGTCCGCCCTGTTTTAGATTTGGGTCGACAGTGCGTCCAACACGTCGACCCATTTCATATTCACACACAATTTTTAAAAAAGGCCTGCAGCCAGATCATGCCAGCGGCCATGTCGTCGCCTGAAGCTCATGCCGGCACCATGCCAGCGCCGACATACAATGCCGACTTTAAAAAAGTACACCACACATTTCATGTCGGGGCACTCGCCAACGGCTGGCACACATGCCAACACACAAAAAGGGGGTGGGACTTGAGTTCGACCACGCCATCACAGCCCCGTGCTCATGCCAGCACACCTGCCGGCATACAAAAAAAGGATGGCGCTCGCTGCCATAGACCACTCGTCGTCAAACTTGAGCATGTCGGCCTGCATCTTCTCAAACCAGGACATCTTCCTTGGTGACACGGTGTTGAGCTCCACCTTCCTGATCTCCACCCAGGTCATCATGCTCGCGAGAGCCACTTCTTTCGCCTTGGTCGTGGTGCTGGCGGCCTCGATCTCTAGCATCTTGGATTGCTTCTCCGCCTCCATCTCAAGCATCTTGGCTTGCTTCTCTGCATCCATCTCAAGCCTCCTCCTTTGGATCTCCATGAAGGCATTCATTTGTTCTTCTTTGTATCGCCAGCGCTCCTCCTCCCTTGAGTCCTTCTTGCTCATCATGCCCTCCACGCTTGCGATCAAGGCTTTCGACGCCGCATCCCGCTTGTCCTCCTTGGAGTTGATCTTCCCCCGCGCCCGTGCCTTCTCGCCGTCCCCAACCTCCTCCACGGATTGCTTCCCCCACATGACTTGAGGGCGGCATATTGTGCCTTGAACTTCTCTTCGTCTTTGATTACCCTAAAGCAATGGGAGAGGTTGAAGCACTTGCCATTATGTTGGACCTTGAATGCCTCCAAAGTTTGGAATGCCTACAAATATATTTCATGCAAGAATATTGGCAAATAGTATACAAATGAACACGCAAGCATAAACGGAATGACACAAAAGAGGGCGGCTTGCTAGAATACCATGTCTTGCATGCCGATACCGCTCACGAGGCAGGCCTTGACGCTCTCAAGAGTGGCAAAAAAACGTGTTGCACTCTTGTTGGATCACCCTAGATCGCTTCGAAATGGACACCCACCCGCGCGTGCTTACTATTTGGTACAGCGGAAACTTTTTGTGCTCATGGAACTCACGGTGGACACGAATCCAAAAAGTTGAACGCTTTTGTTTGGCGCCCGTCTAGGGGTCTTGCCCGATGTCTCTCCAACACTCGCAAATAAGCTTGTCCTTGGCCGCCGTGTATGCCTTGGTCTGCTTGCTCTTGTGCTTCAGCTTCACCCCGACGGCTTGGTTGGCGAGCTCGTCCTCAAACAAAGGCTTCGTTTCGATGTCGCACTCGTCCTCTTCCTCTTGCCCGTAGCCCTCCGAAAACTCATGGTCAAGTGGGAAGCCGTCCAGGTCCAGGCCGACATGATCATGCATGAAGGCCGCCTGATCTTGATCAAAGGTGGACGACGTGAAAGCCCCTCGGCTGTCCTGGCTTTGTGTCTCCTCGGGATCATAGCCAGCCCCGGCAGCACCACCAGTTGCCGGCGCACCACCCTCGAAGATGATGTTCTGCATGTAGTCGTCGTCACCGGAGGCCGGCATTCCGTCGAACAGGTTGCATGAGTCCGGCAGCACGTCGGCTGGCATGTGCCGCGCACGTTTCCTCGCGCCTTCGGATGACGTGCCATGGGCCACCGATGTGGATTTGAGGTCGATGGGCGCGGGCGCGGGCATGGAAGGCGCCACCACGCTCACCTCAGACGAGCACTCCCCGGAGAGGCAGGAGGCCTGCGGGTAGACGTGGAAGCCGGACATCAGGGTGCAAGCCGACGCACGGGGCGAGTCGGGCAGCACCATCCGAGGGAACGCAGATGAGCCGATGCTGGCCACGGCCACGACGGCGTTGACGAGGCCGTGCTGGCTAGGGTTTAACCATAACATATGTAGCGCCTCCCTCGTTGCTGTCACGATGCGGGCGTTGATGACTTGCTGCTGCGTGGCGGCGGCTACGGCGGCCGCCGCGTGCCTCCGGCCCTTCTTCTTGGCAAGCTCCCTTGCCCGCTGTTCGGGCGTCAACTTCTTCTTCGGCTTGGCCGCGGCGGCGGTCTTGCGGGGGGCACGAGGCATGCCTTTGCTGGAGGGCCCGGCCGTCATGCCGGACGAGGCAAGGGAGGCGAGGCCGGCGGCGGAGTTGAGGTCGTCGTCCATGGCGGGAGGCTGGAGTGTCGGTGTCAAAACTGGTGGATCTCGGGTAGGGGGTCCCGAACTGTGTGTGTGAGGATCGATGGTAACAAGGGACCGGGGACACGATGTTTACCTAGGTTCAGGCCCTCTCTATCGAGGTAATACCCTACTTCCTGCTTGATTGATCTTGATGAATATAGGGTTACAAGAGTTGATCTACCTCGAGATCGTAATGGCTAAGTCCTAGAAGTCTAGGCTACGTAATTGTGATTCTGCCTCTACGGACTAAAACCCTCCAGTTTATATATGCTCGGGAGGGACCTAGGGTTGTACTTGATCATCTTGCAGAGGAAGGGAATATTACACCCGGACTTCAAACTTTCCATTCTACACATATATGAATCCTATCCGGATACGAGGGATAGTCTTCTGCGGTGATCTTCACGGCCCACTAGTCCGGCCCATAACGAGTAATCTGACCACCCGAGGACCCCTTAACCCAGGACTCTCTCAGTAGCCCCTGAACCAGTCTTCGATGACGATGAGTCCGACATGCATACTGTATTCGACATTGCAAGGCGGGTTCCTCCTTCCGAACATATGAAGTTTATTTCCTACATAAAGGAATTATGTCCGGCTCTGCATGATTAGTACAACCCTTAGCCATGAAGGCAACATGTCGAAACAAACATTGTGTCTTTACTGACAACTTTTCGAGCGAAACATCATGTTTGACCCTTTAATATTTTGAACTGTTTTCTTGGCTCTGGTTTCGCGTTTCGAGGCATAGCCACCATTGGCACGTCTTGTCGAAGCAGAGATCATGCCCGCTTATCGTGGGATCCTCATCAATATGACTTGGGTAACCCAACCGCACCTTATACACGATTACGTTAGGAACAGATGAGTTTTAAGGCTTGAGCGGGGACGTTTGGTATTTACCGCCTATAAAAGGACATAGATCCTTACCCTTTTACCTCACGCTCTCCTCCAGCCCTTGCTTCCCAATCTCTTAACCCCAGCGCCCACAGCTCGAGCACCTGCTGCTCCCATCTCCTCCACCACCGCCTTCTTCTCCAGCAATGGCTGGATTTGGTTCCAAGGGCAAGTGGGATGCTTCCACCGTTACGGAGAGGAATGTGAAGAGACTCCGGTGAAGGAAATATGCCCTAGAGGCAATAATAAATTTATTATTTATTTCCTTATATCATGATAAATGTTTATTATTCATGCTAGAATTGTATTAACCGAAAACTTAGTACATGTGTGAATACATAGACAAAACAGAGTGTCCCTAGTATGCCTCTACTAGACTAGCTCATTGATCAAAGATGGTTATGTTTCCTAGCCATAGACATGAGTTGTCATTTGATCAACGGGATCACATCATTAGGAGAATGATGTGATGGACAAGACCCATCCGTTAGCTTAGCACTATGATCGTTTAAGTTTTACTGCTATTGCTTTCTTCATGACTTATACATGTTCCTATGACTATGAGATTATGCAACTCCCGAATACCGAAGGAACACTTTGTGTGCTACCAAACGTCACAACGTAACTGGGTGATTATAAAGGTACTCTACAGGTGTCTCCGAAGGTACTTGTTGGGTTGGCGTATTTCGAGATTAGGATTTGTCACTCCGATTGTCGGAGAGGTATCTCTGGGCCCACTCGGTAATGCACATCACTATAAGCCTTGCAAGCATTGCAGCTAATGAGTTAGTTGCATGATGATGTATTACGGAACGAGTAAAGAGACTTGTCGGTAACGAGATTGAACTAGGTATTGAGATACCGACGATCGAATCTCGGGCAAGTAACATACCGATGACAAAGGGAACAACGTATGTTGTTATGCGGTTTGACCGATAAAGATCTTCGTAGAATATGTAGGAGCCAATATGAGCATCCAGGTTCCGCTATTGGTTATTGACCGGAGATGAGTCTCGGTCATGTCTACACAGTTCTCGAACCCGTAGGGTCCGCACGCTTAACGTTTGATGACGATCGGTATTATGAGTTTATGAGTTTTGATGTACCGAAGGAGTTCGGAGTCCCGGATGAGACCGGGGACATGACGAGGAGTCTCGAAATGGTCGAGACGTAAAAATTGATATATTGGACGACTATATTCGGACATCGGAAAGGTTCCGAGTGATTCGGGTATTTTCGGAGTACCGGGGAGTTACGGGAATAGAAGAGAGAGGCCAAAAGGAAGGAGGCGCGTGCCCCCCTTCTGGTCCGAATTGGACAAGGGGTGCAGCCCCCTTTTCCTTCTCCCTCTCCCTCTCTTTCCTTCTCTCCTACCCCGGAAAGGAAAGGGGAATCCTACTAGGACTTGGGAGTCCTAGTAGGACTCCCCACACTTGGCGCGCCCCCTCTAGGGCCGGCCTCTCCCTTGCTCCTTTATATACGGGGGCAGGGGGGCACCCTAGGACACACAAGTTGAATTGTTCCAGCCGTGTGCGGTGCCCCCCTCCACAGAAACACACCTCGGTCATACCGTCGCGGTGCTTAGGCGAAGCCCTGTGCCGGTGAATACATCATATCCGTCACCACGCCGTCGTGCTGACGAAACTCTCCCGTGAAGCTCAACTGGATCAAGAGCTCGTGGGATGTCATCAAGCTGAACGTGTGCTGAACGCGGAGGTGCCGTACGTTCGGTGCTTGATCGGTTGAATCACGAAGAAGTTCGACTACATCAACCGCGTCACTTGACGCTTCCGCTTCCGGTCTACGAGGGTACGTAGACACACTCTTCCCTCTCGTTGCTATGCATCTGGTAGATAGATCTTGCGTGATCGTAGGAAAATTTTAAAATACTACGTTCCCCAACAGTGGCATCATGAGCCAGGTCTATGCGTAGATGATATGCACGAGTAGAACACAATGAGTTGTGGACGATACTAGTCATACTGCTTACCAGCATGTCATACTTTGCTTCGGCGGTATTGTGAGATGAAGCGGCCCGGACCGACATTACGCGTACGCTTACGCGAGACTGGTTTCACCGTTACGAGCACTCGTTGCTTAAAGGTGACTGGCGGGTGTCTGTCTCTCTCACTTTAGCTGAATCAAGTGTGGCTACGCCCGGTCCTTGTGAAGGTTAAAACAGCACATACTTGACGAAACATCATTGTGGTTTTGTATGCGTAGGTAAGAACGGTTCTTGCTAAGCCCGTAGCAGCCACGTAAAACATGCAACAACAAAGTAGAGGACGTCTAACTTGTTTTTGCAGGGCATGTTGTGATGTGATATGGTCAAGACATGATGAGTTATACGGTTTTGTATGAGATGATCATGTTTTGTAAAGTTATCGGCAACTGGCAGGAGCCATATGGTTGTCACTTTATTGTATGAAATGCAATCGCCATGTAATTGCTTTACTTTATCACTAAGCGGTAGCGATAGTCGTAGAAGCAATAGTTGACGAGACGATAACGATGCTACGATGGAGATTAAGGTGTCGCGCCGGTGACGAAGGTGATCATGACGGTGCTTTGGAGATGGAGATCAAAAGCACAAGATGATGATGACCATATCATGTCACATATTTTGATTGCATGTGATGTTTATCTTATTATGCTTCTTATTTTGCTTAGTTCGACGGTAGCATTATAAGATGATCCCTTACTAAATTTCAAGGTATAAGTGTTCTCCCTGAGTATGCACCGTTGCGAAAGTTCGTCGTGCCGAGACACCACGTGATGATCGGGTGTAATAAGCTCTACGTTCGAATACAACGGGTGTAAGCCAGTTTTGCACACGCAGAATACTCGGGTTAAACTTGACGAGCCTAGCATATGCAGATATGGCCTCGGAACACTGGAAACCGAAAGGTTGAGCGTGAATCATATAGTAGATATGATCAACATAAGATGTTCACCATTGAAACTACTCCATCTCACGTGATGGTCGGACATGGTTTAGTTGATTTGGATCACGTGATCATTTAGATGACCGGAGGGATGTCTATCTAAGTGGGAGTTCTTTAAGTAATATGATTAATTGAACTTTAATTTATCATGAACTTAGTCCTGATAGTTTTTGCATATCTATGTTGTAGATCAATAGCTCACGATGTTGCTCCCCGTTTATTTTTTATATGTTCCTAGAGAAAACTAAGTTGAAAGATGTTAGTAGCAATGATGCGGAATTGTTCCGTGATCTGAGGATTATCCTCATTGCTGCATAGAGAATTATGTCCTTGATGCACCGCTAGGTGACAGACCTATTGCAGGAGCAGATGTAGATGTTATGAACGTTTTGACAAAAGCTCGGCATGATGACTACTTGATAGTTTAAGTGCACCATGCTTTACGGCTTAGAACCGGGACTTCAAAAACGTTTGGAACGCCACGGAGCATATAAGATGTTCCAAGAGTTGAAATTAGTATTTCATACTCATGCCCGTGTCGAGAGGTATAAGACTTCTGACAGTACTTTGCCTACAAGATGGAGGAGAATAGCTCAACCAGTGAGCATGTGCTCAGATTGTCTGGGTACTACAATTACTTGAATCAAGTGGGAGTTAATCTTCCAGATAAGATAGTAATTGACAAAGTTCTCTAGTCACTATCACCAAGTTAGTAGAACTTCGTGATGAACTATAATATGCAAGGGATGACGAAAGGAATTCCCGAGCTCTTCGCGATGCTGAAGTCGGCGAAGGTAGAAATCATGAAAAAGCATCAAGTGTTGATGGTTAACAAGAACACTTGTTTCAAGTAAAGGGCAAAGGGATAGAAGGGGAACTTCAAGAAGAATGACAAGCAAGTTGTCACTCCCGTGAAGAAACCCAAAGCTAAAACTCAAGCCTGAAACTAAGTGCTTCTACTGCAAAGGAAATGGTCACCGAAAGTGGAACTGCCCTAGATACTTGGCGGATAAGAAGGATGGCAAAGTGAACAAAGTTGTATTTTGATATACAGATTATTGATGTGTACTTTACTAGTGTTCATAGCAACCCCTGGGTATTTGATACCGGTTCAGTTGCTAAAATTAGTAACTCGAAACGAGAATTGCAGAATGAACGGAGACTAGTTAAAGGTGAAGTGACGATGTGTGTTGGAAGTGGTTCCAAGATTGATATGATCATCATCGCACACTCCCTATACTTTCAGGATTAGTGTAAAACCTAAATAAATGTTATTTGGCATTTACGTTGAGCATGAATATGATTTGATCATATTTGTTGCAATACAGTTATTCATTTAAAGTCGTAGAATAATTGTTATTCTGTTTACATGAATAAAACCTTCGATGGTCATACACCCAATGAAAATAGTTTGTTGGATCTCGATCGTGGTGATACACATATTCATAATATTGAAGCCAAAAGATGCAAGGTTAATAATGATAGTGCAACTTATTTGTGGCACTGCCGTTTAGGTCATAATGGTGTAAAGCGCATGAAGAAACTCCATAGTGATGGACTTTTGGAATCACTTGATTATGAATCACTTGGTGCTTGTGAACCATGCCTCATGGGCAATATGACTAAAACTCTGTTCTCCCGAACAATGGAGCGAGCAACAGATTTGTTGGAGATCATACATATAGATGTATGTGGACCAATGAGTGTTGATGCTCGCGGCGGGTATCGTTATTTTCTGACCTTCACTGATGATTTGAGCAGATATGGGTATATCTACTTAATGAAGCACAAGTCTGAAACATTTGAAAAGTTCAAAGAATTTCAGAGCGAAGTGGAGAATCATCGTAACAAGAAAATAAGAGTTTCTACGATATGATCGTATAGGCAAAATATTTGAGTTAGAGAGTTTGGCCTTCAGTAAAAACAATGTGAAATAGTTTCACTACTCATGCCACCTGGAACACCACAGTGTAATGGTGTGTCCGAACGTCATAACCATACTTTATTAGATATGGTGCGATCGATGATGTCTCTTACCGATCTACCACTATCGCTTTTTGGGGTTATGCATTAGAGACAGCTACATTCACGTTAAATAGGGCACCATCTAAATCCGTGGAGATGACACCGTATGAACCGTGGTTTGACGAGAAACCTAAGCTGTCATTTCTTTAAGTTTGGGACTGCGATGCTTATGTGAAAAAGTTTCAACATGATAAGCTCGAACCCAAATCGGAGAAGTAAATCTTCATAGGATACCCAAAAGAAACTGTTGGGTACACTTTCTATCACAGATCCGAAGGCAAGGTCTTTGTTGCTAAGAGTGGATCCTTTCTAAAGAAGGAGTTTCTCTCGAAAGAAGTGAGTGGGAGGAAAGTAGAACTTGATGAGGTAATTGTACCTTCTCCCGAATTGGAAAGTGGAACATCACAGATACAAGTTCCAGTGATTCCTATACCAATTAGTGAGGAAGCTAATGATGATGATCATGAAACTTCAGATCAAGTTTCTGCTGAACTTCGTAGATCAACCAGAGTTCGTTCCGCATCAGAGTGGTACGGCAACCCGGTTCTGGAAGTCATGTTACTGGACCATGATGAACCTACGAACTATGAGGAAGCGATGATGAGCCCAGATTCCGCAAAATGGCTTGAGGCCATGAAATCTGAGATGGGATCCATGTATGAGAACAAAGTGTGGACTTTGGTTGACTTGTCCGATGATCGGCAAGCCATCAAAAATAAATGGATCTTCAAGAGGAAGACTGACGCTGACGGTAATGTTACTGTTTACAAAGCTTGACTTGTTGCGAAAGTTTTTCAACAAGTTCAAGGAGTTGACTACGATGAGACTTTCTCACCCGTAGCGATGCTTAAGTCTGTCTGAATCGTGTTAGCAATTGCCGCATTTTATGAAATCTGGCAAATGGATAACAAAAATGCATTATTTAATGGATTTATTAAAGAAGACTTGTATATGATGCAACCAGAAGGTTTTGTCAATCCTAAAGGTGCTAACAAAATGTGCAAGCTCCAGCGATCCATCTATGGACTGGTGCAAGCATCTCGGAGTTGGAATATACGCTTTGATAAGTTGATCAAAGCATATAGATTTATACAGACTTGCGGTGAAGCCTGTATTTACAAGAAGTGAGTGGGAGCGCTACAACCTTTCTGATAAGTATATGTGAATGACATATTGTCGATCGGAAATGATGTAGAATTTTGTGGAAAGCATAAAGGAGTGTTTGAAAGGAGTTTTTCAAAGAAAGACCTTGGTGAAGCTGCTTACATATTGGGCATCAAGATCTATAGAGATAGATCAAGACGCTTGATAAGACTTTCGATGAGTACATACCTTGATAAGATTTTGAAGTAGTTCAAAATGGATCAGTCAAAGAAGGAGTTCTTGCCTGACTTGTAAGGTGTGAAGTTGAGTAAGACTCAAAGCCAGACCACAGCAGAAAAATATAGAGAGAATGAAAGTCATTCCCTATGCCTCAGCCATAGGTTCTATAAAGTATGCCATGCTGTGTACCAAACATGTTGTGTACCTTGCCATGAGTTTGTCAAGGGGGTACAATAGTGATCCAGGAGTAGATCACTGTACAGCGGTCAAAATTATCCTTAGTAACTGGATGACTAAGGAAATGTTTCTCGATTATGGAGGTGATAAAGAGTTCGTCGTAAAGGGTTACGCCGATGCAAGCTTTGACACTAAATCCAGATGACTCTAAGTATCAATCTGGATGCGTATTGAAAGTGGGAGCAATTAGCTAGAGTAGCTCTATGCAGAGCATTGTACACATAGAAATTTACGAAATACATACGGATCTGAATGTGACAGACCCGTTGACTAAACTTCTCTCACAAGCAAAACATGATCACACCTTATTACTCTTGGGTATTAATCACATAGCGATGTGAACTAGATTATTGACTCTAGTAAACCCTTTGGGTGTTGGTCACATGGTGATGTGAACTATGGGTGTTATTCACATAACGATGTGAACTATCGGTATTAAATCACATGGCGATGTGAGCTAGATTATTGACTCTAGTGCAAGTGGGAGACTGAAGGAAATATGCCCTAGAGGCAATAATAAATTTATTATTTATTTCCTTATATCATGATAAATGTTTATTATTCATGCTAGAATTGTATTAACTGGAAACTTAGTACATGTGTGAATACATAGACAAAACAGAGTGTCCCTAGTATGCCTCTACTAGACTAGCTCATTGATCAAAGATGGTTATGTTTCCTAGCCATAGACATGAGTTGTCATTTGATCAACGGGGTCACATCATTAGGAGAATGATGTGATGGACAAGACCCATCCGTTAGCTTAGCAACTTGATCGTTTAGTTTTATTGCTATTGCTTTCTTCATGACTTATACATGTTCCTATGACTATGAGATTATGCAACTCCCGAATACCGGAGGAACACTTTGTGTGCTACCAAACGTCATAACGTAACTGGGTGATTATAAAGGTACTCTATAGGTGTCTCCAAAGGTACTTGTTGGGTTGGCGTATTTCGAGATTAGGATTTGTCACTCCGATTGTCGGAGAGGTATCTCTGGGCCCACTCGGTAATGCACATCACTATAAGCCTTGCAAGCATTGCAGCTAATGAGTTAGTTGCGGGATGATGTATTACGGAACGAGTAAAGAGACTTGCCGGTAATGAGATTGAACTAGGTATTGAGATACCGACGATCGAATCTCGGGCTAGTAACATACCGATGACAAAGGGAACAACGTATGTTGTTATGCGGTTTGACCGATAAAGATCTTCGTAGAATATGTGGGAGCCAATATGAGCATCCAGGTTCCGCTATTGGTTATTGACCGGAGACGTGTCTCGGTCATGTCTACATAGTTCTCGAACCCGTAGGGTCCGCACGCTTAAGGTTTCGATGACAGTTTTATTATGAGTTTATGAGTTTTGATGTACCGAAGGAGTTCGGAGTCTCGGATGAGATCGGGGACATGACGAGGAGTCTCGAAATGGTCGAGACGTAAAAATCGATATATTGGACGACTATATTCGGACATCGGAAAGGTTCCGAGTGATTCGGGTATTTTCGGAGTACCGGGGAGTTACGGGAATAGAGGAGAGAGGCCAAAAGGAAGGAGGCGCGCGCCCCCTTCTGGTCCGAATTGGACAAGGGGTGCAGCCCCCTTTTCCTTCTCCCTCTCCCCCTCTTTCCTTCTCTCCTACTCCGGAAAGGAAAGGGGAATCCTACTAGGACTTGGGAGTCCTAGTAGGACTCCCCACACTTGGCGCGCCCCCTCTAGGGCCGGCCTCTCCCTTGCTCCTTTATATACGGGGGCAGGGGGCACCCTAGGACACACAAGTTGAATTGTTCCAGCCGTGTGCGGTGCCCCCCTCCACAGAAACACACCTCGGTCATACCGTCGCGGTGCTTAGGCGAAGCCCTGCGCCGGTGAATACATCATATCCGTCACCACGCCGTCGTGCTGACGAAACTCTCCCGTGAAGCTCAACTGGATCAAGAGCTCGTGGGACGTCATCAAGCTGAACGTGTGCTGAACGCGGAGGTGTCGTACGTTCGGTGCTTGATCGGTTGAATCACGAAGAAGTTCGACTACATCAACCGCGTCACTTGACGCTTCCGCTTCCGGTCTACGAGGGTACGTAGACACACTCTTCCCTCTCGTTGCTATGCATCTGGTAGATAGATCTTGCGTGATCGTAGGAAAATTTTAAAATACTACGTTCCCCAACATCCGGAGCGCGGGCTACCTCGCTGACAACATAGCGCACCAGATTCCTGATGAGGATCAGGTGATCCTTGTCCCAGAGCCCGGGGAGAGGGTTGTGTTCATCCCTCACTTTATTCGGGGATTGGGAGTTCCGCTTTACCCCTTTGTTCGGGGTCTCTTATTCTTCTACGGGCTAGATTTCCATGATCAGGCCCCGATCTCTATCCTCCACATATCGGCCTTCATAGTCGTGTGTGAAGTTTTCCTCCGCGCCCCCACACTTCGGCCTATGGCTCAAAACCTTCAATTTGAAGCCGAAGGTGGTCAACGGGCAGCACGCAGACTGCGAGGGAGCTATGGTAAGCAAGCTCCCGAAGGCAACCTGGCCCAAAGGGGCTTTGTGGAGACCAACAAGATATGGCAGCAGGAGTGGTTCTACATCACCGAACCACGCGATGCCAAATGGGCGGCCACGCCCAAATTCAGATCCGGACCCCCAAAGAGGCTCACCTCATGGAATGCCAAGGGCCTTGATTTGGGGGTCTCAGTCGGAGGTGAAGATGCTCCAAAACCACATCTCCAGCATGATAGCGAAGGGCACCCACCTCACTAACGTGATTCAGGTGATGCTCTTTCGTCGCACCCTTCCCTGCCAGCTCCGGGCCTCCCTCTTATGGGAGTTCAATCCGCAGGAAACACAGACCTTGAAGCGCTTCTTTGGCACTACGCACGAAGACATATGGAAGCAACTTTTCAAGGCCTAGAAGGAATGGCCAGAGGAGACCGATGACAAGGGCTTCAACAGTGTGACTTCGGCTTCAGAGGTAAGCATGATTTTATCGAAGACGCATCCTGTCCATATTTCAATTATAACAGGAGTTAGAACTCTTACGTTCATACATGCCTGGACAAAGAAAGCATAGCGGATCGACTGTCCGGCTCCGCTGCCCGAAAACCCAGCCACGCCTCAACTGACGGCGATGTTGGTACCGGCGCCGTACAAGGCACCGGAAAATAAGGCCAAGAAGAAGGGCAAGGAGGTCAAGAGAGACCCCCACCCTAAGGGTCCTTCAGATATAGTGTCCGGAGAGACCGACGCGCACTCCTCCCACGACGAAGAAGAAGAGAAGGAGGAGGAATGTGACTCCCCCATCAAGGGAAAGGGGAAGAAGAGGGCGACCCCTGAAGACACGGGGAAGGGGGCGCCTAGGAACAAGCTGAACCTCCTAGACAGCTCGAACTCAACGTCCGAAGTCAGTTTCCGAGTACAGCCCAGGGTCAAGCCCATAGCCGAATCGTGAGCATTCAGACTTTTGTTGTTGTGTTCGGTTTAGTCAGCTATCATTGCTTAAGCAACTTTATTTGTTGTTTTGCAGCCCTCCCCACACATTCCCTGGCGCTTCATTATCGTCAGGGAGCTCTCTGCCAGCTGAAATGGTGGAGAGTGACACGCCACCGTGGGCTCAATCGCCCATCCTAGGGGACACCGAAGTGTCTTCCCTGCGGGCATCCCCTGCACGAGGAGGTGGGAGCGGGGCGGACGAAAAGGTGCCCGAGCTCAACACCTCGGCCACCGTCAGCCAAGGGGAAACAGTCCCTATGGCGACCGAAGGTGGGGAGCCCAAGCAATCCAGGCCCCCATTGAACACCATTCCGGAGGCTAGTACAACTCCGGAATCGGAAACACAACCCCCTACGATGAGGGGAGGAGCGTCAGCTCCAACAGCGTCCTCCATTAGTTAGGAGGCGCCGAACACGCTGGAGCAAGAACTGCAAGGTGCTTCCATCGTGGCGGAACACTGCACCCTGATGGGTGCGGTTATGGGAAAGATTCAGTCTGCCAAAAGTGGACTAAATGAAGCCTTCAACAGCCTACTGACAGGCTTTGATGTATGTGATGTAATATTCTAAAAGAACTTTACGTTTTATTTGTATAGGATAACGAACCTGTATACGGATAGTAGCCCCTGATGCTTTGTTTGATTGTGAAGAGAATCAGACAGAGGATCCATACAATATCAGCTAATAGAACATACTGTGCCATTTATTTGAACAGGCTTCCCTGGTAGCGGCATCTGCCCAGGCCGCAGAGGTTTCTGAGCTCAATCAGAAGCTTCAGTTAGCCGACGAAGAGCTCGACCGCGTGAACAAGAGGTTCAATGAAACGTAAGGTATGCAGACCTTAGAGCATCTCCAACAGGCACCCAACGCGCGACGCACTAAAAACCAATTTGCAGCGCGCCAATCAGCTGATTTGGCGCGGCGGGCAGCGCTGGCTCCAGTGGCCCCGGTAAAACGCAGCGCGCGCGTGTAGCTCCAGCAGGCGTGCTAACATGCAGCACGCGCGAGCAGCCGACGCTTGCCATATGTTAGATTTTGGATGCCAGAGAATTTCAAACATCCAAAACGAAGACATGGCATAAATAGTTCTCCTTCTATGATACATAGATAGTTCCATAGCCTTCTCTAAAACTACTCGAAACACTACTGCTCATCCGACTCGGACTCCGCCTCAGTGATGTCCTCCTCCGATGTCTCAATGTAGGCATCAAAGAACTGCTCGTCGTTGGAGCCCCAGGATGACGCATCTTCTTGCTCGATGTTGAATTTAGCGGCCGCCTTCCGCGCTCGCTTGTCCTCGCGATAAGCGGCTCGCTCCGCCCTCCTCTCCTCCCTCTTCGCCCTCCTCTCGGCGAAGTACCGTTGCTCGTTGATGATGTCTTGCAGAAAGCGTTGGCGCCACAACGCCATGGCTTCCCCATCCATCTCGGCCAGACTGAGACAGCGCTCCCGCCTCTGGTTCTTGTGATGATCCTTGTCGGTGATAAGCCGCGGGAGAGGTGCCAACTCCTGCGCCTGCTCCCTCGTCGACACGTCTGGGAAGTTCATCTCCCAACAGGAGCGCCGGAGGCGCCACACCGCAGCATCGTACGCGCGGGCGCCCTCTTGGACGGTGTCGAAGGTGCCTAGGTGGAGGCGTACATCGCCAGACCGAATCTCGGCGGAGTAGGTGCCAGAGGAGCGCACGCGGACGCCGCGGTAGCCAGACGATCCCCGACGGCATGGCAGCATGGTGGCGCGGTGGTGGCGGAGGCGAGGAAGCGGGGAGCAAGTGGCAGAGTGAGCGGGGAGTGCACGCCTGGCAGTGTGGAGGCCGCGTGGCGAGCGCCGCGTTTTATAGGCGCGCGCGAAGCGGCGTGCCAAATCTCTCGCGCGAGGTGCCGCTATTTCCCGCGTGCGCGCAATCTCTTCCCGTGCGCGGTAGTTTCCCGCCGCCGCTGGAGCGCGTGAAAACTTGCCACGCGCGCTAAAATGCCAGTTTACCGCGCGTGCGCGTCTTTTGGCGCGTCCGTTGGAGATGCTCTTAGAAATTTATTATGTCAAAAGACGATATGTTTAATTTAAGAGTATGAACTCATTGTGCGATGTGATTATGTCACAGTTGGCGCAGCCGAGGTCGAGACCCTCAAGGGCGCCCTTGCATAGGCCAAGAAAGAGGTCGAAACGAACAAGGCCGCCGCTGACAAAGCGGCCGCCGAACAAGCCTCCCGCCGGCAACATGAGTCTCGGGTGGCCGAAGTCAAACAAGAGCTGTGGTAAACCATTCACAAATGCGAGTAGTTCGAGCAGAAGACTTCGGACCAAACATCCGAACTCAACAAGGCTCTCAACCTTGCCAAGGAGGCGCGGAGCGAGTCCCAGAGTGCTCTCGAGGAGATCAAACAGGCGCATCGGATAGCAGCTGGTAAGGCCTTTCTTCTGTAGAGTATCTTTGGAGGTAAGAAGTATGTATCGCTGACGCGATTGTGGAGTTCTCCAGGCACATTTGTGGATCTCCCGAAGAGCATCGCCGATGCTACCCAATTCTTCCGAGCCCAGGAGGGGAACACAACGGAGATGTTGTTCTAGTCGCAATTCCGTGCACCAGGACATCCAGTACCTCTGAACGACCAGTTGAAGCATCTGGTCGAGCTGCATAACATGGCGGGTTCAGCCATGAAGGACTTGATAGTCCGGCTCTGGCCCGCCGAGCCAATCCCTAATAGCTACTTTAGATTGGTGAAGCGGCTCGTCGATGCGAGGCTGCGGGTCGACGTTGTTGTCACGCCCAAGATGCAATTCTATCCCGATCACGCGATGACTCGTGATTGGGGCACAACCGCATTTTGGGCACTTAGCAAGATGGATATCATTATATCGTACCATTACATAAGTAGATGGGGATACATACATGAATACAACACATAATACACAAGACATCCATCTACGAATGAAACATGAAAATCACAACAACATCCATCCTGCTATCCCAGGCTGCTGACCAGGAACCTATCCCAAGACCGACGACGAAGAAGAAGAAAGAACTCCAACACAAGTAACATCGCTCTCACGTCAAGTCATCGGAAACCTGCACCTGCAACTGTTGTTGTAGTACCTGTGAGCCACGAGGACTCAACAATCTCATAACCATGGGTATCAAGACTAGCAAAGCTTAATGGGTATGGAAAGGTTAAGTGGTGAGGTTACAGCAGCGGCTAAGCATATATGGTGGCTAACTTACGAGTACAAGAATAAGATGAGCATCTACGCAAACGGTCACAAACTAGTAATGATCGCTAAATGATACTGAACTACCTACGAGTCAAACATAACCCCATCGTGTTCTCTTCTCAAAATGAAAAGAGACGGTCACGGTTACTCACGCGGTTGGTGTATTTTATTTTGGATCCTCTGTCAAGTTTTCTACAACCGGATATTAACAAATTCCAATCTGCCACATAACCGCGGGCACGACTTTCGAAAGATCATAACCCTGCAGGGGTGTCCCAACTTAGCCAATCACAAGCTCTCATGATCAGCAGAGGTAAAAACCCCATATCTTAGGGAAGACCCGATCAGACTCGGAATCCCGGTGCACAAGACATTTCGACAATGGTAAAACAAGTCTAGCAAGACCTCGCCGACACCCTGATAGTAGCCGCGCGTATATCGTCTCAGGCCATGTCCGGATGAGCGACGCGTACGTGTAATGCCCAGTATGAGATTATACCTCCTACGTGTCGAGGCACGACTTAAAGGTATAAGCTCATACTAGAATGATCTCAAGTATGGTATCTTTGCATGACTCATGTAAAAGAGGGATGAAATAGCAAAAGAGTAGTTGGCTTACACTCGCCACGTCACACAATAAATTACATAAGCAATCATCATCCAAATAACATCACAGTCCGACTACGGACGAAGATCCAAAAGAAAGATACCATAAATAGATAACACAAGGTCCGATCGCCCCTAGTAGAAGCCACTACTGATCCTCTGGGTAAGACATGTAGTATCGCCCACGTTCTTCGTCGAACTCCCAGTACAGCTCTGTGCCATCACATGTGTAGTTCACCATGGTACCTACATCTGGTGTTGTGTAGAATCTATGAGCCACAGAGGACTCAGCAATCCCGTTCTCGGGTAGCAAAACTATCTAAGCCTTGGGTGTGGAACAAGGCTAAAGAACAAAGGTTGCAGCTGCACTAGCACTAGCTTACGTGTTTAGAGCGAGAAGAGAAGTGCCACGAGCGTCAATGTGATCACGAAGTGATCCTATCTAAACACGTCAAACATAACCCCACCGTGTTCACTTCCCGAACCCCTTCGGAAAATGACCATCATGGTTACTCACGCTGGTAGTGTATTCTGAACATGGTGTCAAGTTTTCTACAACCGGATATTAACAAATTCCCATCTGCCACATAACCGCGGGCATGGCTTTCGAAAGATCAAACCCTGCAGGGGTGTCCCAACTTAGCCCATCACAAGCTCACGATCTGCGGAGTCGCAACTCCAAGGTGGGAAGACCCGAGTATTCTCGGAATCCCGTGCTCAAGATATTCCGACTAAGGTAAAACTAATCCAGCAAGACCTCCCGGCATGCCGACACCCTGATAGTAGCCACGCGTATCTAGTCTCAGGCCACGACCGGATGAGCACAGCGTACAGTGACCAAAACCCAAGTTGCCAAGGGGGGTACCGCACACAACTCTAGTTTAGACCAACACTCAAAGCGAGCACTGGCCCAGGGGGTTTGATTAATAAATCCTCGGGTTAATTACTCCCTCGGCAAGTTTTAGTTGTTAGGCAAATGTAAGACCAATGTTGGGCCTCGCTGGAAAAGCTTTAACGCTAAGCTGGTTATCGAGGGGGTCCCATAACCCCAACCGTGTTAGGAACGCATAATCAAGGAACATATCATCGGTTTAAACGGTTCCTAGGGTGGCATGAGTGGAACAAAACACCAAGCGAGAGGCTTAGCCTTCCACCCATTACCAATATATAGATGATTTAGTTTAACAGATTATATAGTGTGATATCCCAACAATAACTTCAACATGAAGCAAGAATCTTCAAATTTTCTCCTACAACTAGCGATGCTATAAGAGGGGCTGAGCGAAGCTTACGTAGCCAAACAAAGGTTTGCTAGGTTGGGTGGTAAGAGAGATTCATGGCTACAATAGGAGGCTGACAAACAAACATGGGCATCGAGGCAGTAAGCTAAAGAGCGAGACATCTAGCAATAGGCAAAGATAGTAATGATATCTGGGTCAGGTTATCTTGCCTGTCGAGTCGTCGATGGGATCGTAAGACGGCTCCTCGTATTCAACCTCAGTAGGAACCTCGTACTCGGTCTCGGCTCCCGGCTCTACTCAACACAAGAACACAACATGGCACAATATCAAACACGGTGCAATGCACAATCAACATGATGCAAGTATGATGATGCATATGCATGTGGAAGCACTTGAACCTAAGGGGAAGATGATGAAGACGGCCTCATCTTGGAAAACCAAGCGTGCCACTGGATAGAGGGAAGATTTCGGTTGAAATCGATATAAGGATCACCGGAAACGGTCACACGGTTTGCAAATGGGAAGAAAAATAATATTCACACAAAGCTGTAGTTAACAGCCACATGGCATCTTTGGAGCAAGAAATAATTATGCTACATCACTCAAACATGGAGACAAAGGGCATGGACATGAAGTAGACATGATACTTAATAAGTATGAACTTAGAACACACCCAAAAACCTACTGGAACACAATTAACCAAACATGGAAAGTTGCAATAAAATTATCTGGACTTAGCCAAAATCTGGGAAGGCAAAAACATCATCACGATGCTGCCTTCGGAGGCACAAAACAACATGCATATCAACTCCACTAAGTATACAAAGATCATGGACATGTAATAGACATATCATACAACAAACAATTCCATTGGAGCAACTCCATAGGAGGCATGGATCAATAGCAACAAGCTACACCAAATTGATCATGCTGATACAAACCCGACAGGTATAATTTATAGCAACTTGAGAGCAAGAAATAAATAAGCTACATAAAGCCATATGTGCAAGTGAGGCCATGGATGGATAGAGCATAACATGGACAACAAGACATGATCATTGGCCACTCCAAAACAAGCATGGATTTGAGTGGGGCATCAAGCAAACTTAGCATCAGGTTAAAACCGATTCCAGACTTAGCAGTTTTTTCACTAAGTATAAATCAGCAACATTGACATGGCATGTTTACAAGCTTGTTTAAGTCACCTCAAGGCATATCATGGAAAGTGGTTTTCACCACAGCAAAGACCATATGATGGTGCTTCTAAAACATATTGACATGTGGCATGAAGACAAACACATCAATAGCAATGAGCATGTCAAAACAGCATCTCACAACAAGTTTCAGCACTTAACAGCCACATGCACTTTTGCAACAGAGATTAACATGACAATATGACACCTAACATGAATGCTACAGCAACCATCATGTAGAGCACTTCACAATGAACATTTTGACATGTCATATGCTCCATTTGGATAACCATGCACAAAGTTATCATATCTCAAACATGGCATCAAATTAACAAGTAACAGCAGTTTTTAACAAGTAGCACTCTTGCAACAGAGATTAGGGCATCTAGATGAACTCAAACAAGCATGCCACAATGGAACAAAATGAATAAGACTTCACCACGATCATTTTGACATATTATTTGCATCATTCAGATAAGCACACAAAAAGTTACACCACTCACAAGATGTCAACAAATTAAGCAAAACTGGGACTTCGTAAAAAAAACCTCAAGGGGGGGGGGGGTACGGGCGGACATGTCCGGATGACGTGGACTTGTCCAAAGCGGCGGATCGGGGCGGAGCGGAGCGGGTCGGGCGACGGGGCCCGGATCCGCCCGGCCCGACGAGGTTTGCGGCCGGCGGCGAGCTTGGCCGACGAGGAGGGTCGGCAGTGGCGGGATCCGGCCGCGGGGACGCCGATCCGGCGGCGGCAGGGATCCCGGTGGCGGGGCGCGGCCTCCGGCGGTGGCGCGGGGTCGCCGGAGGTGGAGGGCGGCGGCGGTCGCCTGGCGGGCCGGCGGCAGCGTCGCGGCGTCGGAGGGGCGCCGGCGGGAGGCGGACGTCAGCCGAGGTGGCTCGCCGGCGGGAGCGAGGCGGCGGAGCGGGAGCTCGCCGGCGGGTCTGGGGCGCGGGCGTCAGGCGCGCGGAGCGGCTGGGCCTCGGGGGCCGGTGCCGGGCCCACGGCGGCGCGGTGTGCGGCGGGTGGCGGAGCGCTACGTGGTGGGTGGCGAGTGGCTGGGGCGCGGCGGACGTGTCCGGCACGGCGTGGAGAAGGAGTCTGGCTAGGGTTTGCCCGAAAATTTCGGGGGAGGGGCTAATTTATAGATTCTGGGAGCTAGAAAGGTCCAAATGGGGAGCGGTTTTCGGCCACACGTTCGTGATCCGACGACCGAGATGATGGGAGGGGTTGTGCTGGGTTAGTGGGCTGTTGTGGAGGGGGTCTTGGGCCAAAAGGAAGAGGTGCTTTTAGCCCACTAGGTTAACCGTTGGAGTACCAAACGAACTCCAAACGCGATGAAGCTTGACAGGCGGCCTACACGTACCAAAACAACAACGCACGACAAGTCTCACCTCATTCCGGGAACGTTACACGGCCACACACGCAAGAAGTACTCGGGGGTGCCACGGGCACGTGTGTGAGTGTCGGAACTCTAAACGGACAACTGGAAGAGGCGAGTGGGACCGGGTGCAAGTGACAACACGAATGCAATGTAATGCACATGATAATATGACATGGATGAAATGCACACACGCACACGAGAAAACGAAGAAACCCAAAATGAAAGAAGAGCCCAGAATGGAATTGATGAAGTCAAAGTTTCATATATTGCCATAATTGGAAAGTGTTACATCTGGGGCATTACAGTACGGGAGCCAGATACCCCAAGTTGCCAAGGGGCGGCCCCGCAAAGTGCTCTAGTTTGGACCAACACTCATGAGGAGCACTGGCTGGGTAGTAAATTAAGTCCTCGGGGTCCGGAAAGTCCCGATGCAAGTTATTTAGTTATGGCAAATGGTAAAACCGAAGTTGGGCCTTGCTGGAGGAGTTTTATTCAAAGCGAACTGTCAAGGGGGTCCCATACCCCCAACCGTGTTAGGAATGCAAACCCAAGGAACATAACACCGGTTTATCGGTTCTTAAGGTGGCATGAGTGAAACAAAACACCGAGCAAAAGGCCAAGCCTTCCACCCATTTCCAAGTATATAGGTGCATTAGTTATAGTAATAGATATTGTGATATTCCAACATATCCAAGTTCTGACATGGAGAAATCTTCATCTTCACCTGCAACTAGCAACGCTATAAGAAGGGCTCAGCAAGCGGTAACATATCCATTCAATGGTTTTGCCGGGATGGTGTCAAAGGTTAGAGGTTTCATGGCAACAATGAGAGGCTGACAAACGAATAGATAGGTAGCGCGACATATAGCGATAGCATCGAGACAACTAGCATATCAATGATAGTAATGAGATCCAAGGTGATGGTCAACTTGCCTGAGATCCCGCCAGGAAGAAGAATGAGGTCATGAGGAAGAAGAAGCCACGAAGACGAACCTATTGCAGTCGAACGAATCCTCACGTTCGCAACGAAACAGGAACTAACGAGAAGAAGCAAACAACATGGTAAACACACCACACATAAAAAAGACAATATGCTCAACCAAGTATGATGCATGACAAGGCTACATGATGCAAAACATGGCAATAGATGAATCATACAAGAACAACACACAAAGCAAGTTTAAATGAGGCCGGAGACAACATATAACAATTCCGGTAAGTCCTCATATGCAAATTTCTAAATTGGTCCAGATCTGTACAAAACTTATGATTAAGTTGTTAAACAACAAGTTAACATGCACCATGATGATCTACACAAAATTCTAGTCAAGTTACATATAAAGTTCATTTAATTCGGAGCTACGGCCTAGAAGATATGAGCAAAACAAGTTAATCATGGCAAAGATGCAAGACGCATTCAAACATCAAGCAAACACACTCCAAACATGTATGCAACATGATATGATGCATCTACATAAAAAAACAAGCAAGTTTCATATAGAGCACGCTCAAAACGGAGCAACGGTTCAACACATACACATGAAACAAGATATAACAACAATCTGTCCCAAAACAGCAACTAGGCACTTTGCAATAATCAAAATTACATGCTATAGGAACATTTCATAGCATCAAAGGGCATGGCAAGAATGTACATGTAAAGCACTACAAAGGTGATCACTAAGCTACTGCCAAATACAACTAGAACATGCTCAAAACATCATGGCAAGATTGCAAATAATATCAGTTTCACAGAACATGCTCAAAACATCATGGCAAGATTGCAAATAATATCAGTTTCACAGAGTTAGTGAAATAAACTGAACATGTCAGCAACAACGACAAATAGGCATGTTTGCAAGCTTGTGCAACTCATCTCAAATCATATCATGGCATGTGAATATAACCAACAGCAAGAAGACATGTTTATGCAGCTACTCAAGGAAAGAACATGGTCATAGGATGCATAGAATACTAGCTATTCACATGGCAAAACTGAACTTACTGATAACAGCCCGACAGAAACATTATATAGCAATTTGAGAGCAAGAAAGAGACAAGCTACATCAACCTATAATTGCAAATAAGGGCATGTATGGATAGAGCATAACATGGACTTCAAGATATGGTCATTGGACATTCCAAAACATGCATGGATATGACTGTAGCATCAAGCAAACATGGCATCACAATATAATAGATTCAGACTTTGCAGTTTTCAACAAGTCCCAGAAATCAGCAAACAACAAGTAGCTCACTTAACAAGCTTGTTGCACTCACCACAAGGCATATCATGGAAAGTGGATTGCAACACAACAAAGATGGCATGATTATTCTTCCAAGACATGTTGACATGATGCTCAAACAAAAATCACACGAAAAGATATGAAAAAGACAAATCAACAAGTTGTATTAGTTTCCAGCACTTCACAACACTTAGCACTTTTGCAAGAGAGATAATCACGGCATAATGCGCTCTAACATGTATGCAAATGCAACCAACATATAGAGCATTCAGAGACGAACATTTTGACATATCATACACTCCATTTGGACCAACATGCACAAAGTTAGACCATGTTAAACATGTCTACATGCTGTTGACAGACAACCAAGACTGAGCAGTAACATCACATAGCAGTTTTGCAAAGAATATTAAGGCATCAATATGAATAGTATCATGCATGCAAACTACACCATCATCTAGAGCATCAAGAGACGAAGAGTTTGATATATCATACACTCATTTTGGATAAACATGCACAAAGTTATGCCCAAAACCAAATGCATACATGATATGATTTTGCAAAGGACTTAGTGGAAACTATACCCTCGGGGCAGATTTGGGTGGACACTGTCTGATAACGGGCGGACATGTCCGGGCTCGGGCGCGCGGTCCCTCCTGGCAGGCGCACACGGGTGTGGGGCTCGTCCCCGACCTCCAACCGAGGCCGAGGCGGGGCATGGCGGCGGCGAGCTTGGGGCTCCGACGAGGCCCTGAGGACGACGGGGAGACCGGAGATGGCCGGATCCGACAGTTCCCGACCGGATCTGGGCGGTGGCGGCTCGATCTGGCCGGCGAGCAGCGGCGGGAGCGAGCTCGGCGGGACGACGACTCTAGGGGCCGGATGCGGTGGCGTGGTGGCGCAGCAAGGCGCGGTGGCGGCGAGTTGCGGCGGCCGATGGGGTGGCACGCAGAGGGCGGTGGGGTCCGGCCCGGAGGCGGTGGAAACGACGGAGGGGCACGGGTGGACGCCGACGAAGTGCGGCAGGGAGCGAGGGGGCGCGAAGGATAGCGCGCGGGCGAGCAGCGGGTCTAGCTCAGCCCAGATCGGGGCGCGGGCGTATCTGGCCCGGGCCACGTAGGCCACGGTGGAGGGAGCCGGCACGGGGGGGCGGG
>LR738712.1:295543446-295616328 GCA_902687465.1 Secale cereale
ACATGGGGGTGTTTATATAAGGAAGGGGCTAGGGTTAGGGGGTTTGGGGGTGTTTTGGACCCTCCGATCTCGATCGGACGGTCCGGGTCGAGAGGGGGGGTAGGCTAGGCCTAGTGGGCTGTGTAGATGGGTGAGTGGGCTGAGAAGAGAAGGAGAAGAGAGGCCCGACACAGCGTTTCGGAGACCGAAACGTCTGACGTTTTGTCCGGCGATAGTGCCACTATAGTTTAACGGTTGGGCTATCAAACGGACTCCGAATGCGACGAAATTTGACAGGCGGTCTACATACACTATAATAAGACCACACACCAAGTTTCAACCCATTCCGAGAATGTTTTCCGGCCACTTACAAAACAAGGTTTCGGAGGTACCGCGGGCGCGTGCGAGTGTGTCTCGGCTCAGAACGAACAACAGAGAGAACTGGGAGACGGGCAACTACGAACGGATGCAGGTTTTGAAAAACATGCAGATGAAATGCACATGATGACACGACAAAATGCAACACGCAAGCAGATGACATGGCAACGACAACGAATAACTGAAAGAAACCTAGCACATCGGTGTCGGGGTGTCACAACACTCCCCTACTAACAAGAGTTCTCGTCCCGAGATCTTAGCAACGAGACGGGAGAGGAATAGGAAGAACAAGTTCTTCTTGGAGAAAAAAGTGAAATGAAAGAATCTTGAGAGGTTGAGCCACTTGAAAGGAAGAATACAACTGAGATAAATGAGATTGAGAAGCTCCTGTAACAAGAGGAAACAAGGCATACGACTGATGGAATTCATTCTTACGTCACACTTGAAAAGAATTTGGGAATAACTCCACAAATATTAGAAGAGTCAGGTAAGATCCAGGGAAAAGACCTGTGGGTTATGAGCCCACCGAAGAGAAACACCATTGGAAGGATGTTTGAAAGAGGTAAGATGCACTAGAACGATCGAAAGACTGGAATGAGGTGACTACCTCGAATAAATTGGAACACAAACAAATCTTCTGAGTTGTCTTCGGAACTCCGGAATGATTAAATGGTGAGAGGCGAACACGACAAGGGGAAACAATTGAGCGGAGGGAAAGAATATGTACAACACCGAATACTAACTGAATTGGAACCACCAGAAAAGAAAAGATATGAAGAATGTCGAACGAGAGGAGAAATCATCGGAGAAGAAAAGAGATGAAGGATGACGAACTAGACGAGAATTCATTGATTGAAGTAATCGAGGAACGAATACAGGGGGCTTCACACGAGTAGGATGGATACTCGATTAAGGACTCTGGCTCCGAGAAGAAAAGGGTGGGTGGGTGGGGAAAAGGAAGACCACTTCAGAAGGGAAACAACGTCAATTGAGAAAGAACTAAGGACGAACTTGCAAAACACGAAGAGGATCGAGTCCACTTGACAAGAATGCATCGGATGAAAAGAGCTGACATCGCAACGATCGAAAAAATAACCGCGTGATCCTAAAAAAATTGAGGGGGAAGAGGACTATTTCAAAACAGCTACGTCATGATTCCTCACCAGAGCGATGAAGGAGATGAGGAGTAAAAAGAATTCCTACTCTCCGATATAACTAGACTCCGAAAAAGTTTTCTGCTAGACTCGACAACGGCCAAGATACGATCAATCAAGGGGGCTCCTATGGTCGGTCGAGGCTCTGATACCAATTTTTCATGGGCAAGATGCGATTCTATCCCGATCACGTGATGACTCGTGATTGGGGCACAACCGCATTTGGGGCGCTTAGCAAGATGGATATCATTACATCGTACCATTACATAAATAGATGGGAATACATACAAGTCATACAATTCCACATGAATACAACACATAATACATAAGACATCCGTCTACGGATGAAAACATGAAAAGCACAATGACATCCATCCTACTATCCCAGGCTGCCGACCAGGAACCTATCCCAAGACCTACGAAGAAGAAGAAAGGACTCCAACACAAGTAACATCGCTCTCACGACAAGTCATTGGAAACCTGCAACTGCAACTGTTGTTATAGTATCTGTGAGCCACAAGGACTCAACAATCCCATAACCATGGGTATCAAGACTAGCAAAGCTTAATGGGTATGGAAAGGTTAAGTGGTGAGGTTGCAGCAGCGGCTAAGCATATATGATGGCTAACTAACAAGAATAAGATGAGCATCTATGCAAACGGCCGCAAACTAGCAATGGTTGCTAAATGATCCTGAACTACTTACGAGTCAAAGATAACCCCACCGTGTTCTCTTCTCAAAATAAAAAGAGACGGTCACGGTTACTCACGCGGTTGGTGTATTTTATTTCGGATCCTCTGTCAAGTTTTCTACAACCGGATATTAATAAATTCCAATCTGCCACATAACCGCGGGCACGGCTTCCGAAAGATCATAACCCTGCAGGGGTGTCCCAACTTAGCCAATCACAAGCTCTCACGATCAGCAGAGGTAAAAACCCCTTATCTTAGGGAAGACCCGATCAGACTCGGAATCCCGGTGCACATGAAATTTTGATAATGGTAAAACAAGTCCAGCAAGACCTCCCGGTGTGCCGACACCCTGATAGTAGCCGCGCGTATCTCATCTCACACCACGTCCGGATGAGCGACGCGTACGGGAGCCAGATACCCCAAGTTGCCAAGGGGCAGCCCCGCAAAGTGCTCTAGTTTGGACCAACACTCATGAGGAGCACTGGCCCGGGTTGTAAATTAAGTCCTCGGGGTCCGGAAAGTCCCTATGCAAGTTATTGAAGGAAATATGCCCTAGAGGCAATAATAAAGATGTTATTTGTATTTCCTTATATCATGATAAATGTCTTTTATTCATGCTAGAATTGTACTAACCGGAAACTTAGTACATGTGTGGATACATAGACAAAACAGTATGTCCCTAGTATGCCTCTACTAGACTAGCTCATTGATCAAAGATGGTTATGTTTCCTAGCCATAGACATGAGTTGTCATTTGATCAACGGGATCACATCATTAGGAGAATGATGTGATGGACTAGACCCATCCGTTAGCATAGCACTATGATCGTTTAGTTTTACTGCTATTGCTTTCTTCATGACTTATACATGTTCCTATGACTATGAGATTATGCAACTCCCGAATACCGTAGGAACACCTTGTGTGCTATCAAACGTCACAACGTAACTGGGTGATCATAAAGATGCTCTACAGGTGTCTCCGAAAGTATTCGTGGTGTTGGCATAGATCAAGATTAGGATTTGTCACTCCGAGTGTCGGAGAGGTATCTCTGGGCCCTCTCGGTAATGCACATCATAATAAGCCTTGCAAGCAAATGACTAATGAGTTAGTCACGAGATGATGTATTACGGAACGAGTAAAGAGACTTGCCGGTAACGAGATTGAACTAGGTATTGAGATACCGACGATCGAATCTCGGGCAAGTAACATACCGATGACAAAGGGAACAACGTATGTTGTTATGCGGTTCGACCGATAAAGATCTTCGTAGAATATGTAGGAGCCAATATGGGCATCCAGGTTCCGCTATTGGTTATTGACCGGAGAGATGTCTCGGTCATGTCTACATAGTTCTCGAACCCGTAGGGTCCGCACGCTTAAACGTTCGTTGACGATATATTATTTAATGAGTTATGTATGTTGGTGACCGAATGTTATTCGGAGTCCAGGATGTGATCACGGACATGACGAGGAACTCCGGAATGGTCCGGAGATAAAGATTAATATATGAGATAATAGTGTTTGACCTCCGGAAGGGTTCCGGAATTCACCGGAAGAGGTTCCGGATGTTTCCCGAAGTGTTTGGGTACAAGAACACGTTATTTGGGCCAAAAGGGAAAGCACACAAGGTTTTTGGAAAGCGCAAAAGGAAGTTTTGCGGAGTCCAGGGGCCAGATGCCAGGGTCCCTGGCGTCTGGGTCCAGACGCCGGGAACCCTGGCGTCTGGCCCTGGAGTCCGAGAAGGACTCTTGCCTTACGGGTGAAACCGACTTTGTGAAGGCTTTTACTCCAAGTTTCGACCCCTAGGCTCAACATATAAATAGAGGGGTAGGGCTAGCACCCTAGACACATCAAGATACACCAAGCCGTGTGCCGGCTACCCCAACCCTCTAGTTTATCCTCCGTCTAGTTTCTGTAGTGCTTGGCGAAGCCCTGCAGAGATTGTTCTTCATCAACAACCGTCACCACGCCGTCGTGCTGCCGGAACTCATCTACTACTTCGCCCGTCTTGCTGGATCAAGAAGGCGAGGACGTCATCGAGCTGAACGTGTGCTGAACGCGGAGGTGCCGTACGTTCGGTACTAGATCGGGACGGATCGTGAAGGTGCACGACTACATCAACCGCGTTGATAAACGCTTCCGCTTTCGGTCTACGAGGGTACGTAGACACACTCTCCCTCTCGTTGCTATGCATCTAGTAGATAGATCTTGCGTGATCGTAGGAAAATTTTGAAAATACTACGTTCCCCAACAGTTATTTAGTTATGGCAAATGGTAAAACCAAAGTTGGGCCTTGCTGGAGGAGTTTTATTCAAAGCGAACTGTCAAGGGGGTCCCATACCCCCAACCGTGTTAGGAACGCAAACTCAAGGAACATAACACCGGTTTATCGGTTCTTAAGGCGGCATGAGTGGAACGAAAAACTGAGCAAAAGGCCAAGCCTTCCACCCATTGCCAAGTATATAGGTGCATTAATTATAGTAATAGATATTGTGATATTCCAACATATCCAAGTTCTGACATGGAGCAATCTTCATCTTCCCGGGCAACTAGCAACGCTATAAGAGGGGCTCAGCAAGCGGTAACATAGCCATTCAACGGTTTTGCTGGGATGGTGTCAAAGGTTAGAGGTTTCATGGCAATAATGAGAGGTTGACAAACAAATAGATAGGTAGCGCGACATATAGCGATAGCATCGAGACAACTAGCATATCAATGATAGTAATGAGATCCAAGGTGACGGTCATCTTGCCTGAGATCCCACAAGGAATAAGAACTAGGTCATGAGGAAGAAGAAGCCACAAAGACGAACCAAGTGGGGTCGAACAAATCCTCACGATCGCAACGAAACAGGAACTAACGAGAAGAAGCAAACAACATGGTAAACACACCACACATAAACAAGACAAGATGCTCAACCAAGTATGATGCATGACAAGGCTACATGATGCAAAACATGGCAAGAGATGAATCATACAAGAACAACACACAAAGCAAGTTTAAATGAGGCCGAAGACAACAAATAATAATTCCGGTAAGTCCTCATATGTAAATTTCGAAATTGGTACAGATCTGTACAGAACTTATGTTAAAGTTGTTAAACAGCAAATTAACATGCACCATGATGATCTACACGAAATTCTAGTCAAGTTACATATAAAGTTCATTTAATTCAGAGCTACGGCCTAGAAGATATGAGCAAAAGAAGTTAAGCATTGCAAAGATGCAAGATGCATTCAAACATCAAGCAAATACACTTCATACATGTATGCAACATGATATGATGCATCTACATGCAAAAACAAGCAAGTTTCATATAGAGCACGCTCAAAACGGAGCAATGGTTCAACACATACACATGAAACAAGATATAACAACAATCTGTCCTAAAACAGCAACTAGGCACTTTGCGATCATCAAAACAACATGTTACATGAACATTTCATGGCATCAAAGGGCATGGCAAGCATGTACATGTCAAGCACTACAAAGGTGATCACTGAGCTACTGCCAAATACCACTAGAACATGCTCAAAACATCATGGCAAGATTGCAAATAATAAGAGTTTCACAGACTTAGTGAAATAAACTGAACATGGCAGCAACAACGATAAGTAGGCATGTTTGCAAGTTTGTGCAACTCATATCAAAGCATATCATGGCATGTGAATGTAACCAACAGCAAGAATACATGTTTATGCAGCTACTCATGGCAAGAACATGGTCATATGATGCATAGAACACTAGATATTCACATGGCAAAACTGAACTTACTGATAACAGGCTGACAGAAACATTATATAGCAATTTGAGAGCAAGAAAGAGACAAGCTACAACAACCTATAATTGAAAACAAGGGCATGGATGGAGAGAGCATAACATGGACTTCAAGACATGGTCATTGGACATTCCAAAACATGCATGGATATGACTGTAGCATCAAGCAAACATGGCATCACAATATAACATATTCAGACTTTGCAGTTTTCAACAAGTCTCAGAAATCAACAAACAACAAGTAGCTCATATAACAATCTTGTTGCACTCACCACAAAGCATATCATGGAAAGTGGATTGCACCACAACAAAGATGACATGATTATTCTCCTAAGACATGTTGACATGATGCTCAAACCAAAATCTCACGAAAATATATGAAAAAGACAAATCAGCAAGTTGTATTAGTTTCCAGCACTTAGCACTTTTGCAACAGATATAATCATGGCATAATGCACTCTAACATGTATGCCAATGCAGCCAACATATAGAGCATTCAGAGACGAACATTTTGACATATCATACATTCCATTTGGACCAACATGCACAAAGTTACACCATGTTAAACATGTCTACATGCTGTTGACAGACAACCAAGACTGAGCAGTAACATCACGTAGCAGTTTTGCAAAGAAGATTAAGGCATCAATATGAACAGTATCATGCATGCAAACTACACCATCATCTAGAGTATCAAGAGACGAACAATTTGATATATCATACACTCATTTTGGATAAACATGCACAAAGTTATGCCCAAAACCAAATTCATACATGATATGATTTTGCAAAGGACTTAGTGGAAAATATACCCTCGGGGCAGATCTGGGCGGACACTGCCCGACAACGGGCGCGCGGGCCCACCTGGCAGTGGCACACGGGTGTGGGGCTCGTCCCCGACCTCCAGCCGAGGCCGAGGCGGGGCATGGCGGCGGCGAGCTTGGGGCTCCGGCGAGGCCCCGAGGACGGCGGGGAGACCAGAGATGTCCGGATCCAGCAGTTCCCGATCGGATCTGGGTGGCGGCGGCTCGATCCGGACGACGAGTAGCGGCGAGACGATGACGCTAGGGGTTGGATGCGGTGGCGCAGCAAGGCGCGGTGGCGGCGAGTTGCGAGGGCCGGCGGGGAGGCACGCAGAGGGCGGTGGGGTCCGGCGCGGAGGCGGTGGAAACAGCGGCGGGGCGCGGGTGGACGCCGGCGAAGTGCGGCAGGGAGCGAGGGGGCGCAAAGAAAAGCGCGCGGGCGAGCGGCGGGTCTGTCTCGACCCAGATCGGGGCCCGGGCGGGCCTGGCCCGGGCCGCGCGGGCCACGGTGGAGGGAGCCGGATGGGGGGCGAGGTGGCGGCCTCCCGTTGGCTGGAGCACGGCCGGGTGGCGGCTGGACCAACGGGGGCATGCCAAGTGGCGGCTGGCCGGCGACTGGAGGCTGGCCAAGTGGCGGGGAGGGGTTCGCCGGCATGGAAATTGAGGTGGGTTGCGGCTGGAGCTAGGAGGAGGGTAGGGAGTCCAAAAACGGACATGGGGGTGTTTATATAAGGAGGGGGCTAGGGTTAGGGGGGTTTGGAGGGTGTTTTGGACCCTCCGACCTCGATCAGACGGTCCGGGTCGAGAGGGGGGTAGGCTAGGCCTAGCGTGCTGTGTAGAGGGGTGAGTGGGCTGAGAAGAGAGGACCGACACAGCGTTACGGAGACCGAAACGTCAGACGTTTTGTCCGACGATAGTGCAGCTATAGTTTAACAGTTGGGCTATCAAACGGACTCCGAATGCGACGAAACTTGACACACGGTCTACCTACACTATAATAAGACCAGACGCCAAGTTTCAAACCATTCCGAGAACATTTTCCAGCCACTTACAAAACAAGGTTTCGGAGGTGCCGCGGGCGCATACGAGTGTGTCTGAGCTCAGAATGGAAAACGGAGAGAAATGGGAGACGAGCAACTACGAACGGATGCAAGTTTTGAAAAACATGCAGATGAAATGCACATGGTGACACGTCAAAATGCAACACGCAAGCAGATGACATGGCAACTACATCGAATAACTGGAAGACACCTGGCACATCGATCTCGGGGTGTCACAACTATGAAGCGTTTGGCATGTATAGAAGGTGCCCGGATGGCCTTTGCCTGCATCAAGATGCACTGGGCGAAGATGAAGGGCACCAAAGTGGCGACCGCCAGCCCGCCCGAGGCAAGGATCATCAGAGGCCAGAGAGGTACTTCGGTGATGTCCTAGAAGGAGTCCGCATTGTAGAGGGCCATTGCTCAAAGGACGTGGCTTTTGAGTAATTGTATTCGGGTTGTAAAGACTATGCTTATGAATCAATATGTATATATTTTTGCGCCTTATATTTCAAGCGACTTTTCCTCTTGTACGGCTATTTATTATTATTATATCTGAAAGTTTCCAGTCGTCGGCTTCAGCCCCCATGTAGATACTACAAGGGTGTTCGGTATTGCGCGTGATCACTTTTACCCAACGTCTTGGTCCATAAAAAAGGTGTCTGCGGAGCGAACCAGGCAATCGGACTATACAACTTTATTGCTTTCACTTAGCCATACGAGCTTGACTTGTGGGGCTAAGCACTAGCACCTGGTGCGTGTGTGGCTATCCGGATTACGGTGCCTACTTTACGCGGCTGGGCGAAGACCAGCCCCTCGTATAACACGGAGTAGATCGCTAACGATCGTTTTACAACACTAAGTCGCCGAATTGCCGACCAGCTCTCACTTATCATGACAGTCAGTTTTCGGCTTTATCTACTGAGGTACTTGACCGGATGAACCAGAAATAAAATCGTAGTAGTTCTCCATTTACTACCTTAGCCGAACAATGCGGAACGTAATGTAGTAACCACAGGAGCCGGGCAACCCAACTATAGACCCAAGACATGATTCGGAGCCGATGCATATAACACAATATCCGGGACACCAAACAGTTCCTTATAGGTGTTCGGACTTTGAAGTGTGCTAGGCCGAATACATCCCCTGGTATTAAATCCAGATTGACGCACATGTGGCAATCTAAGGTAGGGAGAGAACACATACGGTAATGTAAAATAAACTCCAAACAAATTGGAACCAAACTGCTTCTTTTATACCCTGATTAATACGTGCATGCTACGGGACTTGCAAATGTCAACACAAGTATTTCTCAAATTCACAATTACTCAACTAGCACGACTTTAATATCACCATCTTCATATCTCAAAATAATCATCAAGTATCAAACTTCTCATAGTATTCGATGCACTCTATATGAAAGTTTTTATTATACCCATCTTGGATGCCTATCATATTACGACTAATATTATAGCCAAAGCAAATTACCATGCTGTTCTAAAGGACTCTCAAAATAATATAAGTGAAGCAGGAGAGATCAATAATTTTTATAAAATAAAACCACCATTATGCTCTAAAAGATATAAGTGAAGCACTAGAGCAAAATTACCTAGCTCAAAAAATATAAGTGAAGCACATAGAGTACTCTAATAAATTCCGATTCATGTGTGTCTCTCCCAAAAGGTGTGTACAACAAGGATGATTGTGGTAAACTAAAAAGAAAAGACTCAAATCATACAAGACGCTCCAAGCAAAACACATATCATGTGGTGAATAAAAATATAGTCTCAAGTAAAGTTACCGATAGACGAAGATGAAAGAGGGGATGCCTTCCCGGGACATCCCCAAGCTTCGGCTTTTGGTTGTCCTTGCATTTTACCTTGGAGTGCCTTGGGCATCCCCAAGCTTAGGCTCTTGCAACTCCTTATTCCATAGTCCATCAAATCCTTACCAAAAAACTTGAAAACTTCACAACACAAAACTTGACAGAAAATCTCGTGAGCTCCGTTAGTATAAGAAAACAAACCACCACTTTAAGGTAGTGTATTGAACTCATTATTTATTTATATTGGTGTTAAACCTACTGTATTCCAACTTCTCTATGGTTCATACCCTCCGATACTACTCATAGATTCATCAAAATAAGAAAACAACACACGAAAAACAGAATCTGTCAAAAACAGAACAATCTGTAGCAATCTGTAACTTTCGAATACTTCTATAACTCTAAAAACTCTGAAATAAATTGGTCGACGTGAGGAATTTATCTATCAATCATCTGCAAAAATAATCAACCTAAAAGCACTCTCCAGTAAAAAAATGGCAGCTATTCTCGCGAGCGCAAAAGTTTCTATTTTTTATAGCAAGATCGCAAAGACTTCACCCAAGTTTTCCCAAAGGTTCTACTTGCCACAAACACTAATTAAAACCTAAAACCACCTCTAAACAGAAGCTAGATGAATTATTTATTACTAAACGGAAGCAAAAGCAAAGAAAATAAAATTGGGTTGCCTCCCAACAAGCGCTATCGTTTAACGCCCCTAGCTAGGCATAAAAACAAAAATAGATCTAGGTATTATCATATTTGGTTTTTATCTTTTTAGCAAAGTCATGCTCGAATCCGGGAGGTTCTTTGCATTCCCTTCATATTCGGAAATTTTTAGATCTAAAGAATCCAACCGCTTATTGCAAAGGGTGATTAACATATTCATGCGGTGAAGGTTTCCGCTAACACTTTTGAGAGATTCGAGAGACTTTTGTAAGATTTTTGTTACCTCACAAATTTTCTCAAAAACTTGTGTCTCTTCCTGAGTATGATGTGATCCCTTTTGCAGGGGTAATATTCCTACTATTCCCTCCATAATTTCATATGCAATACTGGGATCAATGTCGATAAAATTTCCTTTGGCAGAGAAATCCACGAGTTGTCTATGGGACATATTTAACCCAACATAAAAATTGCGAAGTAAAATTTTAAAATTTACCTCTAGGGTGCAACTACGATAAGATTCCATCATCCTATACCAAGCTTCTTTTAAGTTTTCTCCTTGTCTTTGTTTGAAGTGAAGAACTTCAAACTCAGGAGACAAAGGAAGTGATAAAGGACTTGTCATGCGGGCAAAACAAACGATCTAACACATGGACACATTAGAGGCAAGCGAACGGAAAAGAGGCGAACAAAAAAAGGGCAAATAAAACGGCAAAGGTGAAGTGAGGGAGAGGAAAACGAGAGGAAAATGGCTAATAATGTAATGCGAGGGAGAAAAGTTTGTGATGGGTACTTGGTATGTCTTGACTTGGCATAGATCTCCTCGGCAACGGCGCCAGAAATCGGCATGTTGATGGGAGATCAAATCTTGACTTGACTTGGCGTAAGTCTCCCCGGCAACGGCGCCAGAAATCCTTCTTGCTACCTCTTGAGCATGCATTGGTTTTCCCTTGAAGATGACAGGGTGATGCAGCGAAGTAGCGTAAGTATTTCCCTCAGTTTTTGAGAACCAAGGTATCAATCCAGCAGGAGATTACACGCAAGTCGCCTAGTACCTGCACAAACAATCAAGAACCTTGAAACCAACGCGATAAATGGGTTGTGAATCCCTTCACAGCCACTTGCAAAAGTGAGATCTGATAAAGATACTAAGATAAGTATTTTTGGTATTTTTGTTGTATAGATTGGAAAATAAAGATTGAAAAATAAATAGTAAACTAGAATTGTAGATCGGAAACTTATATGATGTAAAGTAGGCCCGGGGGCCATAGGTTTCACTAGTGGCTTTTCTCAAGATAGCATATGTTAGAATTAAATCCGAGGCATACCGTTAATCATCCGAGGACCAAGCAAACACACGAGCACGACACCAAGATTTGTTAACGAGGTTCACCAATATGGCTACATCACCGGGGCTTGACTACGGGCGCTCCTCCCCGTGACACCGTCACAATACCGCACACCGGCCACCCGGGCGCCGGCACATGCCGCTGGCTCCCTCTTGCGCGCCTGTGCTATTATGTTGGCATATGTTACATCGTGTGTCTACCCTCGCTATATAAGAGAGGCCTAGGATACAAGTGTCCTATTAGGACACGACTCCATATCCTATCTAAACACAGTACAACTCAGAGTCCAACTGTAACCTACCTTGTACACAATATTCGACACAACTCTAACAAACTCCACCTTGGCGAATATTCTCCACCACCTTGAATTCGTCAATGCGTTAAACTTCCATGTACATTGGACTTGAGCTTCTTTTGTGAGTACCGATGTTACTCCAAAGACTTCATAGGACTCCAACTGCAACTTGTAGTCCCTTCTTTTCTTGACCACAGTCAACACTCGAGCAAAATTAAGTTCCACATTGCTCTAGTTAGCGCTCCCAACTTCCAGAGTATCAGTCCAATGCCATCACACACTGATCACTGACCTGCATGAAAGTGAACAACTCACATATTGGGTGTCACACATAAGAGTTACCTGAACTCAACATCACCGCTCCTTTCTTGACCGCCTGTCTGAAACTTGAAGGAATTTCTCCATTGCTTGTAGTCATCTCGAGTCAAATTCGCAGTTGTCTCACCACATGTATGACCACCAGAGCCCTGGTCCGTCTCCATGTCCCGTGCTATCGCACGCCTCGCCGCTATTACCGCGTCGAGCGCCTGCTGTCCCGGTCGAGTCTCAAGGGTCGCGAAACCACACCACTCTACCACCACTGCAGAGTACCACCGATCATCACCGACCAATGACGAGTTTCACGCTTCCATCAGACCATTGGGCTCCAGTCAAAATTACGTGTCACTCGCTTTTTCCCCACTGAATAGGCTTTGATTCTCTGGATCCTTACACCATAGCCCCTCAATTCAGCTCCACCTTCAACATGACTCCATGGTAGAGGATCAGTCCACCCTCGCATCCCGTCGACTTCAAGCTCACATGCGTACGCCATATTGAATCAACCCCACACCATAGTCTTGTCGAAGCCACACAAGCCCTCGGGGCCTGCGCCACGTGTTTCCACGTCTAGAAGTCGGTCACCATCAGCACCACGCTCCTATGACGTCGTCGCTGATTCCACCACCATCTTCTGTACCAACCGACTTCAATCGATCCGTCAGACTGTCCAGTCCGACCCAGACGAACTTCTTCGACTACATGACACGCTCCAGGCTCCTAGATCGTCTTCCATGAATTTCCATCCATCAAATGATAATTCCATCATAGTTGACATGACTTCCCGCAACGCCTTCAAGCATCTCTGTTGTGCCCACAATCTTTCAACCATATCTGCCATAACCCAAGGTTTCCAGTTCTGTTGAACTTCTCCACCTCAAACCCTCAACCCAATGGCGTCATGATTCTTCGTATGGCTGACATTGAAAAATAACCGAGCTTCTACACGCAATGCTAGCTTTGCTTTGTTCTGCCTCTTTCCGATGGATGCACATAGACGATGGATATTTCCTCGGACTCGATTTGCTGCTGCCTTTCTGTGTCACATGAGGACTCGGTCCTCTTCTTTTCTTTTTGTCTCAGACAAATCTCGTTCGCAGTACGCAATACACAGCTTGTACGCTTCCTGCCTTCCATCGCCGATCGCCGGACTCTGTGTACACGTACACGCATATACCCGAGAAGCCCTCCGGTCGGATCCGATCCTGCTCCAACGCCTCACGCGGCAAGCCTGCCACGGTTGTACGCTCGCCCGTCGAAACGTTGATCGATCGTTGCACGTCCCGCCTGCCGCTTGCACGTGTCTGACAGCTGAACGCTCGCCCGATAAATCCCCGGGATTCATTGCCGCACGTCAAGCGCACGAGCCACTGATATGCTTTTTTCTAATCTCGCCGAGAACCACGCCGCAGCGGCTGCATCTCACACTCGATACTTCCTCTAGATCAACGAATCCGCAGCCTCCTCGCAACCTAGCTCATGATACCACTTGTTAGAATTAAATCCGAGGCATACCGTTGATCATCCGAGGACCAAGCAAACACACGAGCACGACACTAAGATTTGTCAATGAGGTTCACCGATATGGCTACATCCCCGGGGCTTGACTACGGGCACTCCTCCCCGTGACACCATCACAATACCGCACACCGGCCACCCGGGCGCTGACACATGCTGCTGGCTCCGTCTTGCGCGCCTGTGCTATTATGTTGGCATAGGTTACATCGTGTGTCTACCCTCGCTATATAAGAGAGGTCTAGGATACAAGTGTCCTATTAGGACACGACTCCATATCCTATCTAAAGACAGTACAACTCAAAGTCCAACTGTAACCTACCTTGTAAACAATATTCGACAAAACTCTAACAACATATATTACGGTGGGTGAACAAATTACTGCCGAGAAATTGATATAAAAGCGCATAGTTATGAGAATATCTAGGCATGATCATGAACATAGGCATCACGTCAGTGTCAAGTAGACCGAAATGATTCTGCATCTACTACTATTACTCCACACATCGTCCGCTATCCAGCATGAATCTAGAGTATTAAGTTCATAAGAACGGAGTAACGCCTTAAGCAAGATGACATGACGTAGAGGGATAAACTCAAGCCATATGATATAACCCCCATCATTTTTTCCTCGATGGCAACAATACAATACGTGTCGGTTCCCTTTCTATCACTGGGATCGAGCACCGCAAGATTGAACCCAAAGCTAAGCACTTCTCTCATTGCAAGAAAGATCAATCTAGTAAGCCAAACCAAACTGATAATTCAAAGAGACTTGCAAAGATATTATATCATGCATATGAGAATTCAGAGAAGAATCAAATATTGATCATTGATAATCTTGATCATAAACCGACAATTCATCGGATCTCGACAAACACACCGCAAAAAGAATTACATCGAATAGATCTCCAAGAACATCGAGGAGAACTTTGTATTGAGAACCAAAGAGAGAGAAGAAGCCATCTAGCTTATAACTATGGACCCGAAGGTCTGTGGTAAACTACTCACACATCATCGGAGAGGCTATGGTGTTGATGTAGAAGCCCTCCGTGATCGATTCCCCCTCCGGTGGAGCGCCGAAAAAGGCCCCAAGATGGGATCTCACAGGTACAGAAGGTTGCAGCGGTGGAAAAGTGGTTTCGTGGCTCTTCCCGATGTTTTTAGGGTATAAGGGTATATATAGGCGAAAGAAGTACGTTAGTGTAGCTACAAGGGGCCCTCGAGGGTGCGGGCGCGCCTACCCCCCTGGGCGCGCCCTCCTACCTCGTGGCCGTCTCATGGCTTCCCAGACTTCTACTCCAAGTCTTCTGGATTGCTTTTGTTACAAGAAAGATCCTCGCGAAGGTTTCGTTCTGTTTGAACTTCGTTTGATATTCCTTTTCTATGAAACACTGAAATAGGCAAAAAAAAAAACAGCAACTCGCACTGGGCCTCCGGTTAATAGTTTAGTCCCCAAAATAATATAAAAGTGTATATTAAAGCCCATTAAGCATCCAAAACAGATAATATAATAGCATGGAACAATGAAAAATTATAGATACGTTGGAGACGTATCACATCTCCACGAGCCATGTGGATGTGAAGAATAATATCTTCAATCCATACAGCGGTATCCGTCGTTCCATCATACGCCTCGATGTTTATGGGTTTAAATCCTTCCGGAAATTGGTGATCCATCACCTCATCCGTAATGCACAGAGGGTGTGCAGCGCCCTTGTATCGTGCGACATCACGACGTAGTTCAGACGGCATCTATGTTCGGTGTTGACACCAAACTTGATTGTATCTGGTGTGCTTGGTTTGATAGCTATCATCCCGTGTGGGAGCACGTTCTCCTGATCCATAGATCGATCTGGCCTGACCGACTTTTTTATTCAGGTCCTGACATAAATCGTACTTATGACCCTAAGCCTATTTATTCTTTCCTTTACGGTGGGGAGGTGTGGGCTGGTATACGGCATTGCTAGCCGCTCTGTCCCGTCCACGAGGTGATCGGTCCGGTTGGTCGGCCTGATCGTGCCTCGACGGAATTGGCGCAAGGGCCTCGTTGTCAAATTTTGGCAGCAATTTGCGCTTGGGATAGCTCTTTGTTTGACGCTCACGGCCGTATCTCTCTTCAATATCTAGCACTTCATTCCATCTATCGTTGATCATATCCCGCTCGGCTTTAAGCCGCTACTGCTGCTTTTTTAGTCTCCTTGTTGTGGCAATAAGCCGTCGCTAAAAGCGTTCTTGTTCTAGGGGTTCTTCTGGGATGATGAATTCCTCGTCTCCCAGGTTGACATCCTCTTCGGAGACAGGTAGGTTGTTACTGTCTTCGAAGTCATTGTGATCGGTGAGTTCTTTGGGACTGCAATGACCATCTTCCCGCTCATCCTGCTCCAACACTGGCTCTACGGGGTCTCCGGCTTCCTCCGGGTCCTCATTGTCTCTGGTGCCGGTGTTACTTTTCCTTTCCTGACGCGATCGTGAGCGGCGCCGCTGGCGCCGGCGCTTAGGAGGTTCATCGACGGGCTTATCCTGCTCCAGATCCTTATCGTCATCGTCATCCTTCTCCTTGGGTGTGTCCACCATGTATACGTCATAGGTAGAAGTGGCTGTTCATCGCCCGGTTACGGGCGTTTTTTTTACCTAGATCAGCTTTGACGTCGTGGTCCATCCCATCGAAGTCTTCGGAAGAGTAGTCTACTAGGTCGGTTAAGTCTTCGACCGTGGCTACCAAGTGGGTGGTGGGTGGGAAGCGAAATTCCCTGATCTCAGCCCTCAGTTTTAACTGGGCATAGTTCGGCGGTGAATCCTCCGTAATGGCGAGAGATTGCAGCAAGTCCATCACCTCGTTTAAGAGCGAGAGCTGGATAGGAGTTTGGGGGTCTGCGGAACCAGGCTCGATGATGACCACTTGGTTAAGCCCGGAGAGTACGGATCCCAAGAGTTCGGAGCTCGTAATTTGAGACGACTCCGGTTTCCCAGCAGCGGGGAGGCCCCGCTCAATTCTGGGTCTGTGAGCGGTACAAGCCACTGCCGTACATGCATGCACTAGCCAATCTCTTGAGGTATGTACCTGGTGTATAAAAATTTACTCCACCCACATACCTATGTACAACTTCCTTCGTTCTTAAATATTTGTCTTTCAAGACATTTCAATAAGTAACTGCTCCCTCCGTTCAGAAATACTTGTAGGAGAAATGGAAGTATCTAGATGTATTTTAGTTCTAGATACATCCATTTTTATTCATTTCTTCGATAAGTATTTTCGGACGAAGGATGTACATAAAAAGAAAAATAAATGAATCTACACTCTAAAATATATTTACATGCATTCGTATATTGTAGTCCATTTAAAATATCTAGAGAGACAACTACTCCCTCCGTTCTGATTTACTCGTCGTGGTTTTAGTTCAAACTAAAACCATGACGAATAAGTCGAAACGGAGGGAGTAGTATTTGGGAGCGAAGGGAGTAACATGCATGCATCAAGGGCTAGGTAGCAGAAACGTGCATGTAGATTCCCTGGCTGCTGGGTTAGGTAGCAAGAATGCGTATAGTAGTGCGTATATTTTGATTATACGCGGCGGTCACGACCACAAATTGTTTATTAATTGTCAGAATAAATCCGATGCGTCCGTGGATTATTTAAGGATTAAGCAATTACATAAGGCATGACATCAAAATTTGTTAACAAGGTTCACTGATATGGCTACATCTTCGAAGCCTCTACGGGCGTTCCTTTCCATGACACCGCTATAATACCGCACCCACTTGCCTTGGATGCCGGCACATGCCACCGGCTTCCCCTGCGTTCCTGTGCTATTATGTTGGCATATGTTACATTGTGTGTCTACCCTCATTATATAAGAGAGGCTTAGGGTACACGTATCCTACTAGAACACGACTCCATATCCTATCTAAACACAATACTACTCAGAGTCCAACTGTAACCTACCTTGTACACAATATTCGACACAACTTTAACAAACTCCACCTTGACGAATATTCTTCACCACCTTGAATTCGTCCATGTGTCAAACTTCCATCTACATTAGACTTGAGCTTATCCCATGAGTACCGTTGCTACTCCAAAGACTCCACGTGTTCATTTTTTTCTTGACCATAGTCAACACTCGAGCAAAATTAAGTTTCACTTTACTCTAGTTTGCGCTCCCAACTTTCAGAGTATCCGTCCAACGCCATCACACACTGATCACTAAACTACGTGAAAGTGAATACCTCACATATTGGGTGTCACACATAAAAGTTACCTCAACTCAACATCACCGCTCCTTTCTTGACCGCCTGTCTAAAACTTGAAGAAATTTCATCATTGCTGATAGTCATCCCGAGTCAAATTCGTAGTTTGTCTCACCACATGTATGACCACCAGAGCCTTGGCCCATCTCCATGCACCGTGCATACCGCACGCCTCGTCGCAATTACCGCGTCGAGCCTCCGCTGTTCTGGTCGAGTCCCAAGGATAGCAAAATCACATCACTCAACCCCCACGGCAGAGTACCATCAATCATCACCGACCGATGACAATTGTCACGCTTCCATGAAATCATTGGGCTCCAGTCCGAATTA
This sequence comes from Secale cereale, assembly GCA_902687465.1. Classification (NCBI taxonomy): domain Eukaryota; kingdom Viridiplantae; phylum Streptophyta; class Magnoliopsida; order Poales; family Poaceae; genus Secale; species Secale cereale. The sequence continues at coordinate 295,561,816 of LR738712.1, forward strand.
CGTGTCCCTCGCTTTCCCCTCACTGAAATAGGCTTAGACTCTCTGAGCTCTTACACCGTAGCCCCTCAATCAGCATCGAGTGAAGTGTTCCATAAGACCTCAACTCCACCTTCAACATGACTCCATGGTAGATGATCAGTCCAACCCATGTCGCGTCCACATCAAGATCCATGTGCACCTTCTTGAATCAACCCCGCGTCATAGTCCCGTCGAATTCACACAAACCCTCAGGTCAGCGCCACGTGTTTTCACGCCCCAGAAGTCGGTCACCATCAACATCATGCTATGTCGCTGTCGCCAATCCCAGCATCGTCTTCTGTTCCAACCGACTCACGTCGATCTGTCAGACTGTCAAGTCCGACCCAACCAAAATTATCCGACTGCCATCATGCTTCACCATGTACACCATGACTGCCCGCACACCTCCATGCATTGCTTGATGCCCTGTGTTTGCATGACCCCGCACGAAACACTCCAGGCTCCTCTGAATCCTCAACCATGACTGCCATCCATACAGACTATGTATACCAAACAAAAGGAAATAAAAGTAAAGTTCCTCGTAGCCTTCCTGTGCGCGTACCAAAAGAGGTCAAAGAACCCCAATCCATCACACTTAGCTTCTGGACTCTTCTTTCTTTTCTTTTCTTTTAATAGCATCATGATCTGACTGTTGGTCCCTTGTGCCGATGCTTTTATTTCAAAACAAGTCCTCAAGATACCTTATTCCTTCGGATCCACAAGCGCAACTTAGCTACGCACGCGCACACGTGAACACAAGTCACCCATCACCCAGGCCTGACCCTTCAGCCTTCCACCGCAGCCCAGCTACAGCGCCGCTGGCCAAGTCCACTCGCTGGCCTTGCCAGCTTGGGCCTCGCCTTATCCACACCACGCACATCCGCCCATACAGAAGTGAGAGCTCCTATATAGCGCGCGGCAATCCTCGTGTGACGCTCAGGAGCGTCAAGACGGCGTGGCTTCGGCGAAGCTCCGCCTCGCAACGCCCTCGTTTGGGCCGGCCCAGATTCGCTGCTGCCTCGTTGTTTCTTCTGTTTTCTGTTTCTTTTCCTTTTTCTCTTCCTTTTCTTTTTTTGTTTATGTCTATATTTCTTTGCCTATTCTTTCTTATTTTTATTTTTATTGTTTCGTTTTTATTATAGTATACAAAGATCATTGCATGTTACAAAAATATTCAACGGTATATTAAGGAAATGTTCATGGTTTTTTACAAAAGTTCATCATACATTACAAAACTGTTCATCATTTATTAGAAATAGTTCAATGAATATATAATCACATTGGTTTTCAAAAAATTTAAGTCTATATTACACAAATGTTCAATGTGTATTCCAAAATTGTTCAACGTATATTACATAATGTTCAATGCGTATTCAAATATTGTTTAGACGATAAATTCGTGTGTTTAAAAAATATTCGTGTATATTAAAAAAAGTTCATTATATGTGAAGAAAATGTTCAACGTATATTACAAAATATTCAATGTGTATGTTTTCATTTTTTTCAAAAGACGTTCGATACTTATAAACAGTCGTGCCGCAAGTCTATCACTAGAACTTGTTAGGACGAGTAGTTAGCAGCATCATGCCAATAGAGGGAGCTCGTGAGTTCAATCTCTACCTTGTACATCTGTTTTTTTTGCCATTTTTCTACGCGGTTGGATCTCGTTACCTCCAAATGGGCCGGCTCAGTCGCACTGCCTTCAGCGAAGGCTCGGCCATTTGCCGCCCGCATGCGGCAAATAGGAGCTCCCATGGCGTGCCACGCGCTGAGAATGCGGCGGGCCGGGACGCTACCTGGTTCCTTTCTTCTTCTGTTTTTTCTAATAATTCGGGATATCTAAAAAATTGCTAATTTTAATAAAAATAACATGATTTCAAAAATAATAATCATGATTACAGAAAAATGCTTTGTAATTCAAAAGCTGTTCACGAATTTGTAAACAAAATGTTCACAAACTAAAAAAATATTCATAATTGTGAAAAATTAAAACAAATGTTCGCTAATTTGAAAAATGTTCATGAATTTGGAAAAAAATGTTCACGATTCAAAAAACTGTTCACGAATTTGGAAAAAATGTTCACAATTCAAAAAGATGTTCACTAATTCTAGAAATGTTCACCAATTTGAAAAAAAATGTTCATGATTTTGAAAAAGTAGGTTTACTTTTAAAAGTTTTATTATTTAAAAAAATGTTCATGATTTTTAAAACATGTTCATGATTTAAGATGTTCGCAAATTCTAGAAATGTTCACCAATTTAAAACAATGTTCATGATTTTGAAAAAGTATTCTTTAATTTTTAAATTTTAATTATTTAAAAAATGTTCATAATTTGAAAAACACGTTCATGGCTTAAGAGAACGTTCAGAAATTTCCAAAAAAAGTGTTCACGATTTCACAAAAAAGTTTGTGAGTTTTAAAAAATGTTCACAGTTTCAAAAAAAAATGTTCATGATTTAAGAGTAACGATTTAGTAAAAATTAAACCACAATTTTGTCAAAAAGTTGTTAATCATTCAAAAAAATACGATTTTAAAAATAAACCGTTAATTAATAGATTTTCGAAACTTAAAAATAAAAATAAAAATGAAAACATAAAAGTAAAAAAATGAAAAGGAAACAGAAAAAGAAAAAGAAAAAACGAGAAAGAAAATGAAAAGAAAAGAAAAGCGAAAAAAATAAAAACCCGGTCCAGGGAAGGTTCTTCTAGAGCCGGTTGGTGTTAAACCCCAAAATGGGCCGGCCCATAGAAACAGCAGCGAGCGACGCGCTACCTCGCCCGCCGGCGCGGTACGCGCTATATAGGAACCCCGACGGAAGCTGCCTCGCTCGACCTGATCGAGCGCTCGATCTGACCAAACCTGGCCAAATGGGCCGGCATGGCCCGGCCGGAATTAAACGGGCCATGCACGGCACCGCCCAGCTAAGCACGCTTAGTACACGGGCCGTGCCGGGTCGGCACGCGTGCTGCCTTCTCTGGCCCAGGCACGGCCCCCTCACTTCTTGGGCTGGCACGGTGGCCCATTTGGCACGGTTGGCCCGAGCGGCAGACCGACGCACGCCTGTTCGCCTCGTGTGTTCATGACAGATCGAGACACATTTTGCCTCGCACGTTTGTGTAGGATGCACATGAAGGCACGACTTAGAATCAAAATTAGAAAATTAAAGAATCAAGACACGCCTAGGCACATCGAAGCATGGTTGTGCGCTGGTGCCAGCCTGCCAGGAGGAGGTTTTGACGCTCGTGAGCGTGCAATCAATCAAGTGCATATATCGAATGGGTCAGTTTGAAATCACACCGTTGGGGTGCCTGGGTAGTGCGGTGGGCGCAACCCCTCCCGCCGCCGGGCTCCTTGCCGGGGTGGTGGGGGCCCCCTGCTCGCCGACGGCGTGGGTCCTTGCTCTGCGGCGACGGACGCGGTCTCGTGCGGGGCTGGGTCCCCGGTCGCCGCCGCTCGGGGGGTGCTACGGTCCCCGCCGCGGACTGAGGCATGGACGGTGGTGAGCCATGGGGGTGGCTCACCCCGCGGCGTTCTTCGCCGGTCGGGAGCTGGGTCGCCGGCGTCGCCTCGGCGCGCCGCGGCCCCGCGTTCTAACCGCTTCTGGGCGCTGGCGGGGGAGGATTCCGACGAGGAGGACGTCGCTGTGGCCGCGCTGCCAGCCGTGCCAGATGTGCCCTCTCCTAGGCGGGTGCCGGCGGGCCCTACGGTGGGGGATTTCGTGGCTTTTGCGGTGTGTCAGCGGGAGCTGGGCTCGGGGCGTCGTTTCGCTCCTGGGGGCAAGGGACCTCGGGCCATGGCGCGTCGGATCTGGTCGCCGGCGGGTTTGGTCTGCGGCGGCGGGATGGCTCCGGTGGTTCCCTTGGCCCGGGCCCTGTCTCCGGTGGGTGCTCGGACGTGGGGATGCTCCTCCTTGGCTTGGCCGGAGTTGCCGGCCCCGGCGCCTCCCTCGCCGGCGTCGCCCCCTCGCGCGGCGGCGCGCTCCAGCCGCGGGTCGGAGACGATGACCGCGCCTGGTCCTAGGGTTGGGCCAGGTGAACGGTCTGGGCCGGGCGGTCAGGATGGGCCTGGCTGTCCCTCCGGGCTCCGCGACCCGGCTGGGCCGCTGGCTGCACCGGGGGGGGGGGTCATTGGGCTGGCAGGCCCATCCACCCTGGCGTCTGGCCCGTCTAGTGACCGCGCCCGGGGGGTTGTGGCGCCTGGGCCAGTGGGCCTTGCCCCGCCTGGGCCCACGCGGCCCACCTCGCATAAGCCTGCCACGGTCCCGGGGTCCAGGTATATATGGCTCCGCCGCGGCTGCCTCGACCCTCTATTAGGGTTTCCTGCCACTCGCACTGAGATTAGACGCCTCGCTCACTCTGCCCGCTCCCTCGTCTCTCTCCCTCCCCCTCCCCCTCTTCGCAAGTCGTTCGCGGCGGTGGTCATGGGCGACCGCCGCGCGGAGAAGCGCCCGCTCGAGCCCCTGGATCCGGCGGACGAGCGGCGCTTGGAGATGGACCTCCGTGCCAAGATCAAGCGGCCGATGCGGGACCGTTCCGATGGCCGTGAGGGCCGTGGCTGGTCCGACGGGCCGCGCGACCACGGCGGGCGCGAGGTGGACTGGGGTCCCCCTCCCCCTTGGTGGAACCAACAACAGGCTAAGAAGAACAAGAAGAACCAGATCCAGCGCCGGCGCGCGTTGGAGAAGAAGTCTGAGGGGGAGATCTACGCTGAGGGCAGCGGGGTCGCTCCCCTCCCTTCGAAACCTCGGGCCAATCCAGATCCGGCGGGTTTGGGGCCCCCAGCTGCCTCCAAGGGCACGGCGGCGGAGCCGATCCCGGTGGAGGAGGTGCCTGAGGTGGAGTGCTTCAAGTGCGGTAGACTTGGACACTACCAATCCAAGTGCAAATACAAGCCCCTATGCGTGCTGTGCAAGGAGGAGGGCCATGCTTCTGCCAACTGCCCGACGAGGGGTCGGCAGCTCCATCTGCAGATCATGGGGAGTGCGATTTCTGGAGAAGGCTTCTTTTGTTTGGAGTATGATGATGACGACACTCTGGAGCTTCCCATCGACGAACGCATCAAGAACGCGGCGATCCTTTCGGCCGAACCGGGGAAGCTAACGCTCCGGATCCTCAAGCAAGAACTCAAACACATGGCGGCGAATGATTGGGACTGGCAGGTAACGCAAGTTGGTGATGATGACTTTCTGGTGGTTTTTCCCTCTGCTGATCTTTTGCACATGGCTAAGTCCAGTGGAAAACTCTTTCTATCTATCCATGACATAACCGCAAGGGTGCGGGATATGCTTCATGAAGAAATTGCACCTATGCTCATGCCGGAGACGTGGGTGCGTCTTTACGGCATCCCTAAGAAACACCGTCGCGAGGATCGGATCAAGGAAGGCTTACGAATGCTGGGGCGGCCTATCGTGGTGGACGAACTTTCTCTGATTAGGTTGGGGCCTGTCAGGATGAAGATTGCTTGCCGTGCTCCCGAAAAGCTTAACGGAGTGGTAGAAGTGTGGTTCAACAGCGAAGGATACCAGATCAAGGTCGAAAGGGAGGTGCTTCCTAAGCGTGGTGGTGACCGTGCTCCTCTGGCAGTGACTGCCCCTCCTACGGCCAAGGACCCGCCCTTGGGGCTGTCCGTCCCGACGACCAAGCTCTCTGGTGCGGCTCCGTGCGGTCCGGGCGGGTCCGGCGCGCGGGGTCTCAAATCTTCTACCGCCCCTCCTCTACCTGCTAATACGGACGAGCCGGATGATAGCCTTCATGATACCTCTATTGACACCGAGACTTGGGAAAAGCTGGGAGCTTTGACCTCTGATGTGGGTACCTTGGGAACGGTGAGCCAGGACACTGCGGTTAGCGTGCCTCCGCTAGCCAGATCCCTCGACTCTTCTTTCAATGAATATGGGTCCAACCTTGACGCTATCCCTCTGGCTTGCCATGGCGGATCTGGGGGACCCAAGGTGCCCACCCCCCTCAACAATCCTATGCCCGAAGAGCAAGAACTGGTGGTGCTCGGTGACAATGATCATACGCCGGGCCCAAAGCGGGGTTCCAACAGCGCGGGACGTCAACCTAAGAAGACGGCGGGGCGAAAGCCGACGTCCAAGGCTCCTCCTTCGGGGCCTGGGATTTCGGTGGAGCTAGGAGGCGAACTGGGTGCTGCTTTGGGCGCGAACAGAAACAACAGCAAGGCCAAGAGATCGAGGGCGACCCCGGTGGCACAGCGGGCGCCGAGTGCGCGTGCCAAGGCCAAGCTTGGTGAACTGTCGTCCATGGCGAGCGCCCAGCTTCGCATCGCTGACAAGAATATGGAGGCCACAGGTAACCCCCCCTCTTTCTGCATCCTAAATGCCTTCTCAGATATCCATCTTGCTTCGATTCTGGACGACGCTGGTGTGTCCGTGCCTAACCCCCCTGGGGCGGTTATCTCTCTTATTCGGGCGCGCGAAGAGGCGCAGGCCTCCCTGGCTGAGGCTGCTGCTAGGTGTGCACAGCCGGTCTTTCCCGAGTCTATCCCAGTCGGGGCTGGCGATAGCAGGGTGCCCAATGAGGATGCATCGATATGTGGGGTTGATGCACCTCCTTCTTCTCCGAGGGACTCGCAGGGGCGGGGACGGACGAAGAAGAAAGTGGCTAAGGTGATCACTTCTAGGGGTGTTCGCCTCCGTAATCGTATTATTTAGATGCGGTTCCTCTTCTGGAACATTCGGGGCTGTGGCCACTCTGGCCGCCGCACCCAGCTTCGTGAGCTCGTAGCTAAGGAACGCATTGACTTTATTACTCTTCAGGAAACGATCAAGTTAGATTTTTCGCATAGGGATTTACTTGCCCTGGACCCTCTTCAACGTTTTGACTGGCATTGGCTCCCCTCTTCGGGCCACTCCGGTGGCATCCTCATGGGATGCAATCGGGATATCTGTGAGGTGTTAACTTGGGAGGTCGGGCTGTTTTGCGTTTTCGTGACTACCAAACACAAGGGTACGGGTCTAACCTGGGTTACTATTTGCGTGTACGGCCCGGCTAACCACGACCGTTCTCAAGAATTTCTCCATGAGTTATCTTGAGTTGTGAGTGCCAAACGCAATCTCAATCTACCTGTTGTGGTTGGGGGTGATTTTAACTTGATCCGCTCGGGTGCGGACAAGAATAATAGCAATATTGACTGGACAAGGGTGTCCATGTTCAATCAGGCTATCGCTGTGGCTGTCCTTAGGGAAGCGGCTAGGTCAGGAGCCAGGTACACCTGGACCAACAAACAGACTAATCCTGTCCGCAGTGTCCTAGATCGGGTGTTTTTCACTCCGGAGTGGGAGGCCCTATTCCCTCTTTGCTCTCTGGTGGCAGAGACACGCATAGGGTCGGACCACATTCCGCTAATCTTCTCCTCAGGGGAGGACTCGATTAGACGTAGTCAACGTTTCTATTTTGAAACGGCTTGGTTTGAGTGCGAGGGCTTTGAGCTTATGGTTCGCAATCGTTGGAACGACATTATCTCAACGACTAGACCTCAAAGATCTCCAGCGAATCTTTGGACCGCTGCGGCGAGTAAGCTCAGGGCCTTTCTACGTGGCTGGGGAGCAAACCAAGGTAGTATGTCCAAAAAGGAGCGGGCTAGGTTGGTGGACGAAATTGCTCGCCTTGACTTGGAAGCAGACATTCGCCCCTTCTCGGAGGACGAATGGTCACACCGTTATACCTTAGAAGACCAAGTCCTGGCCTTGCTCCGGGCTGAAGAGGAATACTGGCGCCGTAGGGGCAGCGTCAAATGGGTAACGAAGGGCGACGCGAATACTGGATATTTCCACGCTTATGTGAATGGTAGAAAGCGAAAAAGTACTATTCTCCGCCTTCAATCCGATTCGGGCCTGTTGCTCACTCAGGAACAAATTACGGCCCACATCTATGAGTTTTTCATTGGCCTTCTGGGGACGACCAGTGAAAAACCTCTTTGTCTCCGCACGGATTTGTGGAATCCGGAGGAGCAGGTGTCGCAGGAGGAAAACGATTCCCTGGCGCTTTCTTTCCTACCGGAAGAGATCGACACGGCCTTATTGGATATGAAGAACGACACGGCGCCTGGTCCAGACGGTTGGCCAGTGGAATTTTTCAAGAGATTCTGGCCCATGCTGAAACACCTTTTCTACGACATTATTAACGGTTTTGCCCTAGGAACCGTTGATATCTCGAGCCTGAATTACGGTGCCATTAGTCTTATCCCCAAGGTGAAAGGGGCGGACAACATTCGTCTGTTCAGACCAATCACTCTCATCAACGTCCCTTTCAAAATCTGTGCTAAAGCCTATGCGTCTCGTCTCGCTCCTATAGCGCAGCGTATTATTAGCCATAGCCAAACGGGCTTCCTTAAACATAGAAATATCTTAGAGGGCCCGATTGCTTTGCTGGAAATAGTCCATGAGCTTAAAAAGAATAAAACTAAGGGAGTTTTACTCAAGCTTGATTTCGAGAAGGCTTATGACCGTGTTAACTGGGACTTTGTCCAGGAAGTCTTCCTCAAAAAGGGTTTTGAGGCAGGCTTTGTACACCGCATAATGCACCTCGTGTCCAGTGGGCACACGTCGGTCACCATAAATGGAGAGGTGGGCAAGTACTTCCGCAAAAAGAGAGGACTCAGACAAGGGGATCCGAGCTCCCCTTTAATTTTCAACTTTGTGGCGGATGCACTTGCCGCGATGATTCGACGTGCGTGTGCTGCTGGCCACATTTCTGGTCTTGTGCCGCATCTCATCCCGGGCGGTGTATCTCACCTACAATACGCTGATGATACGCTCCTCCTCTTCGAGCCCAATGATAGTAGTGTGGCCTCTATCAAACTCATTCTCCTGGCCTTCGAACTCATGTCGGGACTGAAGATCAACTTCCTCAAAAGTGAGGTCATCACCATAGGGATGGATGACCGCTCGAGCTCCCAGGTGGCTAACCTTCTCAACTGTAGACGTGGTACCTTTCCGATCAAGTATTTGGGCCTTCCAATATCTTACCGCGGTCTCACCATCGCTGAGTGGGAACCTCTTTACGGGAAGGTAGCCAATCGTGTTAGCCCTTGGCGTGGGCGATTTTTGTCGTCCGCGGCTAGACTCATCCTGACCAATTCGAGTCTATCCTCTCTCCCTATCTTTATCATGGGTATGTACCTCCTAGCGGATGGGGTTCACGCCAAACTAGACACCCCCCGATCTCGATTCTTTTGGGAAGGAACGGGAACCAAAAAGAAATATCATTTGGTCAAATGGGCGGCAATCTGCCGGCCTAAAAAATTTGGGGGGCTTGGGGTTACCAATTCCAAGCTTATGAATGTTGCACTTTTAACCAAGTGGTGGTGGCGTCTTGCGCAAAACGAATCTGGGCTCTGGGCCCGCATCCTTAAAGCCAAATATTTCCCGGACGGCACGGTTTTTCAAGCAAAATCATCGGGATCAACGTTCTGGAAAGGGATCCAGGCCGTTCGGCCGGCTTTCGCTCTTGGGGCACACTTCTCTATTAAGAATGGCGGCTCTACCCGCTTTTGGCTCGACCATTGGTGGGAGCATTCCCCTTTGTGGGAATCGTATCCAGAGTTGTACCAGCTTGCCTCCGATCCCAACCTTATGGTTGCCGATGCCCTTCGTGTTAGCCCGCCGGCAATTACTTTCATTCGTGCGCTAGGGCCGGTGGAGGCTGCCAACTGGGATAACTTGGTGCTGGCTTGGAGAGATATAGAACTCTCCTCTGAACCTGACGCAGTCTCTTGGAAACTATCGTCCTCTAAACTGTTCACGGTCAAATCTTTATACTCCAAAATGTCCGACGGACCGGTGCTTTCCATGGTTAGGGGACTGTGGAAAGCAGGGCTGCCTTTGAAGATCAAAATCTTCATGTGGCAGATGATGAGAAATAGGCTTCCATCCTCTGATAACGTGGCCAAGCGTAATGGACCGTCTGATGGCACTTGCACGCTGTGTGGTTTGGCCGAAGACGCTAACCATATTTTTTTCAATGTGTACTGGCCCGTTATGCATGGAGTGCGGTGAGGGAAACTTTCGACAAAAATTGGCAACCCCACACTTCGAAAGACCTCTTAGAGATCCTTTCGGCCCAGAAAGGATCCTCTGCTAGAATTCTGTGGCGCTGCGTAGGGGCGCTTTTATGGTCCCTTTGGTCCGTGCGCAACAAGTTTACGATCGAACACAAGTTTCCAAAGCACCCAGCTGACATATTATTCAAATGTCACATTTTTCTCCAGGTGTGGATGCCGTTGGGGAAAGCGCTTGATGAACAAGACATGAATTCTGTCATGGAGAAGATCAAAGTGATGACTTGCCAAGCTCGACGAGACGATGGGACCTCCTAAGCGATTGCCTTGCAAACTATCACTCGTTTCATCATGTTTTATCTTTTGTGTTGCGCCTGTTGGTGTCGGTGATTCTAAAACTTTGAGTTCTACTTTTGGCCTGTAACCTAAACTTGATGTGTGATGACTTGCCCTTGTGGCTTTATTAATTTAAAGCCGGACGCACTCAGCGTCTTCGTTCCAAAAAAAAAAAGCCTGCCAGGAGGACTCCTACGCTCTCGTGTCCTATCTGTCAGGTACGTCTTATGTGTTGGTGTCATTTCTCTGCTCCTTGTTATGTAGTATTACTTTCAAAAATAAAATAAATAAATAATAAATCATGCTGGGCCGGGCCCGCACTCATGCCCAGCCTTGCGACCCAGGCACGGCCTGATTATAAACGTGCTGGGCCAGGCCCACAAAGGCCAGGCACGCGAGCTATCGTGCTGGCACGCTAAGACCGGCTCATTTGGCCACGTTTGGATTTGATCATGATTCCTCTCACCGCGCGCGTGTTGCATTGCCGCCACTCGTGCTACTGCCTGACTCGGCCGCTCAGTCCCGAGCTGCACCTTGCGCATGCGACGAACTCGCCGAGACGCCAAATCGGCTATGCGCGTGCAGCCGCTGCCCCCGCCGTGCGGGTCTGATCTGACGCTAAATGCTGCACTAATTGCTTCTCCTAGAACTACAACAGTCGTGCACTCTTGATCACCTCCTCCTGGTTGCAACTCGTCAGCGCTGACTCGCCGACTTCTTCCGCTCCCACGGTTGCGATTACTTTGTACACAACTCCGTTGATATGTTCTTCCTTCTCTAAATCAACGTCTTGGCCTTAAATTAAACCTTGCTCATGATACCACTTTTTAGAATAAATCCGATGCATCCATCGATCATCCGAGGACCAAGCAATCACACAAGGCACGACACTGAGATTTGTTAACGATGTCCGATATGGCTACATTCTCGGGGCCTGACTATGGGCGCTCCTTCGCATGACACCGCTATAATACCGCACCCGGTCGCCCTGGACGCCGGCACATGCCGCTGGCTTCCCTTGCGTTCATATGCTATTATGTTGGCATAGCTTACATCGTGTGTCTACCCTCGCTATATAAGAGAGGCCTAGGATACAAGTGTCCTACGAGGACACAACTCCATATCCTATCTAAACACAATACTACTCAGAGTCCAACCGTAACCTATCTTGTACACAATATTCGACACAACTCTAACATTAATACATGACCGAATGTCCGCAATACAACTACCCGAACTTGCCTATTATGGATTGATCGATATGATTTATTTATTTTTGTTCTGGATGCGTATATTGTTGAGTTGTATTTTGTGTTGTATGTATATTGGAGTTGTGGTTCACCTCCTAGTCATGTATAGTTCAGGTAGAGGCATTTCCTTGTAATTATATATGCGTGCACCAGCACCCATCAATACAACGTCTATTATATTGCAAACTTCCCGTCTACATGATATTATCTTGGTCCTTCCCCCTCTAGGGTTCGCCGCTGTCGCCGCGCCCTCTCCGCGCGAGCCGCCGCCGCGCCTCTCTCTCCACGTGTCATCGCCGCCCCGTGCTGCCTCGCTTCCGCCACTCTACCGCGCCCGCGCCACCTCCCGTGCCCGCGCCGCTCTACCTAGCCGCCGCGTCCGCGCCTCCTCCCGCGATGTGCCGCCGCTTCTCTCCTCCATCACAGGCGCCGCCCACCCGCCGCAGCCGCCTCCACCCGCCGTTGCCGCCTTATCTCCTCCACCACCAAACCCTAACCCTACATCACCACGGCCGCTGCCCTGTCGCCATGTCTTCACCTGGCTCCTCCATCACCCGCTCGTCGAACCCGTTCGCCGGCCCCAAGCCCTCCGCCACCGCCATCCATGACCTCAACATTGAGGCCCGGGTCCCTATCCGTTTCGACAGCTCCATCACATCGTACTACACGTGGAAGACCTACTTCAATCTCATCTTCCACGCACTGTGAGGCTGTTGCCTTGCAGTACATAGTCAAAAAAAAAACCTCATCTTCCACGAGTCCTGTCTCACCGAGCACATCGAAGATTCCGTGGACAGCGCGTACATGCGCGGCGATCCAGAGTGGTCCGCCATCGAGGCCACGATCATTCGTTGGTTCTACCAGACGGTCTCGAAGGACATCTTCCACACGGTTGTCGCCGAGCACGACGACGCATGTGCCGTGTGGGCCAAGATCAACACCTCTTCACCGACAACAAACTTCAGCGCATTGTTTTCTTGGAGCAGGAGTTCTTCGGCTGGCACTAGGACAACTCCACCATCGACAAGTACTGCATGAGGCTCAAGATGCTCGCTGATGAGCTTCGCGACATCGGCGCTAAGGTCTCTGACGACCTCATGTTGAGCACCCTCACCGCCGGCCTTAACGAGGCCTTCGGCAACGTGGCGTCCAACCTCACCCTGCTGCCGCAACCCACTTTCCAGCGCGTCATCGCGTACCTCAAACTTGAGGAGCGTCGGATGACAAAGCTAAAGCAGCGGGTCCAGCACACCGCTCTCGCCGCCGGCACCACCCACGATGGCCCTGCTCCATCGGTCACACCTCGGATGCCCATACCGCCTACGCCCACAGGCTTCTTCCAGCCACCGCCTGCTCCACCCGCACCTCCCCAGCAGCCGCATGGTTGCGGGAGTCGGCGCAACCGGTGGGGTGGTGGCCGCCAGCAGCAGGTGCTACAGCATGCATAGGGCGTCGGGGGGCGCCCCGTGATACGTCTCCAACGTATCTATAATTTTTGATTGTTCCATGCTATTATTTATGTAGTCTTGGTTGTTTAATGGGCTTTATCATTCACTTTTATATCATTTTTGGGACTAACCTACTAACCCAAAGGCCTAGTCCAGATTGCTGTTTTTTGCCTGTTTCAGGGTTTTGCAGAAAAAGAATATCAAATGGAGTCCAAACGGAATGAAACCTTCGCGAGAGATATTTTTGGAGAAAATCACGCACGCGGAGCTTGAGAACCACGTCAGGGGACAGAGGGCTGGCCACCGAGGGTGGGGGGCGCGCTCCCTGCCTCGTGGCCCCCTCGAGCATCCCCCGGTGCCCTCCTTCTTCCTATATAAGTCCACGTACCCCAGAAACTCCGTGAACAGAGAGAAAACCCTAATTCCACCTCCGTACCTTCTGTTCCCGTGGAGATCCCATCTTGGAGCCTGTTCCGGAGCTCCACCGGAGGGGGATCCATCACGGAGTCCTTCATCATCATCATCATTGCCCTCACCATGAGTTGTGAGTAGTTTACCACAGACCTTCGGGTCCATAGCTAGTATCTAGATGGCTTCTTCTCTCTCTGGATCTCAATACAAAGTTCTTCTCGGTCTTCGAGGAGATCTATTCGATGTAATCTCTTTTTGCGATGTGTTTGTCGAGATCCGATGAATTGTGAGTTTATGATCAAGGTTATCTATGAAAGATTTTTGGTTCTTCTCTGAACTTTTTATGTGTGCTTATAATATCCTTGCAAGTCTCTTCGAATTATTGGTTTGGTTTGGCCTACTAGATCTATAGTTCTTGCAATGGGAGAAGTGCTTGGCTTTGGGTTCAATCTTGCGGTGTCCTTTCCCAGCGACAGTAGGGGCAGCAAGGCACGTATTGTATTGTTGCCATCGAGGATAAAAAGATGGGGTTTATATCATATTGCTTGAGTTTATCCCTCTACATCATCTCATCTTTCTTAAGGCGTTACTTTGTTCTTATGAACTCAATACACTAGATGCATGCTGGATAGCGGTCGATGTGTGGAGTAATAGTAGTAGATGCAAGCAGGAGTCGGTCTACTTGTCTCGGACGTGATGCCTATATACAATTATCATGCCTAGATAGTCTTATAATTATTCGCTTTTCTATCAATTGCTCGACAGTAATTTGTTTACCCGCCGTAGAATATCGCTATCATGAGAGAAGCCACTAGAGAAAACTATGGCCTCGGGTCTATTCTCAACATATCAATCTACATCTACTTTACTTTTCTTGCTTTTATTTGCTGTTCTTATAAACCAAAAAAACCAAAAATATAAACTATCATCTCTATTAGATCTCACTTTCGTAAGTGACCGTAAAGGGATTGACAACCCCTTATCACGTTGGCTGCGAAGTTCTTATTTGTTTGTGCAGGTGCGAGGGACTCGCGCGTGGTCTCCTACTAGATTGATACCTTGGTTCTCAGAAACTGAGGGAAATACTTACGCTACTGTGTTGCATCTCCCTTTCCTCTTCGAGGGAATACAATGCAAGCTCAAGAGGTAGCAAGAAGAATTTCTGGCGCCGTTGCCGGGGAGGCTTACGCAAAAGTCATATACCAAGTACCTATCACAAACCCTTATCCTTCGCAATAAATTTATGTGCCTTTCGTTTTCCTCTCCCCCACTTCACCCTTGCTGTTTTATTTGCCCTTCTTCCGTCGTGTGTTTATCATTCGCTTGCTTCTTGTTTGCTCGTGTGCTGTTTGCTTGCCTGATTTCCCTCATGTCTGAGATGGGGGACGATCCTATCGAGAAGGGTAGTAATGTCGAGGGAAACGTCCATGTTGATCCCTCGGATGAAGCTACCACTTTACATATTAAGAAATTCCGGGTTGGTAGCGGTAATATTATTGGGAAAGGAGTTCTTCAAGACTTCTTCACTTGTGCTGGTGCTTTGCCCAATGTGGGTGGCTCTATTCTTCACAGAACTAGTAGCCTTGTGGATGCTGTATCTATGTTTATAGTAGAAATTGAAAGGCAATTTATCCATATGCATCCCTGTATTCAGAGAATCTTTTTGGAATTTTCCAATATTGAGCATTCTTCCATTAAGCGTGCAGCTACTATCTTTTTGGCTCATGAATTTAGATATATCATTAAAGAGGCCAGAGAAATCTTTACTCATTACGGAGTAGATGCCGGTCGACCTCCTATAGAGGCTATCTTGTTCAATCAAGAAGACTTAATGCGGTTGCGATCTCCTGATTATGTTGCTTTTAATAAATACCTTAGAAAAACGGTTCCCGTTGAGATCTTGATTGATAGAATTTCCGAGATAAATGATGATTTTGCTGTTTAAAATAATGGATTAGGCTTCTCCCTTGAGCGAAGGCTTATGACCTTCTGCCAAAAGAATGCCTATAACGATGAATTGGTTATCCACTACAAAGGGCCAAAAGAGGAACACGTTCCTCCCGAGATTGATGTGGGGGACTTTTGTCCCATTAAATTTAGCCCATTTGATTACTCTTGCTTGCCACAAAGGAAGCTTGCTGCTGAACGTAGGGAATATGAGATGAGCTTTCGCGACATATCATATCATTATGGCATTCCCTAGATTTATCTTGTATCGTGCCTAACTAGGGGCGTAAAAGGATAGCGCTTGTTGGGAGGCAAGCCAATTTTATGTTTTATGTTTTTGTTTCTGTTAGGGAATAAGTATTGCATCTTGCCTCTGATTAGATGTGGTTTCATGTTTTATTTAGTGTTTGTGCCAAGTAGAACCTTTCGGAAGACTTGTGTGAAGTTTATGCTGTGAAAAACAGAATCGTTAGCGCTAGCTAAAGTGGTCTTCAGATTTTACTGGAGCGTGCTTTTTAGTTGATTCTTTTTGCAGATGATTGGTAGACAAATTCCGCAAATTTACTAATTTAGTTTGAATTTTTTGGAGTTCCAGAAGTAGGCGTAACCTGCAGATTACTACAGACTGTTCTGTTTTTGACAGATTCTGTTTTTCGTGTGTTGTTTGCTTATTCCGATGCATCTATGAGTAGTATTGGAGGATATGAACCATAGAGAAGTTGTAATACAATAGGTTTAACACCAATATAAACAAAGAATGAATTCATTGCTGCACCTTTGAGTAGTGGTTTTCTTTCTTATACTAACGAAGCTCACGAGAATTTCTGTCTAAGTTTTGTGTTGTGAAGTTTTCAAGTTTTGAGTATTGTTTTGATGGACTATGGAACAAGGAATAGAAAAGACCTAAGCTTGGGGATGCCCATGGCACCCCAAGTAAATTCAAGATAATCAAAAGCCTAAGCTTGAAGATGCCCCGGGAAGGCATCCCCTCTTTCATCTTCATCCATCGATAACTATACTTGGAGCTATATTTTTATTCGCAACATGTTATGTGTTTTGCTTGGAGCGTTTTGGATAATTTGATTCTTTGCTTGTTAGTTTGCCACAATCATCCTTGCTGGACACACCTTTTGAGAGAGTTAAATATGGCCTAGAAACTATTAGAACACTCTATGTGCTTCACTTATATCTTTTGAGTTGAATAGTTTTTGCTCCAGTGCTTCACTTATATCTTTTAGAGCGCGGTGGTGGTAGTATTTTGTAGAAATTGTTGAACTCTCATGTTTAACTTATATCTATTTAGGAGTCTATTAAAACATCATGGTAATGTGTTTAGGCTAAAGAAACTAGTCTTCACATGATAA
Source organism: Secale cereale (assembly GCA_902687465.1). Taxonomy (NCBI): domain Eukaryota; kingdom Viridiplantae; phylum Streptophyta; class Magnoliopsida; order Poales; family Poaceae; genus Secale; species Secale cereale. The sequence goes on from LR738712.1 coordinate 295,578,613, forward strand.
ACATCCATTGTCAATGTAGAAAAAATTTCACACTAAGTGCATTGAATATGATGAGATGTTGGATGCTTGATAATTGTTTTGAGACATGAGGATAGTAATATTAGAGTCATGCTAGTGGAGTTATTATGAAATTGAGGAATACTTGTGTTAAGGTTAGTTATTCCCGTATCATGCACGTATGGTGAACCGCTATGTGACGGAGTTAGAGCATGAGGTATTTGTAGTGTGACAACCTTTGTGTGGAGGTCGGGGGCGCACGATGGTTAACTCCTACCAACCTCCCCCCCTTGGATCATGCGTTGATTGCTTTGTTTTGATGACTCGTAGATTTTTGCAATAAGTATATGAGTTCTTATGAGTAATGTTGAGTCCATGGATTATACGCACTCTCACCCTTCCACCATTGCCAGCCTCTCTTGTACCGCGTAACTTTCGCTGGTGCCATAAACCCACTATATATCCTTCCTCAAAACAGCCACCATATTGTTCCTCAAAACAACCACCATACCTACCTATCATGGCATTTCCATAGCCATTCCGAAATATATTACCATGCAACTTTCCACCGTTCCATTCATATGACACGCATCATATTGTCATATTGCCATTGCATGATCATGTAGTTGACATCGTATTTGTGCCAAGGCCACCATGCATAATTTTTATACATGTCACTCTTGTTTCATTGTACATACCGATACACCGCCGGAGGCATTCATATAGAGTCATACTTTGTTGTTGTAGTATCGAGTTTTAATATCGAGTTGTAATGAAAGTGTGATGATCATCATTATTAGAGCATTGTCCCATGGGAGGAAAGGCTAAATCTATAAAGCCCCTCCGCAAAAAAAGAAGGAAAATAAAAAAGAAAAAAGAAAAAAGAAGAAAGGCCAAAGAAAAAAAGAAAGGCCAAAAAAAGGGACAATTTCTACTATCTTTTTCCACACTTGTGCTTCAAAGTAGCACCATGTTCTTCATTGTAGAGAGTCTCATGTTTAGTCACTTTCATATACTAGTGGGAATTTTCATTATAGAACTTGGCTTGTATATTCCAACGATGGGATTCCTCAAATTCCCTAGGTCTTCGTGAGCAAGCAAGTTGGATGCACACCCACTAGTTTCTTTTGTTGAGCTTTCATTCATATTTAGCTCTAGTGCATCCGCTGCATGGCAATCCCTACTCACTCACATTGATATCTATTGATGGGCATCTCCATAGGCCGTTGATACGCCTAGTCGATGTGAGACTATCTCCCTCTTTTTTGTCTTCTCCACAACCACCTCTATTCCACCCATAGTTCTATGTCCATGGCTCACGCTCATGTATTGCATGAAAATTGAAAGGTTTGAAAAGATAGAGTATGAAAACAAATGCTTGGTTGAAATCGGAGTTGTGCATGATATGAATATTTTGTGTGATAACGAGGGAGCATAGCCAACACTATATGATTTTGTAGGGATAACTTTCTTTAGCCATAGTATTTTGAGAAGACATGATTGCTTCATTAGTATTGCTTGAAGTATTGTTATTTCTTATGTTAAGATAGACTTTTATCTTGAATCTTTCAGATCTGAATATTCATGCCACAATTAAGAGAATTACATTGAAAAACTATATTGGTTAGCATTCCACATCAAAAATTCTTTGTTTATCATTTACCTACTCGAGGGCGAGCATGAATTAAGCTTGTGGATGCTTGATACGTCTCCAACGTATCTATAATTTTTGATTGTTCCATGCTATTATTTATGAAGTCTTGGATGTTTAATGGGCTTTATCATTCACTTTTATATCATTTTTGGGACTAACCCACAAACCCAAAGGCCCAGTCCAGATTGCTGTTTTTTGCCTGTTTCAGGGTTTTGCAGAAAAAGAATATCAAACGGAGTCCAAACGGAATGAAACCTTCGCGAGAGATATTTTTGGAGAAAATCATGCACGCGGAGCTTGAGAACCACGTCAGGGGACGGAGGGCCGGCCCACGAGGGTGGGGGCGTGCCCCCCTTCCCAGGGCGCGCCCCCTGCCTCGTGGCCTCCTCGAGCGTCCCCCAGTGCCCTCCTTCTTCCTATATAAGTCCACGTACCCCAGAAACTCCGTGAACAGAGAGAAAACCCTAATTCCACCTCCGCACCTTCTGTTCCCGTGGAGATCCCATCTTGGAGCCTGTTCCGGAGCTCCACCGGAGGGGGATCTATCATGGAGTCCTTCATCATCATCATCGCCCTCACCATGAGTTGTGAGTAGTTTACCATAGACCTGTCCATAGCTAGTATCTAGATGGCTTCTTCTCTCTCTCTGGATCTCAATACAAAGTTCTCCTCGGTCTTCGAGGAGATCTATTCGATGTAATCTCTTTTTGCAGTGTGTTTGTCGAGATCCGATGAATTGCGAGTTTATGATCAAGGTTTTCTATGAAAGATATTTGGTTCTTCTCTGAACTTTTTATGTGTGCTCATAGTATCCTTGCAAGTCTCTTCGAATTATTGGTTTGGTTTGGCCTACTAGATCTATAGTTCTTGCAATGGGAGAAGTGCTTGGCTTTGGGTTCAATCTTGCGGTGTCCTTTCCAAGTGACAGTAGGGGCAGCAAGGCATGTATTGTATTGTTGCCATTGAGGATAAAAAGATGGGGTTTATATCATATTTCTTGAGTTTATCCCTCTATATCATGTCATCTTGCTTAAGGCGTTACTCTGTTCTTATGAACTCAATACACTAGATGCATGCTGGATAGCGGTCAGTGTGTGGAGTAATTGTAGTAGATGCAGGCAGGAGTCGGTCTACTTGTCTCGGACGTGATGCCTATATACAATGATCATGCTTAGATAGTCTCATAATTATTCGCTTTTCTATAAATTGCTCGATAGTAATTTGTTTACCCGCCGTAGAATATCGCTATCATGAGAGAAGCCACTAGAGAAAACTATGGCCCCCCGGGTCTATTCTCAACATATCAATCTACATCTACTTTACTTTACTTGCTTTTATTTGCTGTTCTTATAAACCAAAAATACCAAAAATATAAACTATCATCTCTATCAGATCTCACTTTCGTAAGTGACCGTAAAGGGATTGACAACCCCTTATCGCGTTGGCTGCAAAGTTATTATTTGTTTGTGCAGGTGCAAGGGACTCGCGCGTGGTCTCCTACTGGATTGATACCTTGGTTCTCAAAAACTGAGGGAAATACTTACGCTACTGTGCTGCATCTCCCTTTCCTCTTCGAGAGAATACAACACAAGCTCAAGAGGTAGCACCCCACTACCAGCAGCTTCCTTCGCCGTGGGCCGTCGGGCAGAACCCATGGACGGGCGTTTGATACGTCCATTTTGCATCATGCTTATATGTTGATATTTATTGCATTATGGGCTGTTATTACATGTTTTTTCACAATACTTATGCCTTTTCTCTCTTATTTTACAAGGTTTACATGAAGAGGGAGAATGCCGGCAACTGGAATTCTGGGCTGAAAAAGGAGCAAACTCTGGAAACCTATTCTGCACAACTCCAAAAGCCCCGAAATTCAATAGAACTCCATTTCAGAAAATATTAAAAAAATCTGGCGAAAGAAGTTCACAAGGGGGGCCACCGGCTGTCCACGAGGGTGGGGGGCGCGCCCCCTGTCTCGTGGGCCCACCGACGGTCCCCCGACACCCATCTTCTCCTATATGAGGTGTTTTGACCTGGAAAAATTAATAAGGAGGCTTTCGGGACCAGACGCCGCCGTCTCAAGGCGAAACCGAGGCAGAAACCAATCTAGGGCTCTGCCGGGGATACTTCCCTCCGGGAGGGGAAAATCGTCACTGCCGTCATCACCAACAATTCTCCCATCTTGGGGAGAGCTATCTTCATCAACATCTTCACCAACACCATCTCCTCTCAAACCCTAGTTCATCTCTTGTATCCAATCTTTCTACCCAAACCTCAGATTGGTACCTGTGGGTTGCAAGTAGTGTTGATTACTCCTTGTAGTTGACGCTAGTTGGTTTATTTGGTGGAAGACCATATGTTCAGATCCATTATGCATATTAATACCCCTCTGATCATGAACAATATTATGTCTTGTGAGTAGTTACTTTTGTTCCTGAGGACATGGGAGAAGTCTTGCTATTAGTAGTCATGTGAATTTGGTCTTCGTTCGATATTTTGATGAGATGTATGTTGTCCCTCCTCTAGTGGTGTCATGTGAACGTCGACTACATGACACTTCACCATTATTTGGGACTAGAGGAAGGCATTGGGAAGTAATAAGTAGATGATGGGTTGCTAGAGTGACATAAGCTTAAACCCTAGTTTATGCAGTGCTTTGTAAGGGGCTGATTTGGATCCATATGTTTCAGGCTATGGTTAGGTTTACCTTAATACTTCTTTTGTAGTTGCGGATGCTTGCATAGGAGGTTAATCATAAGTGGGAGGTTTGTCCAAGTAAGGACAGCACCCAAGCACCGGTCCACCCACATACCAAATTATCAAAGTACCGAATGCAAATGAGATGATCGTGATGAAAACTAGCTTGACAATAATTCCCATGTGTCCTCGGGAGCGCTTTCCTTTATATAAGAGTTTGTCCAGGCTTGTCCTTTGCTACAAAAAGGATTGGGCCACCTTGCTGCACCTTATTTACTTTTACCTTTTGTCACTTGCTACCAATTACCTTATCCCAAAACTATCTGTTACCTATAATTTCAGTGCTTGCAGAAAATACCTTACTAAAAATTGCCTATCATTTCCTTCTGCTCCTCGTTGGGTTCGACACTCTTACTTATCGAAAGGACTACGATAGATCCCCTACACTTGTGGGTCATCAAGACTCTTTTCTGGCGCCGTTGCCGGGGAGTGAGGCGCCTTTGGTAAGGAAAAAATTATATAGTGTGCTGAAATTTATTGTCACATGTTACTATGGCTCAAAATCCTTTGAGGGGCTAGTTCGGGGTATCTTCACCCCGATCAGAAGAGCAAAGAGTTGCTCCTCAACCTACTGCACCTACTGAAAATGTTTGCTTTGAGATTCCTTCGGGTATGATAGAGAAACTTCTTGAAAATTATTTTACAGGAGACGGAACACTGCACCCCGATTTACATCTAATCTATGTGGATGAAGTTTGTGGGTTATTTAAGCTTGCACGTATGCCCGAGGATGTTATCAAGAAGAAGGTCTTCCCTTTATCTTTGAAGAGATATGCATTGACATGGTTTCGGCTATGTGATGATATGGGATCATGGAACTATAATCGCCTGAAGTTGGAATTTCATCAGAAGTTCTACCCTATGCACCAGGTTCATCGTGATCGTAATTATATTTATAATTTTTGGCCTCGTGAAGGAGAAAGCATCGCACAAGCTTGGGGGAGGCTTAAGTCAATGTTATATTCATGCCGCAATCATGAGATCTCAAGAAAAATGATCATTCAAAATTTTTATGCTCGGCTTTCTCTCAATAATCGCACCATGCTCGGTAATTCCTGTTCTGGCTCTTTTATGATGAAGACTGTTGAATTCAAATGGGAATTATTGGAAAGAATTAAATGCAACTCTGAAGATTGGGATCTCGACGAAGGTAAGGAGTCAGGTATGACCCCTAAGTTTGATTGTGTTAAAGCTTTCATGGATACCGTTGTTTTCCGTGAGTTTAGCACTAAATATGGACTTGACTCTGAGATAGTAGCTTCTTTCTGTGAATCTTTTGCTTCTCATGTCGATCTCCCCAAGGAGAAGTGGTTTAAATACCACCCCCCTATTGAAGTAAAAGTAGTTGAACCTGTTAAAGTTGAAGAAAATACTGTCACTTATAATGTTGATCCTGTTGTCCCTACTACTTATATTGAGAAACCACCTTTCCCTGTTAGGATAAATGATCATGCTCAAGCTTCAACTGTAGTCCGTAAGAGTAATACTAGAACACCTACACCCTCTGAGCAAATTAAAGTTGAACCTAGTGTTGCTATGGTTAAAGACCTCTTTGTAGAAGATTTAGATGGACATGTTATTTACCTCCAAGAAGAGTCTGCTAGAATAGCCAAACCCAATGCTAGGAATAGACATAGACCGGTTGTAGGCTTGCCTGTTATCTCTTTAAGATAGGAGATCATTGCTATCATGGTTTATGTGACGTAGGTGCTAGTGCGAGTATTATCCCTCTTGATTTATATCCTGAAATTATGCATGATATTGCACCTGTTGAGTTAGAAGGGATTGATGTTACTATTAAGCTTGCTAATAGAGACACTATTTCACCAGTTGGGATTGTTAGAGATGTTGAAGTCTTGTGTGGGAAGGTTAAATACCCTGCTGATTTTCTTATTCTTAGTTCCCCACAAGATGAATTTTGTCCCATTATATTTGGTAGACCCTTCTTGAATACTATTAATGCCAAGATAGACTGCGTGAAAGATGTTGTCACTGTTGGGTTAGGGTATATGTCTCATGATTTTAACTTGGAATAATTGTATTGGTGCCCCTAGTTGGGTCACACTCGACAGATTTGCCCCTAGTTTTTCAATAATTGTGGTTTTGCCCAGCTCACTTCACTCGCCTTGTGTTTTTGGCCTTCGAGGGCGGTTCCGACCAATCACGGTTCGTCACGTGGCGACTGCTCATTGGTCGGAACCGCCCCGGAAGGGCAAAAACACAAGGCGAGTGAAGTGAGCTGGGCAAAACCACAATTGTTGAAAAACTAGGGGCAAATCTGTCGAGTGTGACCCAACTAGGGGCACGAATGCAAAAATCCCTTTTAACTTTGCTAAATTCCATAGACAACCCCTTGAAAAGGAACCACCCAGTAAGGATGAAATTATTGGTCTTGCTTCTATTGTCGTGCCACCTAATGACCCTTTAGAACAATACTTGCTAGACCATGAAAATGATATGCATATGAACGAGACAAGGGAAATAGATGAAATATTCTTTAAATAGGGACCCATACTGAAAAACAGCTTGCCTGTTGAAATCCTAGGGGATCCTCCTCCACCCAAGGGTGATCTCGTGTTTGAACTTAAACCCTTACCTGATAATCTTAAGTATGTTTATCTTGATAAAAAGAAAATATATCCTGTTATTATTAGTGCTAACCTTTCAGAGCAGGAAGAAGAAAAATTATTGAAAACTCTGAAGAAGCATCGTGCTGCTATTGGATATACTCTGGATGATCTCAAGGGCATTAGTCCCACTATATTCCAACACAAGATAAATTTGGAAGAAAATGCTAAACCGGTTATTGATCATCAGCGACGGTTAAATCCTAAGATGAAAGAAGTGGTAAGGAAGGAAATACTAAAGCTTCTAGAGGCAGGTATTATCTATCCAGTTGCTGATAGGCCGTGGGTAAGTCTTGTCCACTGTGTCCCTAAGAAAGAAGGTATAACTGTCGTTCCTAATGATAAAGATGAATTGATCCCGAAAAGAATAGTTACAGGTTATAGGATGGTAATTGGTTTCCGTAAGTTAAATAAAGCTACTAAGAAAGATCATTACCCCTTGACATTTATTGATCAAATGCGAGAAAGGTTATTCAAACATACTCATTTTTGCTTTCTAGATGGTTATTCTGGTTTCTCTCAAATACCTGTGTCAAAAGGGGATCAAGAAAAGACCACTTTTACTTGCCCTTTCGGTACCTTTGCTTATAGACGTATGCCTTTTGATTTATGCAATGCACCTGCTACCTTTCAAAGATGCATGATGGCTATATTATTTGATTTTGGTGAAAAGATTGTTGAGGTTTTCATGGATGATTTCTCCGTTTACGGAACTTGTTTTGATGATTGCTTAAGCAACCTTGATCAAGTTTTGTAGAGATGTGAAGACACTAATCTTGTCTTGAATTGGGAGAAGTGCCACTTTATGGTTAATGAAGGCATTGTCTTGGGACATAAAATTTCTGAAAGAGGTATCGAAGTTGACAAAGCTAAAGTGGATGCTATTGAAAAGATGCCATGCCCCAAGGACATCAAAGGTATACGAAGTTTCCTTGGTCACGCCGGGTTATATAGGAGGTTCATTAAAGACTTTTCCAAAATCTCCAGGCCTCTGACTAATCTCTTACAAAAAGATATTCCTTTTATCTTTGATGATGATTGTCTAGAAGCATTTGAAATACTTAAGAAAACATTGATCTCTGCACCTATTGTCCAGCCTCCTGGCTGTAATTTACCCTTTGAGATTATGTGTGATGCTAGTGATTATGCTGTAGGTGCTGTTAAGAAATTGAATGTTATCCAATATGCTAGTAAAACTCTAGATAGTGCCCAGAGAAATTATGCTACTACTGAGAAAGAATTTTTAGCAGTTGTATTTGCTTGTGATAAGTTTAGACCCTATATCGTTGATTCTAAAGTAACTATTCACACTGATCATGCTGCTATCAAATACCTTATGGAAAAGAAAGATGCTAAACCAAGACTTATTAGATGGGTTCTCTTGCTGCAAGAATTTGACTTGCATATTATTGATAGAAAGGGAGCTGAGAACCCCGTTGCAGATAACTTGTCTAGGTTAGAGAACATACTTGATGACCCACAACGTATTGATGATAGCTTTCCTGATGAACAATTAGCTGTCATAAATACTTCTCGTACTGCTCCATGGTATGCCGATTATGCTAATTATATTGTTGCTAAGTTTATACCTCCTAGATTCACATACCAGCAAAAGAAAAAGTTCTTCTATGATTTGAGACATTACTTCTAGGATGACCCACATCTTTATAAAGAAGGAGTAGATGGTATTATTAGACGTTGTGTACCTGAGCATGAACATGAACATATCCTACGCAAGTGCCACTCTGAATCTTATGGAGGACACCATGCGGGAGATAGAACTGCACACAAGGTATTGCAATCCGGTTTTATTGGCCTACTCTGTTCAAGGATGCCCGTAAGTTTGTCTTATCTTGTGATGAATGTCAAAGAGTTGGTAATATCAGTAGACGGCAAGAAATGCCTATGAATTATTCACTTGTTATTGAACCATTTGATGTTTGGGGTTTTAATTATATGGGACCGTTTCCTGCCTCTAATGGGTACACACATATTTTAGTTGCTGTTGATTACGTTACTAAGTGGGTAGAAGCTATTCCAACTAGTAGTGCTGATCATAACACCTCTATTAAGATGCTTAAAGAAGTTATTTTTTCCGAGGTTTGGAGTCCCTAGATATGTAATGACTGATGGTGGTTCACACTTTATTCATGGTGCTTTTCGTAAGATGCTTGCTAAGTATGATGTCAACCATAGAATTGCATCCCCTTATCACCCACAGACCAGTGGTCAAGTAGAACGAAGTAATAGGGAGTTGAAATTAATTTTGCAAAAGACAGTTAATAGGTCTAGGAAGAATTGGTCTAAGAAACTCGATGATGCATTATGGGCCTATAGAACTGCATACAAGAATCCTATGGGTATGTCTCCATATAAGATGGTTTATGAAAAACCTTGTCACTTACCTCTTGAACTAGAACATAAGGCATACTGCGCTATCAAAGAGCACAATTATGATTTCAAACTTGCCGGTGAAAAGAGGCTATTTGATATTAGCTGTCTCGATGAATGGAGAACCCATGCCTATGAGAATGCCAAGCTGTTTAAAGAAAAAGTTAAAAGATGGCATGACAAAAGGATACAAAAGCGTGAGTTTAACGTAGGTGATTATGTCTTGCTATTCAACTCTCATTTAAGATTTTTTGCAGGAAAACCTCTCTCCAAGTGGGAAGGACCTTACATTATCGAGGAGGTCTATCGTTCCGGTGCCATAAAAATCAACAACTTCGAAGGCACAAATCCAAAGGTGGTGAACGGTCAAAGAATCAAACACTATATCTCAGGTAATCCTATAAATGTTGAAACCAATGTTATTGAAACCGTAACCCCGGAGGAATACATAAGGGACACTTTCCAGAACGATTCAGCCTCCGAAAAGGAAGAGGTATGTGATACGGTAAGTAAACCGATTCCAAAACAGTTATAAAGGCAATTTTTCTCCGTTTTGGAATATTTAGAAAAATAGAAAAATAAGCTGCAGTCCGGAAGAGACACGAGCCGTCCATGAGGGTGGAGGGCGCGCCCCCTGCCTCGTGGGTAGCTCGTGTGCCTCCCGGACTCCGTTTTCTTGTGGCTTACTCCTTTTGGTCGGTAAAAATTCATTATATATACCCCCGAAGGTTTTGACCTTTGTATCATGCAAAAATCCTCTGTTCTTGTTTCGAGCTGTTTTCTGTTAGGGTTTGCGGAGCCAGGCATCATGTCGTCTCCCTCCTCCAACAATGAAGGCAACGATGCTTGGCCAATGAAGATAGATCTGAAGAGGGAAGGACCCGAGGAGATCCACAAGGAGAAGAAGATCAAGATGGAGGTGGAAGATCCGGCTCCGGCATCGGGAGAAGAAGACACTCCTAAACCTCTTCCTAATCTCTTTACCTCAACTAAGATTGAAGCTTTCAGGATGATTGAGTTAGTTGACAACTGCTAGGCCATCCGATCTCTAGCCTCTAGCCTCTCCTCCCCTTGCGCCGGTGGCCACTCCGGCCCCGGCGGCCACCCATCACCTTCTTGCTAGTGGCCACTCCGGCCGTGGCAACCACCTCAAGCCCTTGATGGATCCTTTTTCTCTCTGTTTTGACCGTGGCAAGAAGTTCCAGGCAGATATGGGATCCAAATTTGGTCATCCGGTGGTTTTCTCTCCGGGCTTTCGTCAAAAGGAGTTCACCATGGTGGTCTCATTCTCCAGGGCATTCTTCAAACTTGATGCTCACACGGTTAGTGTTTCACTACTTGCTATGTTTGGAGGTTATGCTCAAGGTTTTAGAGTCCGCTTCTTGAGAAATAGATCTTACAAGTTTACGGTGGCTTCCAAGTCCGTGGGTTTTGAAATTTACAATGCGGGTAAAATTGTGGAAAAGGACTTTGAGATGGTTTTTAGCCTTTGGAATTTTGGTGGCCCTAATTGGATGAGAGAAGAACGTGCTTATTACGCTGAGCTTGACAATGAATGGACCCTAGTAGGTAGGAATGGTCGCACCGTGGATCCTACCTCCGGCGATCATCGGAGTTACAGTTTAGTGGTTCAGGGAGGCCGGTCAGTTTTCGAGCGGTTATCGAGGCCTAATCTTGATGTCAATAACCCAACATTTATCCCCTCTTCATCACTACCTAGTCACGGTGTTAATCAACCACAAATTGAGCCTCAAGTTTCTTCACATCTACATGGGGCGTCACACGTTATTTGCCATGCATGCGAGGCCGCGGGACATATTGCGCGCAAATGTCCAAACCCAAATCTTCCTGGGTTTGGCCTTTCATTAAATTTGATTCCTTCGCTAGCCCACCGGAAGAAGCATGGGCTAAGGGAGCCGTTGAGGCCCGGTTCCACTGTATTGGGCCTGCGACACCAATCAGGCAAGTCTCGTCATTTATGGAGCTAGTCAAGGACCAATTCCCAAATTTCCAACCGAAACCATTGCTTGCCTTCTTGCATTCCACTGCACCTACCAACTCTGCTTCTTCCTCTACTCCCACCTCGACAAGCCCACCTGGTTCTTCCTCATCGTCGGTGAGGGCTGTGGTTGCAGCCTCGTCGGTGGTCGAGCTGATGGCCAACATTCCCATCGACCTGCTCTCGTTTGTGGCAGAAGATTTTCAGATACAAGAAGTCGCGGGAAGAACTAGGGTTTCTCGTGCCATTCTGCCTCACCACCCTCGACGACACGAAGATTGGGCGATAGCATCCATCCACCCGCATCCTGATGAGGTATTTTTTCCCATTGTCCGAGAGGTTTTGGAAGAGTTTTTTCAAGAAGTTGCTCATGTTGGGTTCAGAGAGATCCAACCCTGCCCCTTTGGAGAGGCTTACGTTCTATTCTTGCATGTGAGAGACCGAGACCGGCTCATTAGGCAGAGCCCGCATGAATTTGGAGATGTGTTTATCTCTTTTACTAAACACAATGATGGCAGAAACTGACGTAGGGTTAACTTCAATAGGATTTGCTGGCTACTGCTCATTGGTGTCCCATTCGATTTTTGCAACACTGAAGACATTGCTGCTGCCATCTCCAAATGGGGGAAAATCGTCAGCTGGGAAAGAGAGGATGCTTTGAGGGGGGAAATTCTAGTTAAAGCTCGGGTGACAGAGCTCATTGATATACCTAAAAGTATCAGGTGGTCTGAGGGAGAGAGATTTGAAGAAGAATCATGGACCAGTTCTGTTGAAATTCTTCTAGAGGAGATGCTGGGTGGTGGGCCAGCAGATGAGGACCCTATCCCACCAGATGGAGTGGACCCACACTCAGTACCAAAATATGCAAACGACTTCCCAGGTTTCAATCCTCTGCCAGTGCACAATATCCATATTCAGAATGAGGGCTGGGATGCCTGGGAGGAACCTACAGAGCAGAATGACCATGAGCAACATTGGGCTTTCCCTCATCCAGCTCCAGTGGCACCACAACAGCAGCAAGTTGAGCTCCCAGTTCAACAGGATGATGGGCACCCTAATAGTAGCATTACCACAACTGTCTCTCTGTTAGATGGCCTATTGTCTCTCACTCATTCTGCAAGTGAAGAGGTCAATTAGGCCATACAAATCCAACCAATGGCCATGGGACTTTTGAATATTGCCATGGCTTACCAGCATGAGGGTGAAGAGGAAGACCAACAGGTGAACAACAATTTGCAGCTAAATGATGAGAAATAGAATATTTCTGAAGGGCAAGAGGCTGGCTATGATGCTGTTAACCAAACTTGAGAGATGGAACACACACTCAAGGAAGGGGGAGAATCATCTGCTGTGAATCAGCATAACAAGATATAGCAGATACAGTCAAATGAGGGGGCTGTTCATGCACAAATTGAGAAAACTTCTGCCACCCTTACTAACATTGTTGCTGAAGGAGCATGCACCTCAAATACACAACCTTTGTCTGCATCAGATAAAGGAAAAGAAGATGTGCCAATTCCTCAAGGGGGAACATCCTCCAATTTCAACAACAAAGGTATTTTTGGGACCAACTTAACCTCAGCATCATCACCTATGTTAGATTTTCACTCAATTGCTAAAAAACATGCTTTGGGTATTATTGATGGTTCCCACTTAATTTTTCAAGAAGGTCTGGACCTCTGGCTTCAGAATTTTGCTCCAGCAACTCAAGGAGAGAAAAACACTCTCAAGATTGAAATACCTATAAGTTGGTTCAACTTCATAATCCATTTGCTGCTGACACCAGATAAATATGGTTGGACAATGCACCTGCTTAAGTCTGATTTATGGACATTGCTTACTGCCAACTGTGACAATGAAGAATCTATCTAGTTCCATATTCCTGATGCATGCATAACTTCACAGGCCCCCACATGTAAGGAGTTCATGCAGGGTTTGGGCAAAGAAAATGAAGGGATAAGCCCAGCTGCACACTCTTCAAGTGGAGCTGGTAGCCCTCTACAACAGGTGTCTCCCAACAAAATCATCCTGCGGCCCCCTAGAGAAGCCACATCTAAGAAAAGAAGAGAGAAAGAGCCTCTGGTTGAAGCTGAGGTAATAAGAAGTGACAGAATTAAGAAAGATAACAATGGATATAGGAGGAAAATCTGTGATACAAAATCTTGCTTACCATGCAATGCAATTCCTCCAGTTATTCAAAATAAAGTGGTTAAGAACCTGACCAAATATTTCTTTAAGGTGGCTGATGATGAACTACAAGAGAAGCTATCCAAGAGGCCCAAGAAGAAGGGGCAAGAGGAGGTGGCCAAGGTGCCCATGGCCACTGGTTCTGGAGCTTAACCAAAATTTGCACAATGATAGGAAGGTCTAATAGTTATAGGCCGTGCTGCTGCATCATGCTGCATTATCATATCCAAACCATCTGTGTTATGTGTGTTGGGATTAGCAGCTTTTGTAATCTAATGCACAATGGCCCTGAGAGGCATCTTTTGCTTGAAACTTGTAACACCCCAGATGTAACACCTTCCATTTATGGCAATATATGAAACGTTGACTTCATCAATTCCATTCTGGGCTCTTCTTCCATTTCGGGTTTCTTCATTTTGTCGCGTGCGTGTGTGCATTTCATCCATGTCATGTTATCATGTGCATTGCATTGCATTCGTGTTGTCACTTGCACCCGGTCCCACTCGCCTCTTCCCGTTGTCCGTTTCGAGTTCCGACACTCACACATGTGCACGTGGCACCCCGAGTCCTTCTTTCGTGTGTGGCCATGTAACATTCCCGGAATGAGGTGAGACTTGTCGTGCGTTGTTTTTTTGGTACGTGTAGGCCGCCTGTCAAGTTTCATCGCGTTTGGAGTTCGTTTGGCACTCCAACGGTTAACCTAGTGGGCTAAAATCACCTCTTCCTTTTGGCCCAAGACCCCCTCCACAACAGCCCACTAACCCAGCACAACCACTCCCATCCTCTCGGTCGTCGGATCACGAATGTGTGGGCAAAAACCGCTCCCCATTTGGAGTCTCCTAGCTCCCTATGCATATAAAAAGGCACCATCCCCTCCATTTTCGGGCAAAACCCTAGTCCTCTCCATTTTTTCCCTTTTTCCCCGCGCCCCGCAGCTCCTCCGGCCGCCGGACACGTCTGCCCGGACGCGCCCAGCCACCCAGCCGCCGCCACGTGGCAGTTTGCGGCCCCGCCTCCACCGCGCGCCGCCGCCGGCCCCCGCGGCCCATGCGCGCCCGTCGCCCGCGGCTGCCTCCGCCCCGCCGCCGGCTTGCCCCGCCGCCGCCCGCCGCCACCGTGCTCCATCGCCGCCGACCGCCGCGACCCGCCGCCGGACCACCGCCTCCCGCCGGATCTGCGCGCGCAGCCTCCCGCGCCTGCGTCCCTCCGCCGCCACCCGGCCGTTCCTGGCGCCGCCCCCGCGCCACCTTCCTCCACCGCCGGCCGGCCGGCTCCCTCGCCGGACCGCCGCCTCCGTCCTCCGCTCCGACCGCCGCCGCCTCACCGGAGCCGGCCACATCCGGATCGTGCCGGGGTGGATGAGATCCACTCGTCCCCCGATCCAAACACCGTCCCGCAGCCCGGATCCCTCCACCCCGCACGGATCCGTCCCGTTGACTTTCTCAGAGGGGTATAATTTCTCTAAGTCCCCAGATCTGCTACATTTTGTTGCCTCTTTTGCATGGCTGTAACTTTGTGCTCGTAGATCCGTTTTGGGCGTGTAATATATCAAAATGATCATGGTGATATGCTCTACATTTTGTTCCACCATGGCATGCTTGTTTGAGTTCATCTTGATGCCCTAATCATCGTTGCAAGAGTGCTATAAGTTTAAAACTGCTGTTATTTGTGAATTTGTTGCCATGTTTGAGATGTGATAACTTTGTGCATGTTTATCCAAATGGAGCATATGATATGTCAAAATGTTCATTGTGAAGTGCTCTACATGATGGTTGCTGTAGCATTCATGTTAGGTGTCATATTGCCATGTTAATCTCTGTTGCAAAAGTGCATGTGGCTGTTAAGTGCTGAAACTTGTTATGATATGCTGATTTCACTTGCTCATTGCTATTGATGTGTTTGTCCTCATGTCACATGTCAATATGTTTTAGAAGCACCATCATATGGTCTTTGCTGTAGTGCAAACCACTTTCCGTGATATGCCTTGATGTGACTTAAACAAGCTTGTAAACATGCCATGCCAATGTTGCTGTTTTTATACTTAGTAACAAAACTGCTAAGTCTGGAAATCTGTTAACCTGATGCTATGTTTGCTTGATGCCTCACTCAAATCCATACTTGTTTTGGAGTGGCCAATGGTCATATATTGTTATCCATGTTATGCTCTATCCATCCATGCCCCTACGTGCACATATGGCCTACTGTAGCTTTTTTATTTCTTGCTCTCAAGTTGCTATAAATTATACCTGTCAGGTTTTTATCAGCATGATCAATTTGCTGTAGCTTGTTGTTATTGATCCATGCTTCCTATGGAGTTGCTCCAATGGAGTTGTTTGATGTATGATATGTCTACTACATGCCCATGATCTTTATATACTTAGTGGAGTTGATATGCATGTTGTTTTGTGCCTCCGAAGGCAGCATCGTGATGATGTTTTTGGCCTTCCCAGATTTTGGCTAAGTCTGGATAATTTCATTGCAACTTGCCATGCTTGGTTAATTGTGTTCCAGTAGGTTTTTGGGTGTGTTCTAAGTTCATGCTTGTTAAGTAACGTGTCTACTTCATGTCCATGCCCTTTGTCTCCATGTTTGAGTGTTGTAGCATAATTATTTCTTGTTCCAAACATGCCATGTGGCTGTAATCTGCAGCTTTGTGTGAATATTGTTTTGCTTGCCTTTTGCAAACCGTGTGTCCGTTTCCGGCGATCTTTATATCGATTTCAACCGAAATCTTCCCCTCTATCCAGTGGCTTGCTTGGTTTTCCAAGATGAGGCCTTGTTCATCATCTTCTCCTTAGGCTCAAGTGCTTCCATATGCATACGCACATCATACTTGCATCATGTTGATTGTGCATTGCACCGTGTTTGATATTGTGCCATGTTGTGTTCTTGTGTTGAGTAGAGCCGGGAGCCGAGACCGAGTACGAGTTTCCTATCGAGGTTGAGTGTGAGGAGCAAGGTTACGATCCCACCGACGACTCAACAGGCAAGATGACCTGACCCAGATATCATTACTATCTTTGCCTATTGCTAGATGTCTCGCTCTTTAGCTTATTGCCTCGATGCCCATGTTTGTTTGTTAGCCTCCTATTGTAGCCATGAATCTCTCTAACCACCCAACCTAGCAAACCTTTGATTGGCTACGTAAGCTTCGCTCAGCCCCTCTTATAGCATTGTTCATTGCAGGAGAAGATTTGAAGATTCTTGCTTCATGATGAAGTTATTGTTGGGTTATCACAATATATATAATCTGTTAAACCAAATTGTCTATATATTTGGCAATGGGTGGAAGGCTAAGCCTCTTGCTTGGTGTTTTGTTCCACTCATGCCACCCTAGGAACCGTTTAAACCGGTGTTATGTTCCTTGATTATGCGTTCCTAACACGGTTGGGGTTATGGGACCCCCTCGATAACCCGCTTAGCGCCAAAGCTTTTCCAGCGAGGCCCGACATTGGTTTTACATTTGCCTAACAACTAAAACTTGCTGAGGGAGTAATTAACCCGAGGATTTTTTAATCAACCCCTCTGGGCCAGTGCTCGTTTTGAGTGTTGGTCCAAACTAGAGTCGTGTGAGGTACCCCCCTTGGCAACTTGGGTTTTGGTCACTGTACGCTGTGCTCATCTGGTCGTGGCCTGAGACTAGATACACGCGGCTACTGTCAGGGTGTCGGCACGCCGGGAGGTCTTGCTGGATTAGTTTTACCCTTGTCGGAATATCTTGAGCACGGGATTCCGAGAATACTCGGGTCTTCCCACCTTGGAGTTGCGACTCCGCAGATCGTGAGCTTGTGATGGGCTAATTTGGGACACCCCTGCAGGGTTTGAACTTTCGAAAGCTGTGCCCACGATTATGTGGCAGATGGAAATTTGTTAATATCCGGTTGTAGAAAACTTGACACCATGTTCAGAATACACTACCAGTGTGAGTAACCGTGACGGTCATTTTCCGAAGGGGTTCGGGAAGTGAACACGGTGGGGTTATGTTTGACGAGCTTAGATAGGATCACTTCATGATCACTATGATGCTCGTGGCACTTCTCTTCTTGCTCTAAACATGTAGGCTAGTGCTAGTGCAGCTGCAACCTTGTTCTTCAGCCTTGTTCCACACCCAAGGCTTAGATAGTTTTGCTACCCGGGAACGGGATTGCTAAGTCCTCCGTGGCTCACAGATACTACACAACACCATATGCAGGTACCATGGTGAACTACACAGGAGATGGGACAGAGCTGTACTGGGAGTTCGATGAAGAACGTGGGCGATACTACGTGTCTTATCCCGACGATCAGTAGTGGCTTCTACTAGGGGCGATTCGGACCTTGTGGCTTTATTTATGGTATCTTTCATTTGGATCTTCGTCCGTAGTCGGACTGTGATGTTATTTGGATGACGAATGTTTATGTAACGTATTGTGTGACGTGGCGAGTGTAAGCCAACTACTCTTTTGCAATTTCATTCCTCTTTTACATGAGTCGTGCAAAGATACCATACTTGAGATCATTCTAGTATGACCTTATACCTTTAAGTCGTGCCTCGACACGTGGGAGGTATAATCTCATATTGGGCATTACAAAACTGAACTATGCCACTTCAGTCATACTTATGAGACTTATCCATCTGAGAGAACTGCTATGAATTCCTTCCTGGTTATGATGAAATGGTTTCACATGTCCTACCAATTATGGCTGTTACATATTCAAGTTGCATGCACTTTTGCTATACAATTATACTTGCAGAATCCATGCATTATTCAGGGGGCTATCAAGGGATGGATCTTGGTACAGAAATGTAAATTCATGTAGTTTCACAATGAATAACAACAGATACTGGAACATTCTGAATTGGAATATAAGAGGTATTAATGCACAATACAAATGGCTGGCTATTAGGAAAAAAAGTAGAGGAAAGTGCTGCTGGAGTTGTGTGTATCCAAGAAACAAAAAGAGAGAATTTTGATCTAGCTTACATTCACAATTTTTGCCATCAAAGATTCAATAAATTTGAATTCCTTCCTTCTATTGGGGCCTCTGATGGCATTCTGACTGCCTGGAATGGCTCTATGTTCACAGGAGAATTACTTTTTCAGAACAAATTCTCTCTTTCCATACAATTCACCTGTAACACTTCTGCTAATAAGTGGATTCTCTGTAACATATATGGGCCTTGCAGACATGAGGAAAAGATTAAATTTATTTATTGGTTTAGCAATATTCAAATGCCAAATGAAGTGGACTGGATAGTCATGGGTGGTTTTAATTTCATTAGGTCACCAGAAAACAGAAATAAACTAGGAGGAGATGTCAATGAGATGCTTTTATTTAATGAGGCTATTAGTAACCTGGGATTGATTGAATTACCTTTGAAAGGAAGGCAGTACAGCTGGAGCAACATGCATGACTCTCCTCTCATTGAAAAGTTAGATTGTTCTTCACTTCTGCAGCATGGATGACTAGTTACCCTAACTCCATGGCACTTCCTTTGGCAAAACCTATCTCTGATCACCTTCCATGCATGATCAAACTTTGCACAAATATTCCAAAGTCCAAGGTATTCAGATTTGAGAACTTCTGGTTAAAACACAACTCTTTTAAACAGGTAGTACAGATAGCTTGGAATATTCCAGTAGGCTTTACTGATCAGGCAAAAAAGATTAATGCTAAATTTAAAAATCTGAGAAGAGCTCTGAAGTTGTGGGCTAAAAGCCTATCTTGCATGAAAAAAGAAATTGAGGATCTTAATGCATGCATCTTTTTTTGGGATTTGATTGAGGAATTTAGGAGCCTTTCTGTGTTTGAGGCCAACTGCAGAATTATTCTCAAGGAGTGCTTGCTGACTATTCTTAATAACCAGATGATTTATTGGAAACAGAGAGGAAAAATTAAATGTGTTAAGTTTGGGGATGAAAACACCAAGTTCTTCCACACAAAATCTTCCATTAATCATATGCATAATAAAATTGCAATGCTATTAAATAATGACCAAGTGGAGATTACAGACCATGAAGGAAAAACTGCAATCTTATGCGAAGCATTCAGAGACAGATTGGGACAATATAATGGGCACACAATGCACTCTGATCTCCATAATCTTTATGATCACACAGTTGACCCTCAAGTTTTCATTCAATTAGAGGAAAACTTCACTCAGCAGGAGATTGAAGAGGTGGTTCAAAACCTACCAAATGATAAATCACCAGGTCCTGATGGCTTCAACAATGAATTCATTAAAGCTTGTCGGGACATTATCAAGGAGGATGTTATTGATCTAATTATGGCTTTCCATGCTGGTACTGTGAACCTTGAGAGTATAAACACTTCCTTCATTACCCTGATTCCAAAAAAAGAAGTTCCTATTACACCAAGTGATTTCAGGCCCATCTCTTTGCTAAATGGGGTGCTTAAGATTATCACAAAGCTGTTGGCAAACAGACTCTAGAAAATAATTCTGAAACTGGTACACATCAACCAATATGGTTTCCTCAAGGACAGGGTGATTTAAGACTGCCTAGGTTGGGCATATGAATATATACACGAGTGCCATAAATCAAAGGAGGAAATGTTGGTAATCAAGCTGGATTTTGAAAAGGCATTTGATACAATTGAACATCAGGCCATCATTGAAATTTTCAAAGCAAAAGGGTTTGGGAATAAATGGATATCATGGATGCATATGCTCTTCTCTACTGCCTCTTCAGCTATCATGTTAAATGGAGTGCCTGAGAAGAAATTCTATATAAAAAGAGGAGTGAGACAGGGAGATCCTTACTCTCCACTAGTCTTTGTACTTGCTGCTGATTTGCTACATACTATTTTGAACAGGGCTATGAGATTAAATCTTATTACATCTCCACTACAGGTCACCTCTTGCCCAGATTTCCCAATTGTTCAGTATGCTGATGATACTTTGGTCATAATGCAAGCAAATGCTAGACACTTGATTTGTCTCAAAGCTCTTTTAAATACATTTGCCTCAGCAACTGGTCTGAAGGTCAACTATGGAAAATCTATAATGGTACCTCTGAACATTGAGGAAGATAGTGTTGACATTTTCACTAACACTCTGCAATGTGCTAGGGGGCAATTCCCATTTACATATCTGGGGCTACCTATGGGTATTTATAAACCAACTGTGGAGCAGTGTCTTCCTCTAGTTAATAGAATTGCAAAGAAACTTGTAGGCCTTTCTATTTTCATGACACAAGCAGGGAAAGTTCTGTTAGTCAAATCAGTGCTATCTTCCTTATCTGTCTTCTTCATGAGCTGTTTGGACATTCCAGTAACAATCAAGAAATAGATCATTAAATATGTAAGACACTGTCTCTGGAGGAGCTCTGGCATGGAGGATATAAGACCAGCTTTGGTGGCCCGGCACATAGTTTGCAGACCAAAAAATCAGGGAGGATTGGGCATATTGGATATATACACTCACAACAAAATTCTGCTGATGAAAAACCTACACAAGTTCTTCAACAGACATGACATACCTTGGGTACAATTAATATGGGAAACTTATTATTCTGAAGGGCAACTTCCAAGAGATAACATGACTGGCTCTTTCTGGTGGAAATCAAACCTGGCTCTTATGGATCAATACAAAGCATTAGCAAGATGTAATGTGGGTGATGGTAGAACAACTTTATTCTGGGATAACCTGTGGCACACATCCATTTTCAAGTACTCATACCACCATCTGCACTCCTTTGTCAGAAATACACAAGTATCTGTCCAAACAGTAATCAGCACTGAATACTTACAAGACTTGTTTCATTTACCACTCACAACTGAAGCCTATGAGGAATTCTTGCAAGTGGAAGATATATGCATCCACACAAGGCAATATGAGTAGATTCCCTGGACACCTGGAGTTACATTTGGGGAAATGAACTCTATTCATCCATCAAGGCCTACAAAGTGCTGATTGCACACAAGCAAGTTCCCCCACACTTCAATTGGATTTGGAATTGCTCCCGTCAGCCAAAACATAAAGTGTTCTTTTGGAAACTACTTCATGATAGAGTAAATACAAGGAATTTACTCAGGAAGAAAAACTTTGTGCTGGAAGTTTATAATTGTGCTGTTAGAGACTGTCAACAGGAAGAAACTCTACATCATTTATTTTGGGGTTGTTCCTTTGCACAGCAATGCTGGGACTACATCTGCCCTACCAGAACTCCAAATTTATTAGTTCTTGAAGCTTTTCAGGATCTAAAAAATAAGCTACATTTCCCATTCTTTATGGAGATCAGCATTCTTGGATCATGGGCCATTTGGATAACCAGAAACAACAATATATTTGAGAATATTACACCAACTTTCCAGGGATGGAAGTTCATATGTCTAAAGGAGCTCAAGCTACTGAAATACAGAATGAAACTCAAGCATGAGAGAAAGTTCTCCTCCTGGTTGGATACTCTATTGTAATCTCCCTTTTTATTTTTTTCTCTTCTTTTTTCTTTTTTTCCTTTTCTTTTTTCTGTTGTAGTTTTTTACTAGTTTCTCTACTTGTCTTCTTCTATTTTCTTTTTTCTCTTTTCTTCTTATTCTGTTCTAGGGCTTACCTCAAGCTCTTAAGAAGACAGTCCCTATTTTATTAAGCAAAAAAAGTTGCAGTGGGGTGTTTACCCTACTGTTTATAGTCAAAAAATGATTGAGTTAGCTCAAATTCGGAACAAGCATCTCAAAAGTGAAAATATTTTGTTGAAGGATTACATAGCTGCACTCAAAGGTATTATCCACAAGCTAGAGGGTCTCCTACGCTCGATATATGATGATCCGACGTCACTACTTACAACTCCATCATCACCACCCTCGAAGAAGGAGACATAATCATATGGGTATGGGCACTCGCCTTGGCAACTGCCAAGCTTAGGGAAGTGACCCCGATATCGTATCACCATCACACCTATCTTTACCGTTTTACTTAGTTCGATCCTTTTAGTAGTATCTTGATCTAGTAGAACAAAGTTAGCATGATCTAGTTGTGAACTTTTGCTTTATGATCTTTACCCTTTGTAATCGAGTCCGTCAGCTATATAATAAAGATTAGTGTTGAGTCAAGGGCTTGATTTCCTCACTTGGGTCATGATAAAAAGAAAGAAAACATAAAAAGTATCAAAGAGATCATATTGATCTTATGGGAAGTAATGACTTCACATATAAGAGTATGATAAATAAAAGTTGTTGGGAGTTGAGAAACATAGTTTTGGTCATCGTTGCAATTAATAGGAAGTAATAAAAGAAGAGAGGCTTCACATACAAATATACTATCTTGGACATCTTTTATGATTGTGAGCACTCATTAAAGTATGACATGCTAAAGAGTTGATGTTGGACAAGGAAGACAACATAATGGGTTATGTCTTCTTATATTCGAAATAAAGTATATTGTCATGGATCATCCAACATGTTGAGCTTGCCTTTCCCCCTCATGCTAGCCAAAACTCCTCGCACCAAGTAGAGATACTACTTGTGCTTCCATATCTCCTTAAACCTAGTTTTGCCATGAGAGTCTGATACGTCTCCAACGTATCTACTTTTCCAAACCCTTTTGCCCTTGTTTTGGACTCTAGCTTGCATGATTTGAATGGAACTAACCCGGACTGATGCTGTTTTCAGCAGAATTGCCATGGTGTTGTTTTTTTGCAGAATAAAAAGTTCTCGAAATCGCCTGAAAATCAACGGAGAATTATTTCGGAAAATATAAAAAATACCTGCAAGAAGATCCACACGAGGGGGCCTTGGGCCCGTCCACGAGGGTGGGGGGCGCGCCCCCCTGCCCAGGGTGCGCCCCCTGCCTCGTGGCCCCCCTGGTGACTTACCGACGTACCACCAGATCCTATATCTTCACTTTCGGGGAGAAAAAATCAAGGAGAAGGAATTATCACGTTTCACGAGACGGAGCCGTCGCCAAGCCCTAATCTCTCTCGGGAGGGCTGATCTGGAGTCCGTTCGGGGCTCCGGAGAGTGGAGATCGTCGCCATCGTCATCATCAACCTTCCTTCATCACTAATTCCACGATGCTCACCGCCGTGCGTGAGTAATTCCATCATAGGCTTGCTGGACGGTGATGGGTTGGATGGGATCTATCATGTAATCGAGTTAGTTTTGTTAGGGTTTGATCCCTAGTATCCACTATGTTCTGAGATTGATGTTGCTATGACTTTGCTATGCTTAATGCTTGTCACTAGGGCCCAAGTGCCATGATTTCAGATCTAAACCTATTATGTTTTCATGAATATATGTGTGTTCTTGATCCTATCTTGCAAGTCTATAGTCACCTACTATGTGTTATGATCCGGCAACCCTGAAGTGACAATAATCGGGACCACTCCCGGTGATGACCATAGTTTGAGGAGTTCATGTATTCACTATGTGTTAATGCTTTGGTCCGGTACTCTATTAAAAGGAGGCCTTAATATCCCTTAGTTTCCAATAGGACCCCGCTGCCACGGGAGGGTAGGACAAAAGATGTCATGCAAGTTCTTTTCCATAAGCACGTATGACTATATTCGGAATACATGCCTACATTGCATTGATGAACTGGAGCTAGTTCTGTGTCACCCTAGGTTATAACTTCTACATGATGAACCGCATCCGACATAATTTCCTATCACCGATCCAATGCCTACGAGCTTTACCTATATTGCTTGTCGCTTATCTACTTTTCCGTTGTTACTATTACAAAAACTACAAAAACACTATCGTTACTTTTATTGCCGCTACTGCCACTATCATATTACTTTGATACTAAACTATCTTGCTGCAGATACTAAGTTTCCAGGTGTGGTTGAATTGACAACTCAGCTGCTAATACTTAAGAGTATTCTTTGGCTCCCCTTGTGTCGAATCAACAAATTTGGGTTGAATACTTTACCCTCGAAAACTGTTGCAATCCCCTACACTTGTGGGTTATCAAGACTATTTTCTGGCGCCGTTGCCGGGGAGCATAGCTCTATTCTTTAAGTCACTTGGGATTTATATCTGTTGACCACTATGAAGAATTTGACGGACTCAAAAACCAAGATCTTACCCTCAACTACGAGGGGAGGTAAGGAACTGCCATCTAGCTCTGCACTTGATTCTCCTTCTGTTATGAGTAAACTTGCGACACCTACTCCTGCTATTGAATCTGATATGTCGTATGTTCTTGATGATGCTACTTCTGCTATGAATGATGAAACTACCTCTATGCCTGATACTGTGCCACTAGGTGAATTTCTAGATGAACAAATTGCTAAGGTTAGGGAGAGTGCAAATGTTGAAACTGATGATATTTATGAAAGTGATGATGAAACTACTCCCAATAGATATGAACTGCCTGTTGTGCCTGAGGGTTATGTTATGGATGAAGAAACTGCTAGAGACTTTCTTGCTTGCAATGATAGATATGATCTTAAGAAGTTATTAGCTAAGCTGAAAGAAAAGTCCTTGAATGCTAGAATGAAACATGACCCTGATTTTGCTACTTCACCTATCTGTGTTACTGATAAGGATTATGAATTCTCTGTTGATCCTGAGTTAATTACTTTGGTTGAATCTGATCCTTTCCATGGCTATGAGTCTGAAACTGTTGTGGCACATCTTACTAAGTTGAATGATATAGCCACCTTGTTTACCAACAATGAAAAGATTCGTTACTACTATATCCTTAAGTTATTTCCGTTCTCGTTAAAGGGTGATGCTGAGACTTGGTTTAATTCTCTTGATCCTGGTTGTGTGCGTAGTCCCCAGGATATGATGTATTACTTCTCTGCTAAATATTTTCCCGCTCATAAGAAACAAGCTGCCTTACGGGAAATATATAACTTTGTGCAAACTGAAGAAGAGAGTCTCCCACAAGCTTGGGGGAGGCTTCTCCAGTTGCTTAATGCTTTGCCTGATCATCCTCTTGAGATGCATGATATACTTGATGTCTACTATAATGGACTAACCGATGATTCCAGAGACCACCTGGATAGTTGTACTGGTTGTGTTTTCAAGGAAAGAACAGTTGAACAAGCTGAATTACTATTGAATAATATGCTGGCCAATGAAAATAATTGGACACTTCCTGAACCAGCCCCTAAGCCAACTCCGAAGAAAAGAGGTGTGCTATTTCTCAGTCCTGAAGATATGCAAGAGGCAAAGAAATCTATGAAATAAAAAGGTATTAAAGCTGAAGATGTTAAGAATTTACCTCCTATTGAAGAAATACACGGTCTTAATAACCCGACACAGGTAGTAAAGGTAAATTCTCTTTATAGATTTTATGAAGGTGATATTCCTCGTTATAAGTCTGCTAGCCAATGCTTAGATGAGTTTGACAATTTCATTGTGAAACAAGAAAACTTCAATGCTTATGTTGGTAGACAGTTACAACACAATGCTTATATGATTGAACGCTTGAGTGATTATCTGTCTAGAGCTAAAGGTGAACTGAAACTCATTAGTATACATGCTTCTATGGTCACCACTCAAGTAGAACAAGTACTTAAGGCTCAGAATGATTTGCTCAATGAATTAAATAGTAAGAATAATGACTATGTTGTTAGAGTTGCAACTAGAGGTGGTAAAATGACTCAGGAACCTCTGTATCCTGAAGGCCACCCTAAGAGAATTGAGCAAGATTCTCAGAGAGCTAATTTAGATGCACCTAGTTCTTCTAAGAAGAAGAAAAATAAAAATTATAGGACTTTGCATGCTCCTAGTGAACCTGTAGCTGACACACTTGAGAATCCCAATGATATATCTGTTTTTGATGTTGAGACACAATCTGGTAATGAACATGAACCTAGTGATAATAATAATACTGATGTTCATGATGATGCTCAACCGAGCAATGATAATGCTGTAGAGATTGAACCTGCTGTTGATCTTGATAACCCACAATCAAAGAATCAACGTTATGATAAGAGAGACTTTGTTGCTAGGAAGCACGGTAGGGAAAGAGAACCATGGGTTCAGAAACCCATGCCTTTTCCTCCGAAACCATCCAAGAAAAAGGATGATGAGGATTTTGAGCGCTTTGCTGAAATGATTAGACCTATCTTTTTGCGTACACATTTGACTGATGCGCTCAAAACAAATCCTTATGCCAAGTATATGAAAGATATTATTACCAACAAAAGAAAGATACTTGAAGTAGAAATTTCCACCATGCTTGCTAATTACACTTTTGAGGGTGGAATGCCTAAGAAATTAGGGGATCCAGGAGTACCTACTATACCTTGCTCCATTAAGAGAAACTATGTTAAAACTGATTTGTGTGATCTTGGAGCCGGTGTTAGTGTTATGCCTCTCTATTTATATCGTAGACTTGACTTGAGTAAGTTGACACCTACTGAAATATCTTTGCAAATGGCCGATAAATCAACTGGCATACCTGTTGGTATTTGTGAGGATGTGCCTGTTGTAGTTGCAAATGTTACTATTCTAACGGACTTTCTTATACTTGATATTCCCGAGGATGATAGTATGTCTATTATTCTTGGAAGACCCTTTTTGAATACTGCAGGGGCTGTTATTGATTGCAACAAAGGCAATGTCACTTTTCATGTCAATGGTAATGAGCATACGGTACACTTTCCGAGGAAACAACCACGGGTCCACAGTATCAATTATATTGGAAAAATTTCAACTATTACTATTGGAGGTTTTGAATTTCCTCTTCCTACTATCAAGAAGACATATGACATCCTTATTGTTGGGGACATACATATCCCCATTGAGGTAACCTAGTGTTATTCGAAAATTCTCCGGTTTCATGTTATTCGGAAAGAGTTTATTGACAAGACCTGATCAACCTTGTTAATGGATCCCTTTTGATGAACCTATTATTTCGGAAGGAGTACCACTTTGTTCGTGCATTTAACTTATCGTCACTAAGATTTTCATGTGACCCTTCTCCCATTTTCTAGTTGAACTTTCATAATCAGCCAACTAATAGACGTGCATATTTTCTTTTCTTTTAAATAGACTCTATCCCACTACGCATGGCGGGATTAAATGCTCAATCACACACCAAATATACACATGCAACCCAGAATATGAAGATAAACCTAAACTGATCTAGCATAGTTACAAATTCACACTAATTCATCTCAAAATTAGGTTCACACTAACTAGTTTACTCAATACACATTAATGGTTCCGTTGCAGCTGTAGATGACGGTGCACTAGTAAATATGTAGTGCGGCAGGATGTAGTAAGACAAGAAGGCAGTGTGGTGCACTAATCCTAGTAAATGAGGTGGTCAGGTAGGTGTGTTGCAGTCTGTGAACTATTAAGTGGTCTGCTGCACATCAATGCAAAATTAACTTCAAACTGTTATGCCGTGTGGGGCATGCACATTTACCGACCAACAAATACGTTTCATATCATTCCTGTCAATTCTATATACGTGAGGTGTACTATAAATACGGCACAAATCCCGGAGAAATGGAGGGTGCGGATTACATCCTCGCGTGGCACCATGTCTACTCATGATTTATCGGTATCTTCTGTCTGTTTCCAGACTTATCCGTGCAATAAAAAATATCCCGAAAATAAAAGTTCTCCAAATGCCATGAAAATGAAATATGATTTTTTCTAGAATATTTGAGGAAATATGGCACTGAACACACAGCGAGGGGGGCCAACACGTGGCCACGAGGGTCCAGGGCGCGCCCCCTGCCTCGTGGGCCCCACGTGGCCCCCTCCACTTATTCCTGCACCCATGCTCTTCTTCTTCCTTCCAAAAAATCCCCAACCAGCTCAAACCCGAGTTCTAGCTCATCTTGCTACCATTTTCGACCTCCTTGCTCAAAGCACCATTCACCAAACTGTTTGGGGAGATTGTTCCTTGGTATGTGACTCCTACATTGGTCCAATTAGTTTTTGTTCTAGTGCTTTATTTGTTGCAAATTTATGCTGTTGTGGTGACCTTGTTCTTGAGCTTGCATGTCAAATTTTCTTGTCCCAAGTAGTTCTAATGCATGATATAGTCGCTAGGCACTTATAGGAGTTGTTGCTATCAATCTTATTGAGTTTGGTTAACTTTTATTTTGAAGTTACTAAAAATTTCAGAAATTTTCAGAAAAGCAAAATGTTAAAAAGATTATAGAGGGGCTCCTCTAGCAAGAGTTTAGAGGAGAAGAAGAAAGAAGAAAATAAAAAGCCCAAGTATAATCTTCCTCGTATGGCGGAATTTGACCGTGCGAATGGCCTTGTAAAAATTTCATGATGTCCGCCGGTATTTACGAAGACTTTTATTGGTTGGCAAATAATGCAGGCCTCGCCGACTTCCTCCATGACCAGAAAGAACAGTATCTCTTACTCACCAATATTTTCACGCAAAGCTTTCATTTTCATTCTAGGGAAACACCACCTACGGTGGAGTTTCGTTTATATGATGTGATTAAGGAGATATCACTCTTAGACTTTTGCGAAATATGCAAAGTACCCTTTGGAGGTAGACTTGATGAACCACGTCGTGAAGATGTTGAAGGGTTCATTGACATGGTAGCCATAGGGGAAACGAGACAAGTTTCAGGGGCAAGAATCACTAGTATACACTTCCCTGTTCTGCGCTACTTTGCTTTATTTGCTAGTAGATGTTTAATTGGTCGCGGGAACAGTGGGAATCTTAGTGCCCCTGATATTATCATTTTACGCCATGCTTTGTTTCAAGACACAACTTTTAGCTTGGGCGCCGTCGTTGCCAAACGATTGAGTCTAAACCGCTCAAAGGGCCCCGTCTTTGGAGGCATCTTTGCTTCTCGCCTTGTTGAATATTTTAATATACCTATTAGGCATCATGAGAAGGAAGAAAAATTTCTTGCTCCTGTTTATCTAGACTACAAGAGCATGGTAGCTCATGACTTTATTGTTAAAGACAAGAATATGCAGCTTAATTATAAATTAAGATTTGATGAAATATACTGTGAAATTGTTACCTTGCCTGCACCATCTTTGTTTGATCTGTCCACAGGCAAGTATCTCATTACAACAGATGCCTTCTACAAGTACCAAGGCCAGGCACAAGCTTCAGAGCCTAAGCCAGAGCCACCACTTGATCCCTCTCGTCAATTTGTTTATGGGTGGGAGCTGGATGAGCTCGCCAACCAGTGGCACCTAGAGGATGCATCTCAGTACACTGGAGGGAGTAGCTTTGATCTGTGGCCATAGACCAACTTAGGCCATAAGCCTAAGCTTGGGGGAGTACATGTTTCTCACCGACTTACATTCATGTTCACACACTTATTCTAGTTGTCGGTGCTCACACTCTTTCGCTGTACCATCCATGCTTAGTTTCAATTTCTTTTTCTTAGTCTTTTTCTTGTGTGCTAGAAAAACCCAGAAAAACAAAAAACTTATTAGTTGTAGCTTCTATCCAGTTTACTTTCTTTGCTTGTAGTAGTAGATAAAATGAAAACCCAAAAAGATTTCCCGTTCTTCTTTTGCTTGTTGGGAGCTTTCCCGTGTAAATAATTTCTTTTCTTTTCTTTAGGGGTTAAGAGTAGAAGACCATGATTTAAAATGCTTAATGGCTCTCATATGCTTTGTTGTTGAATTAACCTTGAGCCATATTACCTTGTCTTCTCTCTTGTATTAAATGTCTGCAGATTCCAACTTAGTCCAATGCACGTGCACTATTATTATTTTCCACACCGTTCGGTCGTGCGAGTGAAAGGCAATAAGGATGATATATGATGAACTAATTGAGATGAGAAAAGCTGGTATGAACTCAACCTCTCTTGTTTTTGTAAATATGTTGGCTCATCGTTCCTGATTCAGCTTGTTATGAATGAAACATGTTTGCAATGACAATTAGAGATCATAGCTGCTTATGCCATGCTTAATTAGCTGAGAGTTTATAATGGTCTATCTTGCGTGCCAACATGATATTAAAATGGTTGTGATGTGGTATAATGGGTGGTATCCTCCTTTGAATGATTTAAGTGATCTGACTTGGCACATGTTCGCGCATGTAGTTGAAACAAATCAACATAGCCTCCACGATATTTATGTTCATGGTGATTTATATCCTACTCATGCTTGCATTCATTGTTGATTAATTTTAATGCATGTTCATGACCATTGTTGCTCTCTAGATGGTTGCTTCCCAGTCTCTTTATAGCCTTCACCTATACTAAGCGGGAATACTGCTTGTGCATCCACTTCCATAAACCCCAAAGTTATTCCATGTGAGTCCACTATACCTTCCTATATGCGGTATTTACCTGCCGTTCCAAGTAAATTTGTATCTGCCAAACTCTAAACCTTCAAATGAAATTCTATTTTGTATGCTCGAACAGCTCATGTATCAACTAGGGTTGTCTATATCTTCCATGCTAGGTGGGTTATTCTCACGATGAGTGGACTCCGCTCATCATTCATGAGAAAATGGCTGGTAATCGGGATGCCCAGTCCCATGCTCAAAATCATAATAATTAAACAAAACTCCCCCAGGGCTGTTGCTGGTTTGGACGGTACCCGTTGTTTTGGGCCAGCCGTGGAGTGTGCTTGTTGGTGGTTGGGGGAGTATAAACTTTACCATTCTGTTTGGGAACCGCGTATAATGTGCGTAGCATGCGAGATATCGAGATTCTTGGTTGTTATGTTGACAATGAAAGTATACCGCTCAAAATTTTATTCATCTCTATTTAATAATTGAGCTTTGGCACCTCTACAAATCCATGCTTCCCTCTGCGAAGGGCCTATCTATTTACTTTTATGCAGAGTCATCATCCTCTTATCAAAGAGAACCAGTAGGAGAGCACCTCTGTCGTTGCATGTATTACTATTAATTTGCATTGAGTATGATCATGACTGGATCTCTTTTACCATGAATTACAATGTCTAGTCAGTCCTTGATCTTTAAAGGTGCACTGCATTTATGTTTTGCAGTCTCAGAAAGGGCTAGCAAGATACCATCTTGTTATATCATATCATGATTGTTTTGAGAAAGTGTTGTCATCCGAGGTTTATTATTATTGCTCGCTAGTTGATTATGCCATTGATGTGAGTAGTCTTGAGACCTGAAAGTTATTGTGAATATGGTTAGTTCATGATCTTGATGAAAACCTGAATGATAGCTTACATATTTACAACAACAACAAGAGCAAACAGAGTCTGTCAAAGTTTTTCTTTATCACTTTCAGTTTATCAACTGAATTGCTTGAGGACAAGCAAAGGTTTATGCTTGGGGGAGTTAATACTTCTCCAACGTATCTACTTTTCCAAACCCTTTTGCCCTTGTTTTGGACTCTAACTTGCATGATTTGAATGGAACTAACCCGGACTGACGCTGTTTTCAGCAGAACTGCCATGGTGTTGTTTTTGTGCAGAATAAAAAGTTCTCGGAATCGCCTGAAAATCAACGGAGAATTATCGGAAAATATAAAAAATACCGGCAAGAAGATCCACACCAGGGGGCCTTGGGCCTATCCACGAGGGTGGGGGGGGGCGCCCCCTGCCTAGGGCGCGCCCCTACCTCATGGGCCCCCTGGTGACTTACCGACGTACCCCCAGGTCCTATATCTTCACTTTCAGGGAGAATAAAAATCAAGGAGAAGGAATTATCGTGTTTCACGAGACGGAGCCGCCGCCAAGCCCTAATCTCTCCCGGGAGGGCTGATTTGGAGTTCGTTCGGGGCTCCGGAGAGTGGAGATCGTCGCCATCATCATCATCAACCTTCCCCCATCACCAATTCCATGATGCTCACCGCCGTGCGTGAGTAATTCCATCGTAGGCTTGCTGGACGGTGAAGGGTTGGATGGGATCAATCATGTAATCGAGTTAGTTTTGTTAGGGTTTGATCCCTAGTATCCACTATGTTCTGAGATTGATGTTGCTATGACTTTGCCATGCTTAATGCTTGTCACTAGGGCTCGAGTGCCATGATTTCAGATCTGAACCTATTATGTTTTCATGAATATATGTGTGTTCTTGATCCTATCTTGCAAGTCTATAGTCACCTACTATGTGTTATGATCCGGCAACCCCGAAGTGACAATAATCGAGACCACTCCCGGTGATGACCATAGTTTGAGGAGTTCATGTATTCACTATGTGTTAATGCTTTGGTCCGGTACTCTATTAAAAGGAGGCCTTAATATCCCTTAGTTTCCAATAGGACCCCGCAGCCACGGGAGGGTAGGACAAAAGATGTCATGCAAGTTCTTTTCCATAAGCACGTATGACTATATTCGGAATACATGCCTACATTGCATTGATGATCTGGAGCTCGTTCTGTGTCACCAGAGGTTATAACTTCTACATGATGAATCGCTTCCGACATAAATTCCCATCGCCGATCCAATGCCTACGAGCTTTACCTACATTGCTTGTCGCTTATCTACTTTTCCGTTGTTACTATTACAAAAACTACAACAACACTATTGTTACTTTTATTGCCGCTACTGCCACTATCATATTACTTTGCTACTAAACTATCTTGCTGCAAATACTAAGTTTCCAGGTGTGGTTGAATTGACAACTCAGCTGCTAATACTTAAGAGTATTCTTTGGCTCCCCTTGTGTCGAATCAAAAAATTTGGGTTGAATACTTTACCCTCGAAAACTGTTGTGATCCCCTACACTTGCGGGTTATCACAGTCCACCATACCTACCTATGGATTGAGAAAGATCCTTCCAAGTAAGTTGTCATGTTGCAAACTCGCTAAAATATGTATGATTTATTAGTGTGGGAGAAATTAGCTTTATACGATCTTGTGATATGGGAGTAATAAAAGCGACGGACTTCATAGTAAATGTCCTTATCACAACTGGCAATATAAAGTGAAGTTCTTTTATGCTAAGACTTTGTGCATCCAACCATAAAAACACATGACAACCTCTGCTTCCCTCTGCGAAGGGCCTATCTATTACTCTTGCGTTATAAGAGTCAAGGTGAAATCCACCTTTCCCTTTTTACATTTTATCCTTTGGCAAGCACATTGTGTTGGAAAGATCCTGACATATATACCCACTTGGATGTAAGTTTTCATGGTCTATTACTGTTGACATTATCCTTGAGGTAAAAGGTTGGGAGGCAACACCATAAGCCCTTATCTTTCTCTATGTCCGATTAAAACTCCATAACCATAAGTATTGCGTGAGTGCGAGCAATTGTGAAAGACTATATGATAGTTGAGTATGTAGGCTTGCTGAAAAGCTCTTATATTGACTCTTTCCGATGTTACGATAAATTGCAATTGCTTCAATGACCGAGATCAAAGTTTGTTAGTTTTCAATGAATTTTATGATTCATACTTGATATTGTGGATGAATTGTTACTTTAGCATAAAAATCATATGACTACATTTATATATGTTGCTGCTATGAGAATGATCATGATGCCCTCATGTCCGTATTTTGTTTTTATCGACACCTCTATCTCTAAACATGTGGACATATTTTTCGACATCGGCTTTCGCTTGAGGACAAGCGAGGTCTAAGCTTGGGGGAGGTTATACGTCAATTTTGCATCATGCTTATATGTTGATATTTATTGCATTATGGGCTGTTATTACATGTTTTGTCACAATACTTATGCCTTTTCTCTCTTATTTTACAAGGTTTACATGAAGATGGAGAATGCCGGCAGCTGGAATTCTGGGCTGGAAAAGAGGCAAACTCTAGAAACCTATTCTGCACAACTCCAAAAGCCCCGAAACTCAACAGAACTCCGTTTCAGAAAATATAAAAAATATCTGGCGAAAGAAGTTCACGAGGGGGGCCATCGGCTGTCCACGAGGGTGGGGGGCGCGCCCCCCTGCCCAGGGCGCGCCCCCCCTGTCTCATGGGCCCACCTACGGTCCCCCGACGCCCATATTCTCCTATATGAGGTGTTTTGACCTGGAAAAAAATCATAAGGAGGCTTTCGGGACCAGACGCCGCCGTCTCGAGGCGGAAACCAATCTAGGGCTCCGACAGAGCTGTTCTGCCGGGGATACTTCCCTCCGGGAGGGGGAAATCGTCACCGCCGTCATCACCAACAACTCTCCCATATTGGGGAGAGCTATCTTCATTAACATCTTCACCAGCACCATCTCCTCTCAAACCCTAGTTCATCTCTTGTATCCAATCTTTGTACCCAAACCTCAGATTGGTACCTGTGGGTTGCTAGTAGTGTTGATTACTCCTTGTAGTTGATGCTAGTTGGTTTATTTGGTGGAAGATCATATGTTCAGATCCATTATGCATATTTATACCCCTCTGATCATGAACAATATTATGTCTTGTGAGTAGTTACTTTTGTTCCTGAGGACATGGGAGAAGTCTTGCTATTAGTAGTCATGTGAATTTGGTCTTCGTTCGATATTTTGATGAGATGTATGTTGTCTCTCCTCTAGTGGTGTCATGTGAACGTCGACTACATGACACTTCACCATTATTTGGGCCTACAGGAAGGCATTGGGAAGTAATAAGTAGATGATGGGTTGCTAGAGTGACAGAAGCTTAAACCCTAGTTTATGCATTGCTTTGTAAGGGGCTGATTTGAATCCATATGTTTCAGGCTATGGTTAGGTTTACCTTAATACTTCTTTTGTAGTTGCGGATGCTTGCATAGGAGGTTAATCATAAGTGGGAGGTTTGTCCAAGTAAGGACAGCACCCAAGCACCGGTCCACCCACATACCAAATTATCAAAGTACCGAATGCGAATCAGATGATCGTGATGAAAACTAGCTTGACAATAATTCCCATGTGTCCTCGGGAGCGCTTTCCTTTATATAAGAGTTTGCCCAAGCTTGTCCTTTGCTACAAAAAAGGATTGGGCCACCTTGCTGCACCTTATTTACTTTTACCTTTTGTCACTTGCTACCAATTACCTTATCACAGAACTATCTGTTACCTATAAATTCAGTGCTTGCAGAAAATACCTTACTGAAAACTGCCTTTCATTTCCTTCTGCTCCTCGTTGGGTTCGACACTCTTACTTATCAAAAGGACTACGATAGATCCCCTACACTTGTGGGTCATCAACTTTGTCCATGCCTATCATATGCCCGTCCGGTGGGCTCCTGCATTGGGTCTCCCTGGAACCCGCCATGCGAGCCACCAGGCGTTCGTCGACGCCCCTTACCAGCCCTACGGTGCCCCGCTCACGCCGCCACCCCTCGGCGGCTACGTCGCGCCCTCTCAGGTGCCGCCCTATGGAGGCCAGCTGCCGCCGCCAGTACCTGCACCATGGGACCCCGCCCTCCTGGCCGCCCTCCACTCAGTGCCATGGTAGAGCAACTACGGTGGCGGAGGTGACTGGTACATGGACTCGGGTGCTACTGCGCACATGACAACTCATCTCGGTAACCTATCACCTTCCACTCTCATTAACACGCCCACTCATATCACCATTGGTAACGGTTCCTCTTTACCTATCACTCATGTCAGTAGCACTAGTTTTCCTTCTAGTTCCACACCCATCACTATGTCTAATGTCCTTGTCTCACCTGACTTAGTCACTAGTTTAGTTTCCGTTCGTCGTCTTACTCCTGAGAATCCACTTACTGTTGAATTTGATGGCCTTGTTTTTTTTTGTGAAGGACGCACATACCCGGATGGTGCTTTACCCATGTGATAGCCCCGACGAGCTTTATCCCATGCACGCCGGCACCTCCACTTCCACACCCATCGCCCTCGCCGTCGGCATTGACCTCTGGCGTGCTCGCTTGGGCCACCCCAACCCCGCCACTTTGCGTCAGATTCTTAGGAGTTTTTGTTTCTCATGTAATAAGCTCGATGAGCATACTTGTGAGGCTTACCGTTTGGGCAAGCACGTTCATCTTCCCTTTAGTGCGTCAACTTCAATTTCCACTTTTCCGTTTCAGTTACTTCATAGTGATGTTTGGACGTCTCCTGTTGCGAGTAACACGGGCTATCTATACTATTTGGTGATTTTAGATCATTATTCTCATTATGTGTGCACTTTTCCTCTTCGTCGTAAATCTGATGCTCTAGCCACACTCACCTCCTTTTATTCCTATGTCACCACCCAGTTCGGTCGCCCTATACTCGCACTCCAGACTGATAACGGAAAATAGTTTGACAACATCGCTCTCCGCACACTTCTCGCCTCTCACAGCACCACCCTTCGTCTAACTTGTCCTTACACTTCACAGCAGAACGGACGCACCGAGCACATTCTCCGCACTCTTAATGATTGCGTTCGCACGTTACTCTTTCACTCTA
The DNA here is from genome assembly GCA_902687465.1 of Secale cereale. Lineage (NCBI taxonomy): Eukaryota > Viridiplantae > Streptophyta > Magnoliopsida > Poales > Poaceae > Secale > Secale cereale. The sequence goes on from LR738712.1 coordinate 295,615,373, forward strand.
ACATGCCCGCTCGGTTTTGGCACGATGCTCTCGCCACCGCCACTCTCTTGGTTAACATTCGTTCGTGTCATTCCCAATGGAACTACGCCCCTCACCACCTTCTCTTCGGTACACCACCGTCCTATGATGGTGTTCGCATTTTTGGGTGTCTCTGTTACCTAGCACCGCATCCACCACGCCACACAAGCTCGCACCACGATCCGTCCCATGCGTCTTCCTTGGCTACCCTCCTAACACCAAAGGTTACCGATGCTATGATCCTGTCACTCATCGTGTGTACACCTCGAGGCACGTGTACTTTGTCGAGACGGTGTTCACTTTTTTTCAGGTCCCTTCGGCTTCAGAGTCTTCGGCGCCGGTGCCCGCGCCCTCTACTTGGAGCGATGCCCGGCGGCACCCACCGACGCTCCCCGACCCGGCGCCTTCTGCCGCCACCACCCGGGTTCTCGACTCCCTCCCCCGATGTTGAGCCTGCCCGGGCTCCCAAGTCCCTGACTCCCTCCGGCGAGGTCATGTTGGTGGGCACCCCGCCCGCCACCCCGACTGGCGCCGACACCCCCGCGACGGGATCGACCTCAGCCTTGCCCGTCGCCTCTTCTGCCACCGGCTCGGCCGACCCTACTTCTGCCATGACCCCCACCGCCACGGCCCCCATCATCGGCGCCCCTGCCGTGGACACGGCTCCTGCTACCACCGCGGTGCCCGCCGCGGCTGCTGGCTCGGCTGCGCTGCCGCCTGGCATGACTACCCGTGCCCGAGCAGGAGTGCTTCGGCCGAGCATGCGCTGCTCCTTCGATGAGTATGTGTGCACTGCCTCGACATCGACGCCTTCACCTGTCCCTATGTTCGTTCGCGTCGCCCTTCGGGATCCCCATTGGCTGGCTGCGATGCAAGAGAAGTTCGATGCCCTGCAGCACAACTGCGCATGGCAGCTTGTTCCGCGCCCCCTCCCCCCC
>LR738712.1:295616448-295665747 GCA_902687465.1 Secale cereale
CCCCCCCCCCCGTGCCAACATCATCTCTGGCAAGTGGGTGTTTCGCCACAAGACTCGCCCGAACGGGTCTCTCGAGCACTATAAGGCTCGGTGGGTGGTTCGTGGTTTTCGGCAGCGCGCGGGCGTGGACTTCACCGACACCTTTGCCCCGGTTGTAAAACCGGACACGATCCGCACCGTGCTCTAGCTGGCGGTGTCGTGTACCTGGCGTGTGCACTAGTTGGATGTCTCCAACGCCTTCTTGCACAACCATCTCGCCGAGGAGGTGTTCTGTGAGCAGCCCACTAGCTTCGTCGACGTCGAGCATCCCGAATTCGTGTGCTTGCTCTCCCGTTCTCTCTACGGGTTGAAGCAGGCGCCTCTGGCTTGGTACCAGCGTATCGTAGCCTTCCTGCAGTCTCTAGGATTTCGGTCCACTCGCTCCGATGCTTCATTCTTCGTGTATCATCAGGGAGCCGACACTGCCTATATGCTGCTCTACGTCAACGACATCATCCTCACGGCGTCCGCCCCCGATCTCCTTCGGCGGCTGACTTCTCGTCTTCGTGATGAGTTCACCCTCAAGGACTTGGGGCAATTGCACTACTTTCTTGGCATCGAGGTGATTCACCAGGCCGATGGCTTCTTTCTGCATCAGCGGAAGTACGCCTACGAGCTCCTGGAGTGTGCCGGTACGCTTAACTGCAAGCCGGCGCCCACCCCCATCGACACGAAGGCTAAGGTCTCTCCTCTGGAGGGGTCTCTCGCATTCGATGGAGCGTTTTATTGCTCCATTGTTGGTGCTTTACAATACTTGACGCTGACTCAACCCGACCCGCAGTACGCTGTTCAGCAGGTGTGCCTCCACATGCATGCTGCGCATGACTCTCACTGGACCTTGGTGAAGCGTATTCTCCATTATATACGTGGCACCATGTCTATGGGACTCACCCTGACAGCCTCCGCCTCCACCGACCTCGTGGCCTACTCGGATGCCGACTGGGCCGGCTGCCCCGACACTCGATGCTCCACATCCAGATACTGCGTCTAGCTTTGGCCCTTGTTGATCTCCTGGTCATCGAAGCGGCAGCCCATGGTTTCCCTCTCCAGTACCGTGGCAGAGTATCACGCCGTGGCTAACGCCGTGGCCGAGTGCTCTTGGCTCCGTCAGCTTCTCTAGGAGTTGCTTTGTGATGTTCATAAAGCTACTCTTGTCTACCGCGATAACGTCAGCGCGGTCTACCTTTCCGCCAATCTGGTGCACCATCGACGTACGAAGCATATTGAACTCGATATTCACTTTGTGCGCGAGCAGGTTGCCCTTGGCCGTGTTCGGGTCCTTCACGTGTCGACGGCGCAACAGTTTGCTAATGTGATGACTAAGGGATTGCCTACTCCCGTCTTCGCGGAGTTTCGGTCCAGTCTCTGTGTCTCTGGCGATGCTTCGACTGCGCGCGGGGGGGGGGGTGTTGAGTCTTTCTCATAGTGCTATAAGTGTGAGTTAATTGATCTAGCTAATTGGTTTTCTATATAAGATTACACTGGATACGTATTAAAATATGATATTTGTCTGAGAGTTCATACTCCCTATATTAGTACAACACATAGTATATTGAAAACTAAAACTTGTTTGAAGTGATTCGGAAGGATGATTTGTTTTTAGATGAGAATTGTTTAGAGCTATAAGGTTGTACAATGTATTTTTCTTTGCAATTTAGGATGTGATTTTGCAAGAATTTGTGAGAATTACCATTACTTATAAAAATTAGTACTCCGAAACTTGAGTGATTGTAGTATGGTGATACAATCAGTATACACGCAAAAAAGGCTTTAGTCTTTAAGCCTTTCAAATGTTGAATACACACTTTTCAAATCCTGGGCCCGTCCCTGCCGCGTGTGAAAAAGGAAGGGGAACTCTGAAAAAGAATGCCCTGCATAACCATAGATAAGGTGAGTTATTTTAATGAACCTTTAATGAAAATATGTTTTAGAGTCCGGATATGGTCAAGCTGAATTATGGACTGTTTCTATGCAGTGTGCCCCCGGCGCTGCCCAATGTATTTTAAGGGCGTAGTTGTGTACACGAGGTACGTATGCTACCACCTTGTAAGGCAGTCGGCGGAGGTGTAACTACTAATCAAGCTCGGGTTCTTCTGAGCTGCTGCATTGTAATGCAGGCCAAACACGTTTAGCAGTGTCTCTGGTCTTGACGACCGATGAATTATTCGGCTTGAATAGGCTGCCTTGAACTTCGGCTGCCAGAGCTGTAGTATCCTCCTCTGTACGAAGAGAGCGCTCCATGTTCCCGTTGACCGTGATGATGCCGTGCGGTCCAGGCATTTTAAGCTTCAGGTAAGCGTAGTGCGGGACTGCATTAAAGCGGGCGAAGGCCGTTCTTCCGAGTAGTGCATGGTAGCCACTTCGGAAGGGAGCGATGTCGAAGATTAACTCCTCACTTCGAAAATTGTCTAGAGAGCCGAATACCACTTCCAGTGTTAATGAGTCGTTAATGATTCTTGACGGATCTATCCCCATCTTGCGGATCGTGTCTTGATATATCATGTTGAGACTACTGCCACCGTCCATAAGGACCTGAGTAAGATGATATCCATTGATTATGGGATCGAGTACTAGGGCCGCCGAACCTCGATGAAGAATACTGGTTGGGTGATCCCTACGGTCAAAGGTGATTAGACAATCCGACCATGGGTTGAACTTGGGGGCGACGGGCTCTATGGCGTAAACGTCCCTTAGTGCGCGCTTGCGCTCCCTCTTGGGGATATGGGTGGCGTAGATCATATTCACCATTTTCACCTCAGGGGGAAATTGCTTCTGCCCCCAGTATTCGATTAGCAAGGCTCGTCTTCGCCCTCGCTTTGAGGTCCTTCCCCCTTGTGTTCGGCATTTAACTTGCCGGCCTGCTTGAAGACCCAACAATTTATGTTTGTGTGGTTTGCAGGTTTGTCAGGGGTGCCATGAATCTGGCAAGGTCTCTCTAATATCTTTTCCAAGCTGGTTGGACCGTCTTTGTTGCCTTTGAACGGCTTTTTCTGTTGACCGGACCTGGAGCCACTGAATCCGGCGTTTACTGCCGTGTCGTCTGTTCCTCTGTTATTGTTCCGACGCTTATTCTTATTGTGTCGGGGCTTGCCATTGTCGTCCCAGACTTCGGAAGTGCGAGGGTCGCTGGTACTGTTGCTTCTACGAGCTAGCCAGCTGTCTTCACCTCCGCAAAAGTGGGTCATGAGTGTAGTAAGGGCTGCTGTTATCTTCGGCTTATCCTGGCCGAGGTGTCTTGCGAACCATTCGTCTCGGACGCTGTGTTTGAATGACGCTAAGGCTTTGGCGCCCGGGCAATCGACGATTTGGTACTTTTTAGTTAAGAATCGACTCCAAAGCTTGCGGGATGACCCCCCGGGTTGCTGGATTAAGTGACTTAAATCATCAGCATCCGGTGGCCGAACAAAAGTCCCCTAAAAGTTAGCCCGGAAAGCGTCCTCTAAATCTTCCCAGCTTCCAATGGAGTTCTCTGGGAGGCTATTCAACCAGTACCGAGCTGGCCCTTTCAGCTTTAAAGGTAAGTATTTGATGGCATGGACGTCATCTTGCTACCTCTTGAGCATGCGTTGGTTTTCCCTTGGAGAGGAAAGGGTGATGCAGCAAAGTAGCGTAAGTATTTCCCTCAGTTTTTGAGAACCAAGGTATCAATCCAGTAGGAGACTACACGCACGTCGCCTAGTACCTGCACAAACAATCAAGAACCTTGCAACCAACACGATAAAGGGGTTGTCAATACCTTCACGGCCACTTGCAAAAGTGAGATCTGATAAAGATAATAAGATAAGTATTTTTGGTATTTTTGTTGTATAGATTGGAAAATAAAGATTGCAAAATAAATAGTAAACTATAATTGTAGATCGGAAACTTATATGATGTAAAGTAGACCCGGGGGCCATAATTTTCACTAGTGGCTTCTCTCAAGATAGCATATGTTACGGTGGGTGAACAAATTACTGCCAAGCAATTGATAGAAAAGCGCATAGTTATGAGAATATCTAGGCATGATCATGAACATAGGCATCACGTACGTGTCAAGTAGACCGAAACAATTCTGCATCTACTACTATTACTCCACACATCGACCGCTATCCAGCATGCATCTAGAGTATTAAGTTCATATGAACGGAGTAACACCTTAAACAAGATGACATGATGTAGAGGGATAAACTCAAGCAATATGATATAAACCCCATCTTTTTATCCTCGATGGCAACAATACAATACGTGTTGGTTCCCTTTCTGTCACTGGGATCGAGCACCGCACTATTGAACCCAAAGCTAAGAATTTCTCCCATTGCAAGAAAGATCAATCTAGTAGGCCAAGCCAAAGTGATAATTCTAAGAGACTTGCAAATATATTAAATCACGCATATAAGAATTCATAGAAGAATCAAATATTGTTCATGGATAATCTTGATCATAAACCCACAATTCATTGGATCTCGACAAACACACCGCAAAAAGAATTGCATCGAATAGATCTCCAAGAACATCGAGGAGAACTTTGTATTGAGAACCAAAGAGAGAGAAGAAGCCATCTAGCTAATAACTATGGACCCGAAGGTCTGTGGTAAATAACTCACACATCATAGGAGAGGCTATGGTGTTGATGTAGAAGCCTTCCGTGATCGATTCCCCCTTCGGCGGAGCGCCGGGAAAGGCCCCAAGGTGGGATCTCACGGGTACAGAAGGTTGCGGTGGTGGAAAAGTGGTTTTGTGGCTCTCCCCGATGTTTTTAGGGTATAAGAGTATATATAGGCGGAAGAAGTATGTCGGTGGAGCTACAAGGGGCCCATGAGGGTGGGGGGCGCGCCTATCCCCTGGGCGCGCCCTCCTGCGTCGTGGCCGCCTCGTGGCTTCCCAGACTTCTACTCCAAGTCTTCTGGATTGCTTTTGTTCCAAGAAAGATCCCCGGGAAGGTTTCATTCCATTTGGACTTCGTTTGATATTCCTTTTCTACGGAACAATGAAATAGGCAAAAAAACAACAACCGGCACTGGGCCTCCGGTTAATAGGTTAGTCACAAAAATAATATAAAAGTGTATATTAAAGCCCATTAAATATCCAAAACAGATAATATAATAGTATTGAAGAATAAAAAATTATAGATATGTTGGAGACGTATCAAGCATCGCCAAGCTTAATTCCTTCTCATCCTCGAGTAGGTAAATGATAAAAATGGAATTTTTGATGTGGAATGCTACCTAACATAATTTTCAATGTAATTTTCTTTATTGTGGCCTGAATATTCAGATCCGAAAGATTCAACACAAAAGTTTAATATTGACATAAAAATAATAATACTTCAAGCATACTAACCAAGCAATTATGTCTTCTCAAAATAACATGGCCAAAGAAATCTCATCCCTACAAAATCATATAGTTTGGCTATGCTCCATCTTCGTTACACAAAATATTCAAATCATGCACAACCCCGATTTCAGCCAAGCAATTGCTTCATACTTTAGTATTCTCAAACGTTTTCAACTTTTACGCAATACATGAGCGTGAGCAATGGATATATCACTATAGGTGGAATAGAGTGGTGGTTGTGCAGAAGACAAAAAGGAGGAAGATGGTCTCACATCAACTAGGCGTATTAATGGGCTATGGAGATGCCCATCAATAGATATCGATGTGAGTGAGTAGGGATTGCCATAAAACGGATGCACAAGAGCTATAATTGTATGAAAGCTCAACAAAAGAAACTAAGTGGGTGTGCATCCAACTTGCTTGCTCACGAAGACCTAGGGCATTTGAGGAAGCCCATCGTTGGAATATACAAGCGAAGTTATATAATGAAAATTCCCACTAGTATATGAAAGTGACAAAACACGATACTCTCAATCGTGAAGATCATGGTGCTACTTTGAAGCACAAGTGTGGAAAAAGGATAGTAGCGTTGTCCCTTCTCTCTTTTTATCTCATTGTTACGGAGACTCTTTTTTGGCCCTTTTTTATTTGGCCTTTCTTTTTTCCTCGCACGGGACAATGATCTAATAATGATGATCATCACACTTCTATTTATTTACAACTCAAGGATTACAACTCGATACTAGAACAAAATATGACTCTATATGAGTGCCTCCGGCGGTGTACCGGGATGGCAATGAATCAAGAGTGACATGTATGAAACATTATGCATGGTGGCCTTGCCATAAATACGATGTCAACTACATGATCATGCAAGGCAATATGACAATGATGAAGTGTGTCGTAATAAACGGAACGGTGGAAAGTTGCATGGCAATATATCTCAGAATAGCTATGGAAATGCCATAATAGGTAGGTATGGTGGCTGTTTTGAGGAAGGTATACGGTGGGTGTATGGTACCGGCGAAAGTTGCACGGTACTAGAGAAGCTAGCATTGGTGGAAGGGTGAGAGTGTGTATAATCCATGGACTCAACATTAGTCATAAAGAACTCATATACTAATTGCAAAAATATACAAGTCATCAAAACCAAGCACTACACGCATTCTCCTAGGGGAAGGGTTGGTAGGAGTTAACCATCGCGCGATCACGACCTCCACACAAAGAAAGACAATCAAGGAAATACCTCATGCTTCAAATTTGTTACACAACAGTTACCATACGTGCATGCTACGGGACTTGCAAACCTCAACACAAGTATCTCTCAAATTCACAATTACTCAAATAACACGACTTTAATATCACCATCTTCATATCTCAGAACAATCATTAAGTATCAAACTTCTCATAGTACTCAATGCACTCTATATGGAAGTTTTTGTTATACCCATCTTGGATGCTTACCATATTAGGACTAATTTTATAGCCAAAGAAAATTACCATGCTGTTCTACAGGACTCTCAAAATAATATAAGTGAGGCATGAGATATCAATAATTTTGATAAAATAAAACCACAACCGTGCTCTAAAAGATATAAGTGAAGCACTAGAGCAAAATTATCTAGCTCAAAAGATATAAGTGAAGCACATAGAGTACTCTAATAAATTACGATTCATGTGTGTCTCTCCCAAAAGGTGTGTATAGCAAGGATGATTGTGGTAAACTAAAAATCAAAGACTCAAATCATACAAGACGCTCCAAGCAAAACACATATCATGTGGTGAATAAAAATACAGTCTCAAGTAAAGTTATCGATAGACGAAGACGAAAGAGGGGATGCCTTCCCGTGGCATCCCCAAGCTTAGGATTTTGGTTGTCCTTTCATTTTACCTTGATGTGCCTTGGGCATCCCCAATCTTAGGCTCTTGCAACTCCTTATTCCATAGTCCATCAAATCCTTACCCAAAAACTTGAAAAGTTCACAACACAAAACTTAACAGAAAATCTCATGAGCTCTGTTAGTACAAGAAAACAAACCACCACTTTAAGGTACTATATTGAAATCATTCTTTATTTATATTGGTGTTAAACCTACTGTATTCCAACTTCTCTATGGTTCATACCCCCCGATACTACTCATAGATTCATCAAAATAAGCAAACAACACACGAAAAACAGAATCTGTCAAAACAGAACAGTCTGTAGCAATCTGTAACTTTCGAATACTTCTGTAACTCTAAAAATTCTGAAATAAACTGGTGGACGTGAGTAATTTGTCTATTAATCATTTGCAAAAAGAATCAACCCAAAATCACTCTGCAGTAAACAATGGCAGCTATTTTCGCGAGCGCAAAAGTTTCTATTTTTTACAGTAAGATCGCAAAGACTTCACCCAAGTCTTCCCAAAGGTTCTACTTGGCACAAACATTAATTAAAACCTAAAAACACATATAAACATAAGCAAGATGAATTATTTATTACTAAACAGAAGCAAAAGCAAAGAAAAGAAAATTGGGTTGCCTCCCAACAAGCGCTATCGTTTAACGCCCCTAGCTAGGCATAAAAACAAAAATAGATCTAGGCGTTATCATCTTTGGTTTTTATCTTTTTAGCGGAGTCATGCTCAAATCCGGGAGGTTCTTTGCGTTCCCTTCATATTCAGAAGTTTTTAGATCTAAAGAATCCAACCGCTTATTGCAAAGGGTGATCAACATATTCATGCGGTGAAGGTTTCCGCTAACACTTTTGAGAGGTTCGAGAGACTTTTGTAAGATTTTTGTTACTTCGCAAATTTTCTCAAAAACTTGTGTCTCTTCCTGAGTATGATGTGATCCCTTTTGTAGGGGTAATATTCCTACTATTCCCTCCATAATTTCATACACAATATCGGGATCAATTTCGATAAAATTTCCTTTGGCAGAGAAATCCAGGAGTTGTCTATGGGACATATTTAACCCAACATAAAAATTGCAAAGTAAAATTTTAAAATTTACCTCTAGGGTGCAATCACGATAAGATTCCATCATCCTATACCAAGCTTCTTTTAAGTTTTCTCCTTGTCTTTGTTTGAAGTGAAGAACTTCAAACTCGGGAGACAAAGGAAGGGATAAAGGACTTGTCATGAGGGCAAAACAAATGACCTAACACACGGACACACCAGAGGCAAGCGAACGGAAAAGAGGCGAACGAAAAAGGGCGAATAAAACAGCAAAGGTGAAGTGGGGGAGAGGAAAACGAGAGGCAAATGGCAAATAATGTAATGCGAGGGAGAAAAGTTTGTGATGGGTACTTGGTAAGTCTTGACTCAGCATAGATCTCCCCGGCAATGGCGCGAGAAATCAGCAAGTTGACGGTAGATCAAATCTTGACTTGACTTGGCGTAAGTCCCCACGGTAACAGCGCCAGAAATCCTTCTTTCTACCCCTTGAGCATGCATTGGTTTTCCCTTGAAGGGGAAAGGGTGATGCAACGAAGTAGCGTAAGTATTTCCCTCAGTTTTTGAGAACCAAGGTATCAATCCAGTAGGAGACTACACGCAAGTCGCCTAGTACCTGCACAAACAATCAAGAACCTTGCAACCAACGCGATAAAGGGGTTGTGAATCCCTTCACGCCCACTTGCAAAAGTGAGATCTGATAAAGATAATAAGATAAGTATTTTTGGTATTTTTGTTGTATAGATTGGAAAATAAAGATTGCAAAATAAATAGTAAACTAGAATTGTAGATCGGAAACTTATATGATGTAAAGTAGACCCGGGGGCCATAGATTTCACTAGTGGCTTCTCTCAAGAAAGCATATATTACGGTGGGTGAATAAATTACTGTCGAGCAATTGATAGAAAAGCGCATAGTTATGAGAATATCTAGGCATGATCATGAACATAGGCATCACGTCCGTGTCAAGTAGATCGAAACGATTCTGTATCTACTACTATTACTCCACACATCAACTGCTATCCAGCATGCATCTAGAGTATTGAGTTCATAAGAACGGAGTAACGCCTTAAGCAAGATGACATGATGTAGAGGGATAAACTCAAGCCATATGATATAAATCCCATCTTTTTATCCTCGATGGCGACAATACAATATGTGTCGGTTCCCTTCCTGTCACTGGGATCGAGCACCGCAAGATTGAACCCAAAGCTAAGCACTTCTCGAATTGCAAGAAAGATCAATCTAGTAGGCCAAACCAAACTGATAATTCGAAGAGACTTGCAAAGATATTAAATCATGCATATAAGAACTCAGAGAAGAATCAAATATTGTTCATAGATAATCTTGATCATGAACCCACAATTCATCGGATCTCGACAAACACACCGCAAAAAGAATCACATCGAATAGATCTCCAAGAACATCGAGGAGAACTTTGTATTGAGAACCAGAGAGAGAGAAGAAGCCATCTAGCTAATAACTATGGACCCGAAGGTTTGTGGTAAACTATTCGCACATCATCGGAGAGGCTATGGTGTTGATGTAGAAGCCCTCCGTGATCGATTCCCCCTCCGGCGGAGCGCCAAAAAAGGCCCCAAGATGGGATCTCACGGGTACAGAAGGTTGAGGCGGTGGAAAAGTGGCTTTGTGTCTCTCCTCGATGTTTTTAGGGTATAAGGGTATATATAGGCGGAAGAAGTACGTCGGTGGAGCTATGAGGGGCCCACGAGGGTGGGGGCGCGCCTACCCCCCTAGGCGGGCCCTCCTGCCTCGTGGCCGCCTCGTGGCTTCCCAGACTTCTACTCCAAGTCTTCTTGATTGCTTTTGTTCCAAGAAAGATCCTCGCAAAGGTTTCGTTCCGTTTGAACTCCGTTCGATATTCCTTTTCAGTGAAACACTGAAATAGGCAAAAAAAAACAGCAACTGGCACCGGGCCTCCGGTTAATAGGTTAGTCCCAAAAATAATATAAAAGTGTATATTAAAGCCCATTAAACATCCAAAACAGATAATATAATAGCATGGAACAATAAAAAATTATAGATACGTTGGAGAGTATCACCTCTCCATGAGTCATGTGGATGTGAAGAATAAAGTCTTCAATCCATACAGCGGGATCCGTCGTTCCATCATACGGCTCGATGTTTACGGGTTTAAACCCTTCCGGAAATTGGTGATCCATCACCTCATCCGTAAATCACAGAGGGTGTGCAACGCCCGTGTATCGTGCGACATCACGACGTAGTTCGGACGGCATCTATGTTCGGTGTTGACTCCGAACTTGATTGTATCTAGTGTGCTTGGTTTGATAGCTATCATCCTGTGTGGGAGCACGTTCTCTTGATCCGTAGATCGATCTGGCCTGACTGGCTTTTTTATTCAGGTCCTGACATAAATCGTACTTATGACCCTGAGCCGCTTTATCCTTTCCTTTACGGTGGGGAGGTGCGGGCTGGTATACAGCATTGCTAGCCGCTTTGTCAAGTCCACGAGGTGGTCGGTCCGGTTGGTTGGCATGATCGTGCCTCGACGGAATTGGCGCAAGGGCCTCGTCGTCGAATTGTGGCAGCAATTTGCGCTTGGGGTAGCTCTTTGTTTGACGCTCACGGCCGTATCTCTCTTCAGCGTCTAGCTCTTCATTCCATCTATCGTTGAGTGTATCCTGCTCGGCTTTAAGCCGCTACTGCTGGTTTTTCAGTCTCCTTATTGTGGCAATAAGCCGTCGCTGAAAGCGTTCTTGTTCTAGGGGGTTCTTCTGGGATGATGAATTCCTCGTCTCCCAGGCTGACATCCTCTTCGGAGACAGGTAGGTAGTTACTGTCTTTGGAATCATTGTGATCGACGAGTTGTTCGGGACTGCATTGACTATCTTCCCACTCATCCTGCTCCAACACTTGCTCTACAGGGTCTCCGGCTTCCTCCGGGTCCTCATTGTCTCTGGTGCCGGTGTTACTTTCCCTTTCTCGACGCGGTCGTGAGCGGCGCCACTGGCGCCGGCGCTTAGGAGGTTCATCGATGGGCTTATCCTTCTCCAGATCTTTATCGTCATCGTCATCCTTCTCCTTGGGTGTGTCCACCATGTATACGTCATAGGTGGAAGTGGCCGGCCATCGCCCGATTACGGGCGGGTTTTGACCTAGATCAGCTTCGACGTCGTGGTCCATCCCATCGAAGTCTTCGGAAGAGTAGTCTAGTACGTCGGTTAAGTCTTCGATCGGGGCTACCAATTGGGTGGTGGGTGGGAAGCGAAATTCCCTGATCCTAGCCCCCAGTTTTCGGACGAAGGATGTACATAAAAATTAAAATAAATGAAACTACACTCTAAAATATATTTATATACATTCGTATATTGTAGTCCATTTAAAATATCTAGAAAGACAACTACTCCCTCCGTTCCGATTTACTCGTCGTGGTTTTAGTTGAACTAAAACCACGACGAGTAAATCGGAACGGAGGGAGTAGTATTTGAAAACGAAGGGAGTAACATGCATGCATCTTCTGGGTTAGGTAGCAAGAATTTGAATAGTAGTGCGTATATTTTGATTATATGCGACGGCCAAGACCACATATTGTTTATTAATTGTTAGAATAAATCCGATGCATCTGTCGATCATCTAAGGACCAAGCAATCACACAAGGCATGACACCGAAATTTGTTAACTAGGTTCACTGATATGGCTACATCTTTGGAGCCTCTATGGGCGTTCCTTTCCATGACACAGCTATAATACCACACCCACTTGCCCCGGATGCCGGCACATGCCACCGGCTTCCCCTGCGTTCCTGTGCTATTATGTTGGCATATGTTACATCGTGTGTCTACCCTCACTATATAAGAGAGGCCTAGGGTACAAGTATCCTACTAGAACACGACTCCATATCCTATCTAAACACAATACTACTCAGAGTCCAACTATAACCTATCTTGTACACAATATTAGACACAACTCTAACAAACTCCACCTTGACGAATATTCTTCACCACCTTGAATTCGTCCATGTGTCAAACTTCCATGTACATTAGACTTAAGCTTATCCCATGAGTACCGCTGCTACTCCAAAGACTCCACGTGTCCATTCTTTTCTTGACCACAGTCAACACTCGACCAAATTAAGTTCCACTTTACTCTAGTTTGCGCTCCCAACTTCCAGAGTATCCGTCCAACACCATCACACACTGATCACTAATCTACGTGAACGTGAACAACTCACATATTGGGTATCACACATAAGAGTTACCTGAACTCAACATCACCGCTCCTTTCTTGACCGCCTGCCTGAAACTTGAATAAATTTCACCATTGCTTGTAGTCATCCCGAGTCAAATTCGCAGTTTGTCTCACCACATGTATGATCACCAGAGCCCTGGCCCGTCTCCATGTACCGTGCATACCGCACGCCTCGCCGCTATTACCGCGTCGAACCTCCGCTGTTCTAGTCGAGTCCCAAGGATCGCAAAACCACATCACTCAACCCCCACTGCAGAGTACCATCGATCATCACCTACCGATGACGATTGTCACGCTTCCATCACACCATTGGGCTCCAGTTCGAATTACGTGTCCCTCACTTTTCTCCCACCGAAATAGGCTTCGACTCTCTCAGCTCTTACGTCGTAGCCCCTCAGTCAGCATCGATTGAAGTGTTCCATCAGACCTCAACTCCACCTTCAACATGACTCCATGGTAGATGATCAGTCCACCCCATGCCGCGTCGACATCAAGATCCGTGTGCACCTTCTTGAATCAACCCTGCATCATAGTCCTGTCGAATTCACACAAACCCTCAGGCCAGCGCCACATGTGTTCACGCCCCAGATGTCGGTGACCATCAGCATCATGCTATGTCGCTATCGCCAATCCCAGCATCGTCTTCTATTCCAACCGACTCACGTCGATCTGTCAGACTGTCAGGTCCGACCCAACCAAAATTATCCGACTGCAATCATGCTTCACCATGCACACCATGACTGCCCGCACACCTCCATGCATTGCTTGACGCCCTGTCTTTGCATGACCCCGCACGACACGCTCCAGGCTCCTCTGAATCCTCAACCATGACTGCCATCCATACAGACTATGTATACCAAACAAAAGGAAATAAAAGTAAAGTCTCTTGTGGCCTTTCTGTTCGCGTACCAAAAGAGGTCAAAGAACCCCAATCCATCACACTTAGCTTCTGGACTCTTCTTTTCTTTTCTTTTCTTTTCATTTAATAGCATCACGATCTGACTCTTGGTCCCTTGTGCCGATGCTTTTATTTGAAAACAAGTCCTCAAGATGCCTTATTCCTTCGGCTCCACAAGCGCAACTCAGCTACGCACGCGCACGCGTGAACACAAGTCACCCATCACCCAAGCCTGACCCTTCAGCCTTCCACCACAGCCCAGCTACAGCGCCGCTAGCCCAGCCCACTCGCTCGCCTTGCCAGCTTGGGCCTCGCCTTGTCCACACCACACACATCCACCCGTACAAAAGCTTAGAGCTCCTATATGGCGTGCGGCAATCTAGTGTGACGCTCACGAGCGTCAAGGCGGCATGGCTTTGCCGAAGCTTCGCCTCGCAACACCCTCGTTTGGGCCGGCCCAGATTCGCTCCTGCCTCGCTGTTTCTTCTGTTTTCTGTTTCTTTTATTTTCCTTTTTCTCTTCCTTTTATTTTCCTTTTTATGTCTATATTTCTATTCCTATTCTTTTTTATTTTTATTTTTATTGTTTCATTTTTATTATAATATACAAAGTTCATTGCATGTTACAAAAATATTCATCGGTATATTAAGGAAATGTGCATGGTTTTTTACAAAAGTTCATCATCCATTATAAAACTGTTCATCATTTATTAGAAATAGTTCAATGAATATATAATCACATTGGTTTTCAAAAAATTTAAGTCTATATTACACAAATGTTCAATGTGTATTCCAAAATTGTTCAACGTATATTACATAATGTTCAATGCGTATTCAAAAATTGTTTAGGGGATAAATTCGTGTGTTTAAAAAAATATTCGTGTATATTGAAAAAAGTTCATTGTATGTGAAGAAAATGTTCAACGTATATTACAAAATATTCAATGTGTATTTTTCCATTTTTTTTCAAAAGACGTTCGATACTTATAAACGGTCGTGCCGCAAGTCTATCACTAGAACTTGTTAGGACGAGTAGTTAGTAGCACCATACCATGAGAGTGAGGTCGTGAGTTCAATCTCTACCTTGTACATCTGTTTTTTTTTGCCATTTTTCTACGCGGCTGGATCTCGTTACCTCCAAATGGGCCGGCCCAGTTGCACTGCCTTCAACGAAGGCTCAGCCATTTGCCGCCCGCGCGCGGCAAATAGGAGCTCCCATGGCGCGCCACGCGCTGAGAATGCGGCAGGCGCACACCCACCGCCCCCCCTTCACGCCCTTCTGGACTAGCCCATGTGCGGGCCGGGACGCTACCTGGTTCTTTTCTTCTTCTGTTTTTTAATAATTCGGGATATCGAAAAAGTTGCTAATTTTAATAAAACTAACATGATTTCAAAAATAATAATCATGATTACCGAAAAATGTTTTGGCATTCAAAAGCTGTTCACGAATTTGTAAAAAATTGTTCACAAAGTTAAAAAATATTCATAATTTTGAAAAATCAAACAAATGTTCGCTAATTTAAAAAATGTTCATCAATTTGGAAAAAAATGTTCACGATTCAAAAAAATGTTCACGAATTTGGAAAAAATGTTCACAATTCAAAAAGATGTTCACTAATTCTAGAAATGTTCACCAATTTGAAAAAAAATGTTCATGATTTTGAAAAAGTAGGTTTACTTTTAAAAGTTCCATTATTTAAAAAAATGTTCATGATTTTTAAAACATGTTCATGATTTAAGAGAATGTTCACAAATTTCTGAGAATAGTGTTCACGATTTCACAAAAAATGATCGTGAGTTTTAAAAAATGTTCACAGTTTCAAAAAAAAATGTTCATGATTTAAGAGTAACGATTTAGTAAAAATTAAACCACGATTTTGGAAAAAAGTTGTTAATAATTCAAAAAATATGATTATAAAAATAAATCGTAAATTAATAGATTTTCAGAAACTAAAAAATAAAATAAAAATGAAAACATAAAAGTAAAAAAAGAAAGAAAAGAAAACATAATAAGAAAAAGAAAAAACGAAAAAAGAAAAAAAGAAAAGAAAAACGAAAAAAAAACCGATTCAGGGAAGGTTCTAGAACCTTCCCAAAACCGGTTGGGGTTAAACCCCGAAATGGGCCGGCGCATAGAAACAACAGCGATCGACGCGCTACCTCGCTTGCCGGTGCAGTACGCGCCATATAGGAACCCCGACGGAAGCTGCCTCGAGCGCTCGATCTGACCAAACCTGGCCAAATGGGCCGGCACGGCCCGGCCGGAATTAAATGGGCCAGGCCCGGCACGGCCCGGCTAAGCACGCTTAGTACACGGGCTGTGTCGGGTCGGCACACTTGCTGCCTTCTCTCGCCCAGGCAGGCCCCCCTCACTTCATGGGCTGGTGGCCCGTTTGGCACGGTTGGCCCAAGAGGCAGACCGAGGCACGCCTGTTCGCCTCGTGCGTTCGTGGCAGATCGAGGCACATTTTGCCTCGCACGCTTGTGTAGGATGCACATGACATGAAGGTACGACTTAGATTCAAAATTAAAAAATTAAAGAATCAAGACACGGCTAGGCACATCGAAGCACGGTTGTGCGCTGGTGTCAACCTGCCAGGAGGACTCGTGCGCTCTCGTGTCCTATCTGTCAGGTACGTCTCGTGTGCTATCGGGCCGGCACGCTAAGACCGGCTCATTTGGCCAGGTTTGGATTTGACCAGGATTCCTCCCACCACGCGCGTGTTGCACTGCCACCACTCGTGCTACTACCTGACTCTGCCGCTCAGCCCCGAGCTGCACCTTGCGCGTGCGACGAACTCGTCGAGACGCCAAATCGACTATGCACATGCAATCGCTGCCCCCGTCGTGCGGGTCTGATGTGACACTAAACGCTGCACTTATTGCTTCTCCAAGAACTACAACAGTCGTGCACTTTTATCACTTCCTCCTGGTTGCAACTCGTCAGTGCTGACTCGCCGACTTCTTCCGCTCCCACGGCTGCGATTACTTCATACACAACTCCGTCGATGCACTCTTCCTTCTCTCAATCAACATCACGGCCTTAAATCAAACCTTGCTCATGATACCACTTGTTAGAATAAATCCGATGCATCCATAGATCATCCGAGGACCAAGCAATCACACAAGGCACGGCACTGAGATTTGTTAACGATGTTCACCGATATGGCTACATCTCCGGGGCGTGACTATGGGCGCTCCTCCGCATGACACCGCTATAATACCGCACATGGTCGCCCTCGACGCCGGCACATGCCACTGGCTCACCCCGCGTTCCTGTACTATTATGTTGGCATAGGTTACATCGTGTGTCTACCCTCACTATATAAGAGAGGCCTAGGATACAAGTGTCCTACGAGGACACAACTCCATATCCTATCTAAACACAGTACTACTTAGAGTCCAACTGTTACCTATCTTGTACACAATATTCGACACAACTCTAACATTAATGATGCTGGTGAAGATTTTGATGAAGATAGCCCTCCCCAAGACGAGAGAGTTGTTGGTGATCATGATGACGATGATTTCCCCCTCCGGGAGGGAAGTTCCCCTGGCGGAATCGCTCCGCCAAAGGGAAAAAGTGGTCCTGCCCAAGTTCCGCCTCGAGACGGCGGCGTTCCGTCCCGAAAGAGAGGCTTATATACCAGAAGATGGTCACCAGAAGCGAGCCTGGGTGAGCACAACCCACCAGGGCGGGCCTGGGGCCCCTGGCATGCCCAGGTGGGTTGTGCCCACCTGGTGGGCCCCCTCTGGTGGTTATCAGCTCCAATATTTCTTATATATTCCATAAAAAATCCTCGAGAAGTTTCAGCTTATATATTCCATAGGTGGCTTGACGTAGCTTTTTCAGGTCCAAATTTCCAGCTGCCGGAATTCTCCCTCTTGGTGTATACCTTGCAAATTATGAGAGAAAAAGGCATTATAATTACTCCAAAAAGCATTATTATGCATAATAAAAACATAAATAACTGTACGAAAACATTATGCAAAATGGACGTATCAACTCCCCCAGGCTTAGACCTCGCTTGTCCTCAAGCGAAAACCGAGAACGAAAAACATGTCCACATGCTTTGAGAGAGAGGTGTCGATAAAAACAAAATACGGACATAGAAGCATCATGTTGATTATTATAACAGCAACAAAATTAAACATAATACTTTTATCATAGAACCTGTATCATAGTCTTCTCATGAATAAGTAACAGTTCATCACACAAACGAAGTATGAAGCATAAACTCTATTTGAAACCAACAAACTATGTTTTCAGTCAACTTTTGCAACTACAATTTATCGTCTTTTCAGGAAGGGTCGTGTATCGGAGCCTTTAGGCAAGTCCACATACTCAACCACCATATAGTCTTCTATGATTGCTAACACTCACCGCATACACATGAACAAAACGTTTCAACCGGACACATAGAAAGATAGGGGCTTATGATTTTGCCTCCCAACGTACTCACCTCAAGGGTGATGTCAACAATAATAACTCATGTCACCCATATTCAACTGGACATATGTGCCTAGATCTTTCCTCACCATATGTTGCTTGCCAAAGGATAAAAATAAAAGGGAAAAGAGGGAAAACTTTGACTCTTTGCATAAAAGTAAAAGACAGGCCCTGCGCAGAGGGAAGCAGAGGTTGCCAAGCACTTATTTGTTTGTATGCTCAATCCCTTAGTGCAAAAGAACGTCACATTGCATTGCCCTTGTGATAGCAACCTTTATTATGCAGTCTGTCGCTTTTATTCTTCACCATCACAAGTTTGTGCAACGCTCAATTTTCTCTTACACTAAACGATCTCACACTTTTAGAAGCAATTTTTATTGCCTTATTTTACCAATGACAACTTACTTGAAGGATCTTACTCAATCCATAGGTAGGTATGGTGGACTCTCGAAAAAGGTTTGGGTTTAAGGGTTTTTAGATGCACAAGTAGTATTTCTACTTAATGCGAAGTTTTTGGCTAGAAAAGATATTGGGCAAGCACCACATGTTAAAGGATCTATGACAATATGACTTCTATGTGAATATGAACAAACATAAATCATTAAGTTGTCTTCCTTGTCCAACATCAACAATTTTGGCATATAATATTTTGATGGGGGCTCACAATCACAAAAGATTTCTAGGATAGTATACTTATATGTGAATCTTCTCTTCCCTTATTAATTCTTTCAGGAGTTGCATCATTGACCAGTGCTATGTTTGTCAATCTCTAATAAAATTTTCTACTTATAATTTTCTTTATGTGGTGCCATCACCTACGATAAGATTAGCATATGATCATCTTAATTTATTTCATTTCTTTTATTCATTCAATTATAAATTTTCTTTTTATTGCAACACGAATATAAAGAAAGATAAACTCAAAACTAAACTTTATTATATATCTCGCACACGATTACAAAGATAGATCACTAAGCAAACTCAAAGAGAAAGAATCGAACTAAACATTCATTTATTCCGTAGCAAAAGATCGAACTAAGATAAGTAAATGTAAAAGGATAGTAGGGATGATACGATACCAGGGCACCTCTGTTGGGGAATGTAGTATTTAAAAAAATTTCCTACGATCATGCAAGATCTATCTACTAGAAGCATAGCAACGAGCGGGGAGAGTGTGTCTACGTACCCTTGTAGACCGGAAGCGGAAGCGTATAGTGACGCTGTTGATGTAGTCGAATTTCTTCGCGATCCAACCGATCAAGCACCGAATGTACGGAGCCTCCGCGTTCAGCACACGTTCAGCTTGATGACGTCCCACGAGCTCTTGATCCAGTAGAACCTCGCGGGAGAGTTTCGTTAGCACGACGGCGTGGTGATGGAGATGATCAAGTTACTGTCGCAGGGCTTCGCCTAAGCGCTGCAACGATATGACCGAGGTGTGTTTCTGTGGAGGGGGCACCACACACGGTTGGGAGAGATCAACTGATCAACTTGTGTGTCTTTGGGTGCCCCCTGCCCCTGTATATAAAGGAGCAAGGGGGGAGGTGCGGCCAGCCCCTATGGCGTGCCCTTGAGGGCCACTCCTACAAGGAATAGGATTCCAATCCTATTCCTAGTAGGAGTCCACCAAGAGGGAGAGAAGGGGAAGGAAAGAGAGGGAGAGGGAGAGGCAAAGAGGGGGTCGCGCCCCCTCCCCTAGTCCAATTCGGACTCCCCTTGGGGGGGGGGGGCGCCAACTCCTAGGCTGTTGCCCTCTGTCTCCCCTAAAGCCCACTAGGGCCCAATACTTCCCTACGGGGTTCCGGTAACATCAAAACTCATAAACTCACAATACCCATCGTCATCAAACGTTAATCGTGCGGACCCTACGGGTTCGAGAACTATGTAGACATGACCGAGACTCATCTCCGGTAAATAACCAATAGCGGAACCTGGATGCTCATATTGGCACCTACATATTCTACGAAGATATTTATCGGTCAAACCGCATAACAACATACGTTGTTCCTTTTGTCGTCGGTATGTTACTTTCCCAAGATTCGATCGTTAGTATCTCGATACCTAGTTCAATCTTGTTACCGGCAAGTCTCTTTACTAGTTCCGTAATGCATCATCTCATGACTAACTCATTAGTCATTTGCTTGCAAGGCTTATTATGATGTGCATTACCGAGAGGGCCCAGAGATACCTCTCCGACACTCGGAGTGACAAATCCTATTCTTGATCGATGCCAACACCACGGACACTTCCGGAGACACCTGTAGAGCATCTTTATGATCACCAGTTACATTGTGCCGTTTGATAGCACACAAGGTGTTCCTCCGGTATTCGGGAGTTGCATAATCTCATAGTCATAGGAACATGTATAAGTCATGAAGAAAGCAATACCAGTAAAACTAAACGATCATAGTGCTAAGCTAATGGATGGGTCTTGTCCATCACATCATTCTCCTAATGATGTGATCTCGTTGATTAAATGACAACTCATGTCTATGGCTAGGAAACATAACCATCTTTGATCAATGAGCTAGTCTAGTAGAGGCATACTAGGGACAAACTGTTTTGTCTATGTATTCACACATGTACTAAGTTTCCGGTTAATACAATTCTAGCATGAATAAAAGACATTTATCATGATATAAGGAAATACAAATAACATCTTTATTATTGCCTCTAGGGCATATTTCCTTCAGTCTCCCACTTGAACTAGAGTCAATAATCTAGATTACAAAGTAATGATTCTAACACCCATGGAGTCTTGGTGCTGATCATGTTTTGCCCATGGAAGAGGCTTAGTCAAGGAGTCTGCTACATTCAGATCCGTATGTATTTTGCAAATTTCTTTGTCTTCCTCCGTGACTTGATCGCGGATGGAATTGAAGCGTCTTTTGATGTGCTTTGTTCTCTTGTGAAACCTGGATTCCTCCGCCAAGGCTATTGCTCCAGTGTTGTCACAAAAGATTTTCATTGGACCCGATGCATTAGGTAGCACACCTAGATCGGATATGAACTCCTTCATCCAGACTCCTTCATTTGCTCCTTCCGAAGCAGCTATGTATTCTGCTTCACACGTAGATCCCGCCACGACGCTCTGGTTGGAAATGCACCAACTGACGGCTCCACCGTTTAATAAGAATACATATCCGGTTTGTGACTTAGAGTCATCCGGATCAGTGTCGAATCTTGAATCGAAGTAACCATTTACGACGAGCTCTTTGTCACCTCCATACACGAGAAACATATCCATTGTACTTTTCAGGTACTTCAGGATGTTCTTGACTGTTGTCCAGTGATCCACTCCTGGATTACTTTGGTACCTCCCTGCTAAACTTATAGCAAGGCACACATTAGGTCTGGTACACAACATTGCATACATGATAGATCCTATGGTTGAGGAATAGGGAATGTCTTTCATTTTCTCTGTATCTTCTGCAATGGTCGGGCATTGAGTCTGACTCAACTTCACACCTTGTAACACAGGCAAGAACCCTTTCTTTGACTGATCCATTTTGAACTTCTTCAAAACTTTATCAAGGTATGTGCTTTGTGAAAGTCCAATTAAGCGTCTTGATCTATCTTTATAGATATTAATGCCTAATATGTAAGTAGCTTCACCGAGGTCTTTCATTGAAAAATTCTTATTCAAGTATCTTTTTATGCTATCCAGAAATTCTATATCATTTCCAAACAACAATATGACTTCCACATATAATACTAGAAATGCTACAGAGCTCCCACTCACTTTCTTGTAAATACAGGCTTCTCCAAAAGTCTGTATAAAACCATATGCTTTGATCACGTGATCAAAGCGTATATTCCAACTCCGAGATGCTTGCACCAGTCCATAGATGGATCGCTGGAGCTTGCACACTTTGTTAGCACCTTTAGGATCGACAAAACCTTCTGGTTGCATCATATACAACTCTTCTTTGAGATATCCATTCAGGAATGCAATTTTGACATCCATTTGCCAGATTTCATAATCATAAAATGCGAAATTGCTAACATGATTCGCACAGACTTAAGCATCGCTACGGGTGAGAAAGTCTCATCGTAGTCAACTCCTTGAACTTGTCGAAAACCTTTCGCAACAAGTCGAGCTTTGTAAACAGTAACATTACCGTTAGCGTCGGTCTTCCTCTTAAAGATCCATTTATTTTCGATGGCTTCCGATCATCGGGCAAGTCAACCAAAGTCCACACTTTGTTCTCATACATGGATCCCATCTCAGATTTCATGGCCTCAAGCCATTTTGCGGAATCTGGGCTCATCATCGCTTCCTCATAGTTCGTAGATTCATCATGGTCTAGTAACATGACTTCCAGAACTGGGTTACCGTACCATTCTGGCGCGGAACGTACTCTGGTTGATCTACGAAGTTCAACAGAAAATTGATCTGAAGTTTCATGATCATCATTAGCTTCCTCACTAATTGGTGTAGGAATCACTGGAATTAGTTTCTGTGATGTACTACTTTCCAATTCAGGAGAAGGTACAATTACCTCGTCAAGTTCCTCTTTCCTCCCACTCACTTCTTTCGAGAGAAACTCCTTCTCTAGAAAGGATCCATTCTTAGCAACGAATATCTTGCCTTCGGATCTGTGATAGAAGGTGTAGTTGTGACGCCCCGAGACCAATGCGCCAGGTGTCAGCCAGTTATTCGTCGTCGTTGCCATGTCTTTTGCTTACGTGTTGCACTTTGCCATGTCATCCTATGCATTTCATCAGCATGTTTTCAAACCTTGCATTCGTTCGGGTTCCCCAGTTCTCTTTGTTATCCGTTCTGAGTCCAGACACACTCGCACACGCCCGCGGCACCTCCGAATATTTATTTTATAAGTGGCCGGAAAATGTTCTCCGAATGGGTTGAAACTTGGCGTGCGGTCTTATTATAGTGTAGGTAGACCGCCTGTCAAATTTCGTTGCATTCGGAGCTCGTTTGATAGCCAACCGATAAACATATAGCGGTACTATAGCCGGATAAACGTGAGACGTTTCGGTGTTCTGAAACAGTCGCTGGGCCCCCTCTCTCTCCCTCTCTTCTCAGCCCAATCACTCTACACAGCCCACATTTACCCCCTCGACTGCACGCCCGAAACTACCCCGGACCCGAATCGGGTTTTCGTTACCGATGTGTCCGGATCATCCCCAAACATCCCTAAAACATCTCCGTTTTCTTATTTGGGCCACCTAACCTATTTATTTCGGACCGTCCGATTATGATCGGAGGGACCAAATAGCCCTTACCCAAATCCACCTGCTATATAACGAGACCAATCCCTAAAACCTAGGCGTCCTGTCACATCGACCCCCTCCGCCGCCGCCACTCCACCAAATCCCCTCGGGATCCCCCTGCCCTATTCATCCATCCAGCCAACCAGAGCACCTGCACCCTCCTCCCTCCTCGAGCCTGAGACCATGCCTCCTCTGCTCGATCTCCTCCGTAGCCGATATGACGCCCGAAGAACGACGTCCCAGAAGATTCCAGAAGATTCCAGAAGATTCCAGATGTTCCGGGTTGCCCGTGTGTTTCATTTGTGCTTGTGTTATTTATTTTTTGCATTGCATCATGTCATCATGACATCATGTCATATTTATCCTTGCATCTCAACTTAAATAAATCGTGTGGACCTTCGGTCCATTTAAATCGAGGGAAGTGTGACTTCTCTTTATAACATATCCTCCTAATATTATGGAGCTATTATAATAAATATTCCATTTGTTTGGAATTAACCGCAACACACTTGCATAATTTTCCCCATGTCTGTTTCACTCCAAGTTTTGACCCCCCACAACCATGCTTGATCATCTTGCTCTTCTTCTTTCTACCCTTTTATTCGCAAGTGACTTTTTCCCTGTTCAAACATGATCACTAGCTCCCTTTATTTATTTGTTCCGCTCGCCTCGACCACCACCGCCTCCAATTTTTCATGTCTCTTGGAAGTGCTTTGGTTGGCCTAAAGAATTATGCAAGTTGAGTTATTTCCGAACTCGCATAAAATTGT
This sequence comes from Secale cereale, assembly GCA_902687465.1. Taxonomy (NCBI): domain Eukaryota; kingdom Viridiplantae; phylum Streptophyta; class Magnoliopsida; order Poales; family Poaceae; genus Secale; species Secale cereale. Next base: position 295,640,319 of record LR738712.1, read on the forward strand.
AGTCTCTAAAAATTGCCAAAGCATTTTATTAAAATATCCCACAATTCCAGGTTCCTAGGGATATTTTTTATCTTAGCAAAACCTTCTCCTTTACCCCTGTCCTTTTTTTCGTTTCTTCATCAGGTTTTGTAGACTGCTTGTTTTTTAGGGCCTCTTGTGATGCTTGGGCCTCCAACCCAACTTCCAAGCCTCATCTCCTCCCTGGCCCATTTTCTCCTCACCGCTAACCCTAGCCCGCAGCCTACACCGAGCCCCGACCGCATCCCCTCGCTAACTCCCTCCGCCGCCAGCTTCTCGTCTGCATCGCCCGAGCCCCGCACTCTCAGTCCCGTCGGCCAGGAAGCCGCGCCTCCTCCCTCCGTCCTCAGGCCGAGGCCGCACCCCTCCTCGCCCTCCAGCGCCGGGCGTCGGCCGCCCCAGCATGGCTCCCTCCACGCGCCCCGTCGCGCGCCAGGCTCCCTCCTTCCTCCGTCTCCAGCCGCGGTCAAGGCCGCAGCTCCTCCCTCCGGCGCAACCTCCGTCGCCCCGTCCTCACCCCAGCGGCCTCTGCGCCTCGCCAGCCAGGTCGCGCTAGCCGAGCGCCCTCCGTCCTCGCCTCGGCCAGGAGCCCCGTCCAGCGCCGCGCTCGTCCTCTAGCAAGGGCCGGCCAGGAGCAGCGGCAGCGCCCCGAGCCCCTTCGATCTCCAGTCCCGCGGCCAGCCTACGCCGCTGTCGCCCCGACCATCTTCGGCCTGGATCCAGCAGGATGCAGCTATGGACCGCCCCGAGTCCATCCCCATCTCCAGCGTCTCCAGCTCGACGTCCGGCTTCTCCTCCTTCGCTGCTCCGGGACACTGCTGTGAACGTGGCCGTGACCGCCATGTTCTTGTTTTTGTTGTTTGTTCCTGTTGTTTTTCGCCAAGTGCACCGCAGGCAAGAACCGGTCTCCGAACGTCAAGTACATCTATGGCCCCGAACGCCTACGAACCACGACCAAGTACCACGACGACCCGAGCGGCTACGAAACGTGTAAGACTACATGTGTGATGCGCCAAGTACAACTACCGTCTCGGAGACGCACCGTGTACCACTACTTTCGTCTACCGTCGCCCGAACGTCTACCGTCGCCCCGTGTACCTCTACGGCTACGAGATCCGTGAACGACTACCGTCGCCGTGTACCACTACCCTCGCCGAGACCGCTAGTACATCTACGAACTCGACTCCCGAACGACTACCGTCACCGAAGACCGCGAGTACAACTACTTCCCTCTACGGAACGGCTACTTCCTCTCCGAACGTGAACGCCTTCTTCCTCTATGTCTCGAACCGCCCCGAAACGCACGCTTCAAAGGTATAACGAGACGACCCCGTGGATGACTCGTGGAATGCTTGTTGTGGTTGTATGAGATGTTACCCTTGTGTGCATCGTGCCCGTTTCATCTTTTGTCGTGTTCCTCGGTTGCCTCGTCGCCGACTCGTGGGAACCCGGAGACGGGATCACCCCACCTTTCAACTCGTTCGACTCACTCACGCCATCTTTCCTTTTGCACCGGACTCTCAACGAGTTACCGGAACCGATATGTTGCCGTGGCATCATTTTCGGAATTGTTGCCGTGGCACCCTTTTCCTTCCACCACGGTGACGATGCTTCATATCATCTTCTTGTTAACCTTTTAATAAAATTGCATAAACTTGATCATGTCATCCGCATCATGTTAACAACATTATATGTGTGAATTGTTGTTGCTTTATAATTATTAAACATGCTCATGGGGATTTTCCGGAAATGTTGTTGTTATTTCCGGCCTCATTTCAATTGCCTAGTTAGTATAGTTTTATTAAGCTTCACCTCTTGCCATGTTAAAAACATTTAATCTTGTCTTGTAAATAAACGAGAGTCAATTAAATAATTAAATGTGGTGTTTCGTCAATATGCAACTCGTTGCATATTGATCTCCACTTAACTTGTAGTATTTGTTTGTGCACTTTGCCATGCCATGCATAATTAAACCGGACATGCATCATACTTGGATGTGCATCGTATGCCATGTTAATGCTTGTATGTTTACCATGTTGTTTGCTTCTTTCCGGTTGCTTCTCTTGATAGCTTTGGTTTCGTTCCGGAGTTGTGAGGATTCTCTCGTCTATGTTGCTCCGTCTACTTCAGGGATCCGTTCTTCTCCCTTGTGGAATTCCAGGCAAGATGACCGAACCCAGATACCATTACTATTTTTGCCTATTGCTAGTAGTCTCGCTCTATGGATTTGCCTCAATGCCCATGCCTTTCTTTTCAGCCTCCTACTTGTAACCATAACCATGTTTAACCACCCTACCTACGCAAACCGTTGCTTGGCTAAGTACGCTTCGCTCAGCCCTTCTTATAGCATTGCTAGTTGCAGGTGAAGATTGAAGATGCTTGCTTCATGTTGAAGTTTGGTTGGGTTATATCACACTATATAAATGCTTAAAATGAAATCATCTATATATTGGCAAGGGTGGAAGGCTAAGCCTTTTGCTTGGTGTTTTGTTCCACTCATGCCGTTAGGAACCGTATAAACCGGTGTTATGTTCCTTGATTATGCGTTCCTAACACGGTTGGGGTGTATGGGACCCCCTTGATAAACCGCTAAGTGCTAAGTCTTTTCCAGCAAGTCCCAACATTGGTACTATTCGCCTAATAACTAATAAAACTTGCATAGGGCCTTGCAAACCCGAGTTCTTAATCAACAACCCCGGGCCAGTGCTCCACATGAGTGTTGGTCCGAAACGGGGAGTCTGCGGGGTCACCACGAGGAAACTCGAGGATTGATATAAACCTGTAGAATCGCCCATCCGGTCGTGTCCTGAGACTAGATACGCGCGGCTACCTATCAGGGTGTCGACACGCCGGGAGGATTTGCTGGATTAGCCTTACCTTAGTTCGGAGTATCTTGATCACGGGATTCCGAGAATACTCGGGTCTTCCCACCTTTGGAGTTGCGACTCCGCGGATCGTGGGCTTGTCATGGGCCAAGTTGGAACACCCCTGCAGGGTTTGAACTTGCGAAAGCCGTGCCCGCGGTTATGTGGCAGATGGGAGCTTGTTAATATCCGGTTGTAGAAAACTTGACACCATGTTTCAATACACTACCAGCGTGCGTACCGTGACTGTCAATTTCCGAATAGGGATTCGGGAGTTGAACACGGTGGGGTTATGCTTGTTGAGCTTTAGTTAGGATGACTTCGTGATCATCTCTCGACCGAGGCACTTCTCTTCTCGCTCTCTATTACGTAAGTTAGTGCTAGTTGCTGCTGCAGACTCTTGTTGTTCCTTCACCTCTTGTTCTTTCTTCAGCCTTGTTCCTCACCCAAGGCTTAAATAGTCGTGTTACGCGGGAACGGGATTGCTGAGTCCTCTGTGGCTCACAGTTACTTCACCACACCAGATGCAGGTTCAGCCGAGTTTGATGCAGGAGATGGATCAGTACTTCACCAGGAGCTCGATGAAGAGTTTGGCTGTATGCTTGTGACGTTTCGACGATCAGTAGTGGTTCTTCTACTAGGATTCGATCCTGAACTGTGGCTTTATGTTGTTTTGTTATCTTTCTTTGGATCTTCGCCCGTAGTCGGGTTGTGATGTTTTGAATGATGTTTTGCTTATGTAATGTATTGTGTGAAGTGGCGAGTGTAAGCCAACTATCTCCTTTCGCAATTTAATCCCTCTTTTACATGAGTCGTGCAAAGATACCAAACTTGAGATCATTCTAGGATGGGCTTATACCTTTAAGTCGTGCCTCGACACATAGGAGGTATAGTCCCATCCTGGGCATTACAAGTTGGTATTCAGAGCCTTCTCCGACCTAGAAGCCCCCACTGATTGATCGAATCATTGACGGTTGAGTCTAGGCACACACTGAAAATGTTTTGAGTCCTATATTTATATCGGAGAGTAGGATTTCTTTGCTTCTCATCCCCTTTCTCTCTGGTGAGGACTCCTGACGATTACTTTTATCTCTTCTATTCTAAAAATTGCACCAAATTTTTTTAGGATCTCGCGAGTATTGTTTGGATTGTTCCGATGTCTTTGTGACGAGAACATTGTTCTCGATGCCTCCTGTCATTAGGGGTTGTGGCAGTGTCCCGGGGAGTTGAGCTCCGAGGTGTTGTCGTCACAAATCCATCGCGGCAGTACTAGAATACTTAAGACGGCCGACATCGAAAAGTCTCCTATACGGTTAGTGGCAAGATAACCCCGACATCACCCAGTACTGGGGAGGTAGTTCGGGAGTATTGCCATAGCTTGTATAGTGGATGCGTTTCGAAGGTCCGAGGTAAACGGTTTCCGGAGATAACTGGTTATGTGTTGAAGGATGGATACAGCTGGATGTAGGTTTAGAGTTGATTGCGCGGTGCTTCCCCTGTATCCCCAACACCTGATTGCATAACTGGAAACTTTCGGAAATTAATAGGTGGGTTCATCTAGTAGTTCTAGGCATTCTTCCAAGGATGGCATGATATGAAGTTCGGGGTTCTACATTGAGTGAAGTGGTTTTATGGACTTGTTCTGATCGGGAGTTGCATCTTAAAGGGTCCTTGGCTATGCTGATCCGGGGATTGCAAAACCCTTTTGTAACACGTTCCATGAGCTTTCAGCACAAAGATGTCGAACGAAGCTTCTATCTTGCATTTGTTCTATCTGTTCCTTGTTCCTTTTTATTTACTTTTTGTTCTCCGAGTGGCTTCTCGACTAGTTGATGTACCAGCGGAATTCATTCGTTCAATTCTGTGTTCGGATAGATATGTTGCAACATAATCTTCTTCATATACATACCTATCCTTTGTTCTTGTTTTGATTCTGGTATTCGAGTTGCTTCGATGTCAAATGTTGATTCCATACCTTTCCTAATCGGTGTTCTCATATTTCTATGGGAGTGCTAATTCTTCTTGACCATCGAGATATTCGTGTTAATCCTTTTCAACCGGTGTGCCTTCTCTTCAAGTTATTCCATATGGACGTCGTGGAGAAATCTGACGATTTGTCTGTTTCATTCGTCCCAAGTTGTCTTTGTTTTCCCCACCCTCCCACCCTTTTCCTTATGGAGCTAGAATTCTCAGATGAAATAACCATTTTATTCATGTGATATTTCTTCATTTTTTCCGTCAATGTTCTTATCCGGTGATTTATCGTGAAGATGCTCAAGAGCTTCAAGTTCATCATTCTTTTGTTCTCTAATTCTGCCGGTGGATGTAATTCAAGAATTCGGTGTTGATCTTATCCTTTTTCCTCTTTTCACAATGCTTTCTTATTCCGGTGCACCAATTAATCATTCTCCTCTTGCTACTCATATCCGGAGTGCCGAATATTCATAATTCCACTCTTAATCCGTTCAAATTATTTTGAAGAATGTTATCTTACTCAAGCCATTTAATTCAACCGGTGCAGTACCTCTTAAGCAATCTTTTTCAACGGTGATTTCTTTAGTGGGCCCTAACCCACAGGTCTTTTCCCAGGATCTTACCTGACTCTTTTTTTTCCGGAGTATTCTGAAATTCCTTTCAAGTGTGACGTAAGAATGATTTCCATCAGTCATATGCCTTCTCCAAGCTTGTTTTCAATTATTTCCATCTTTAGCTCCACCTTCCTCTTGTCATTCGTCCGGAGTATCTCGAAATTCTTCTTGGCATTTCTCGTCTTCACTCTCAACAATTGAAGACTGGACATGTGCTTCTCTTTAATCTTGGCCCGTTCTCTTGAAGATTCGTGGTTCTAGCTTCATGCCATCCTCATTATTGTTCCGATTGTGAGGAATTCGTTTATGCCATCCGAAGCATTTCATGAATTCTTTTCTTTGTGATCCTCCGAAGGCCATCATTTCAGAATATTTCTTCGTTCTCTGTTTGCAACTTCGTCCTCCAACTATTCTTCATTGATGCCTCTTCATTCGTCTCCCTATTGTTACGGTGGTTCATTCAAGTTTACTCTTCCGTTGTTATCATATCAATTCACTTGTTCTTTCACAATCCTACCGGTGGTTCGTTGAAGTTTTACCCAAGCTTGTGCGAGATCTCTCTCAATTCTTTCCAACGAGAATAAGTAGTATGCCAAATCCTTGCTTGTCATCAATTTAATTAGTGAAGGATATGCATCACATAAATCTTATTCTAGTTTCTTCCAAGAGGTTATCCCTTCCTTCGGAGCTTGTTCATCATATCATATCCTTGGTTCTAAGTTGTCCATCTTGTTTTCCGGAGCTTCAAGTTATTTCAATTATATCATTTCAAAGGTCCATCTAATTCATCGCATGCCTTGAATCTTATTCTTTTCATCTTTCACTTCTCATGCTTTAATTACCGGAGTTCTTCATGGTGGTTCATCAAGATTTAATTCACCCTCGAAGTCTTCATCAAGATTCTTGTTGGAGCTCAAGCATTCTTCATCATGCTTCCAATTGCAATTCTTTCTACCTTATCTTTTCAGATGGTGTTATGTCATTCTTGACAAGTCCTTCATGAATTACGATTCACGAGTTATCAAGAATGGGACATTTAAAACCATCATTTTTCTTTGTTCAGGAGATCTTTCCAACCTTTCAATTTATTTGTTGGAGTTATCTTGGGTCATAATTCACCTTAAAGCTTTTCCTAAGGATTGTTGCTATTTTGGTGCTTATAAATGACCCAAGTTCTTCATTTATCATTCCGGTGAAATAAGTTTATCGTCCCCTTGTTGATCTCAATCCAATCAATTGTTCCGTCAGTGGCTGATTGTCACCTCTTAATGTTGAGATGTTTTCCATAAGCCCACATCAAGCTTATTCATTTCGTTGTTGATTTTCCAACAACTCCGTTCAACCCTTCTTTATAAGGATGATTTTCCTAATTCATTTGTGGGAGAAGTTGTCATTTTTTTTCTCCATTCATTTCTTTCGTTGATCTATATTCTATTCTTTCATTCTGGAGGCTTTGTGATGTTGATCTCTCCAAACCATCATCTCGTTTTATCGAGATCATATTCTTCCTTTGCTTGTCTATTTAACCGGAGTGTTGTATTCTTCGTTCAAGTTACGTCATCTTATCTAGTTTTTCCTATCTTTTAAACCGGAGTGCTATCTGAATCTTTCTTACCCATTGTGCCATTCTTTTAATTGTTTCAGAGGCAGTGTGTTGTTGATTTCATCAAGTATCTTCCCATCTCCTCAAGTTCTTGTTCAAATCCTTCCATTTTCAGACGGAGTGCTGTCCAAATTCTGTCATTCTTTTTCCTTGGCTATACCATTGCGGTTTCTTATTCTTTTGGTTCGTAAGCTCTTGCTTCATGTCTTGCAACCTACAAGGTTCTCATAATGTTCCTTGTTTCTCTTTTCTAACGGAGTGTTTTCATCTTCGTTCATCTCCATTGTATTCTTGTTCAACTTGTTTAACCTCCCAAGGTTCGTGGTTTCACTCGTCTATCAAAGAAGCAACTTTGTTTTACCTCTTCCTCTTCCGTTTTTACCCGGTGCTATCTCTAGGATCTCGGGTTGAGATCCTCTGTTACTGTGGGAGAGTTGTGACGCCCGAAGACCGACGTCCCAGAAGATTCCAGAAGATTCCAGATGTTCCGGGTTGCCCGTGTGTTTCATTTGTGCTTGTGTTATTTATTTTTTGCATTGCATCATGTCAACATGCCATCATGTCATATTTATCGTTGCATCTCAACTTAAATAAATCGTGTGGACCTTTGGTCCATTTAAATCGAGGGAAGTGTGACTTCTCTTTATAACATATCCTCCTAATATTATGGAGCTATTATAATAAATATTCCATTTGTTTGGAATTAACCGCAACACACTTGCATAATTTTCCCCATGTCTGTTTCACTCCAAGTTTTGACCCCCCACAACCATGCTTGATCATCTTGCTCTTCTTCTTTCTACCCTTTTATTCGCAAGTGACCTTTTCCCTGTTCAAACATGATCACTAGCTCCCTTTATATATTTGTTTCGCTCGCCTCGACCACCACCTCCTCCAATTTTTCATGTCTCTTGGAAGTGCTTTGGTTGGCCTAAAGAATTATGCAAGTTGAGTTATTTCCGAACTCGCATAAAATTGTAGTCTCTAAAAATTGCCAAAGCATTTTATTAAAATATCCCACAATTCCAGGTTCCTAGGGATATTTTTATCTTAGCAAAACCTTCTCCTTTACCCCTGTCCTTTTTTTCGTTTCTTCATCAGGTTTTGTAGACTGCTTGTTTTTTTAGGGCCTCTTGTGATGCTTGGGCCTCCAACCCAACTTCCAAGCCTCATCTCCTCCCTGGCCCATTTTCTCCTCACCGCTAACCCTAGCCCCCAGCCTACACCGAGCCCCGACCGCATCCCCTCGCTAACTCCCTCCGCCGCCAGCTTCTCGTCTGCATCGCCCGAGCCCCGCACTCTCAGTCCCGTCGGCCAGGAAGCCGCGCCTCCTCCCTCCGTCCTCAGGCCGAGGCCGCACCCCTCCTCGCCCTCCAGCGCCGGGCGTCGGCCGCCCCAGCACGGCTCCCTCCGCGCGCCCCGTCGCGCGCCAGGCTCCCTCCTCCCTCCGTCTCCAGCCGCGGTCAAGGCCGCAGCTCCTCCCTCCGGCGCAACCTCCGTCGCCCCGTCCTCACCCCTGCGGCCTTTGCGCCTCGCCAGCCAGGTCGCGCTAGCCGAGCGCCCTCCGTCCTCGCCTCGGCCAGGAGCCCCGTCCAGCGCCGCGCCCGTCCTCCAGCAAGGGCCGGCCAGGAGCAGTGGCAGCGCCCCGAGCCCCTTCGATCTCCAGTCCCGCGGCCAGCCTACGCCGCTGTCGCCCCGACCATCTTCGGCCTGGATCCAGCAGGATGCAGCTATGGACCGCCCCGAGTCCATCCCCATCTCCAGCGTCTCCAGCTCGACGTCCGGCTTCTCCTCCTTCGCTGCTCCGGGACGCTGCTGTGAACGTGGCCGTGACCGCCATGTTCTTGTTTTTGTTGTTTGTTCCTGTTGTTTTTCGCCAAGTGCACCGCAGGCAAGAACCGATCTCCGAACGTCAAGTACATCTACGGCCCCGAACGCCTACGAACCACGACCAAGTACCACGACGACCCGAGCGGCTACGAAACGTGTACGACTACATGTGTGATGCGCCAAGTACAACTACCGTCTCGGAGACGCACCGTGTACCACTACTTTCGTCTACCGTCGCCCGAACGTCTACCGTCGCCCCTTGTACCTCTACGGCTACGAGCTCCGTGAACGACTACCGTCGCCGTGTACCACTACCCTCGCCGAGACCGCTAGTACATCTACGAACTCGATGCCCGAACGACTACCGTCGCCGAAGACCGCGAGTACAACTACTTCCCTCTACGGAACGGCTACTTCCTCTCCGAACGTGAACGCCTTCTTCCTCTACGTCTCGAACCGCCCCGAAACGCACGCTTCAAAGGTATAACGAGACGACCCCGTGGATGACTCGTGGAATGCTTGTTGTGGTTGTATGAGATGTTACCCTTGTGTGCATCATGCCCGTTTCATCTTTTGTCGTGTTCCTCGGTTGCCTCGTCGCCGACTCGTGGGAACCGGGAGACGGGATCACCCCACCTTTCAACTCGTTCGACTCGCTCACGCCATCTTTCCTTTTGCACCGGACTCTCAACGAGTTATCGGAACCGATATGTTGCCGTGGCATCATTTTCGGAATTGTTGCCGTGGCACCCTTTTCCTTCCACCACAGTGACGATGCTTCATATCATCTTCTTGTTAACCTTTTAATAAAATTGCATAAACTTGATCATGTCATCCGCATCATGTTAACAACATTATATGTGTGAATTGTTGTTGCTTTATAATTATTAAACATGCTCATGGGGATTTTTCGGATATGTTGTTGTTATTTCCGGCCTCATTTAAATTGCCTAGTTAGTATAGTTTTATTAAGCTTCACCTCTTGCCATGTTAAAAACATTTAATCTTGTCTTGTAAATAAACGAGAGTCAATTAAATAATTAAATGTGGTGTTTCGTCAATATGCAACTCGTTGCATATTGATCTCCACTTAACTTGTAGTATTTGTTTGTGCACTTTGCCATGCCATGCATAATTAAACCGGACATGCATCATACTTGGATGTGCATCGTATGCCATGTTAATGCTTGTATGTTTACCGTGTTGTTTGCTTCTTTCCGGTTGCTTCTCTTGATAGCTTTGGTTTCGTTCCGGAGTTGTGAGGATTCTCTCGTCTATGTTGCTTCGTCTACTTTAGGGATCCGTTCTTCTCCCTTGTGGAATTCCAGGCAAGATGACCGAACCCGGATACCATTACTATTTTTGCCTATTGCTAGTAGTCTCACTCTATGGATTTGCCTCAATGCCCATGCCTTTCTTGTCAGCCTCCTACTTGTAACCATGAACATGTTTAACCACCCTACCTACGCAAACCGTTGCTTGGCTAAGTACGCTTCGCTCAACCCTTCTTATAGCATTGCTAGTTGCAGGTGAAGATTGAAGATGCTTGCTTCATGTTGAAGTTTGGTTGGGTTATATCACACTATATAAATGCTTAAAATGAAATCATCTATATATTGGCAAGGGTGGAAGGCTAAGCCTTTTGCTTGGTGTTTTGTTCCACTCATGCCGTTAGGAACCATATAAACCGGTGTTATGTTCCTTGATTATGCGTTCCTAACACGGTTGGGGTGTATGGGACCCCCTTGATAAAACGCTAAGTGCTAAGTCTTTTCCGGCAAGTCCCAACATTGGTACTATTCGCCTAATAACTAATAAAACTTGCATAGGGCCTTGCAAACCCGAGTTCTTAATCAACAACCCCGGGCCAGTGCTCCACATGAGTGTTGGTCCGAAACGGGGAGTCTGCGGGGTCACCACGAGGAAACTCGAGGATTGATATAAACCTGTAGAATCGCCCATCCGGTCGTGTCCTGAGACTAGATACGCGCGGCTACCTATCAGGGTGTCGACACGCCGGGAGGATTTGCTGGATTAGCCTTACCTTAGTTCGGAGTATCTTGAGCACGAGATTCCGAGAATACTCGGGTCTTCCCACCTTTGGAGTTGCGACTCCGCGGATCGTGGGCTTGTCATGGGCCAAGTTGGAACACCCCTGCAGGGTTTGAACTTGCGAAAGCCGTGCCCGCGGTTATGTGGCAGATGGGAGCTTGTTAATATCCGGTTGTAGAAAACTTGACACCATGTTTCAATACACTACCAGCGTGCGTACCGTGACTGTCAATTTCCGAATAGGGATTCGGGAGTTGAACATGGTGGGGTTATGCTTGTTGAGCTTTAGTTAGGATCACTTCGTGATCATCTCTCGACCGAGGCACTTCTCTTCTCGCTCTCTATTACGTAAGTTAGTGCTAGTTGCTGCTGCAGACTCTTGTTGTTCCTTCACCTCTTGTTCTTTCTTCAGCCTTGTTCCTCACCCAAGGCTTAAATAGTCGTGTTACCCGGGAACGGGATTGCTGAGTCCTCTGTGGCTCACAGTTACTTCACCACACCAGATGCAGGTTCAGCCGAGTTTGATGCAGGAGATGGATCAGTACTTCACCAGGAGCTCAATGAAGAGTTTGGCTGTATGCTTGTGACGTTTCGACGATCAGTAGTGGTTCTTCTACTAGGATTCGATCCTGACATGTGGCTTTATGTTGTTTTGGTATCTTTCTTTGGATCTTCGCCCGTAGTCAGGTTGTGATGTTTTGAATGATGTTTTGCTTATGTAATGTATTGTGTGAAGTGGCGAGTGTAAGACAACTATCTCCTTTCGCAATTTAATCCCTCTTTTACATGAGTCGTGCAAAGATACCAAACTTGAGATCATTCTAGGATGGGCTTATACCTTTAAGTCGTGCCTCGACACGTAGGAGGTATAGTCCCATCCTGGGCATTACAGCCGAGCTGCCCTTCGACCAAGGCACTCGAGCTCCATCTCCTCTTCCCCATGCCCCTCGATCCAACAAGGAGTGCACCTTGCAGCCTCTGCTTGATCGGGAGTGGAGCTCCCGATCCACTGCGTTGCTCGTCCCGAGGTTCCCGATGCCTCGCCCCTCAAGATCGCCGACTCTCCGTGCCGCTAGGACCCCCACCTCGCCGCTCGTGCTCGGATCCGCACGGATCGCGTTGCCGGAGTCCCATCCTCACCCGGTGGGATCCTGCCGGTAGTCTTCTTCATCATTTGAATGACCCGTGCCTCCCCTTCCTCCTATCCTCCTTCGTTTATCCTTCTCATGCCTCCCTCTACTCTCTCGCGCAGGAGGTTCAGCCATGGCCGCCCGAGGGCCTCTCCTGCTTCAACCCGTGGATAAACCACCCGCCAGGGACATGCAGTCCGGCCTCTCGCGCAAGAGGCAGCGCCGACCTCTGCTTACCTGCTCTAGATCAAGTGAGCGAGGAGAGCGCTCGCGTTGACCGCATCGCAGCGCCTGGGCTTCACCCGAGCCAAGGCCAAGGCCCAGCCCCGCGCTGCTGGTGGGCTGCTCCACCGTTAGGCCGTGAGGCCCAATGTGAGCAGCACCCCCAGCCCCAACAGTTTCGGCCCGAGTCACGTTTTTTTTCGCGGAACAAATTAGCTATTTCCCAGGGATTTATTGTTTTACAATTTAGTCCCTCTAGATCATGCATATAGTAACTTCCAAACCGTGCATTGGATCAAAATGTTGTAAACATGTAAAATGCTTAGAATTTTGTGTAGATTAGTAATATGCCACTTTCATCCCTGTTTGAAATGTTTAAACTTGCTGTTTGAATTCATTTGTATAAAGAACATGCTAAAATGGTTTATTTCATAAATAAATAACCGTAGCTCCAAATTTAATAAACTTTATATGTAAATGGGGTGAAAAAATGTGTAGAATAACATGGTGCTTTTACTTTTGCTGTTTAACAACATTAAAATATGGTAATGGGCAGAACAGTACCAAATCCAAAATATGCACATGGGGATTTTCCGAAATTGTTGTTGTTATTTCTGGCCTCATTTAAAATGCCTAGATAGTGTACTTTGCTCATGCTTCACCTCTTGCCATGTTAAAGAACGTTTAATATTGTTGGGTACATAAACGAGAGTCAACTAAATAAATATAATGTGGTGTTTTGTCAATGTGCAACTCGTTGCATATTGAGCTCCACTTAAATTGTAGTGTTGTTTGAGAACTTTGCCATGCCATGCATATTTCAACCGGACATGCATCATACTTGTTTGTGCATCATGCCATGTTTATGCTTATGTGTTTACCATGTTGTTTGCTTCTTTTTGATATGCTTCTCTCATTAGCTTCGGTTTCGTTCCAGAGTTGTGAGGATTCGTTCGACTACCTCTGTTTGTCTTCTTCATGGACTCGTTCTTCTTCCTTGCAGAATCCCAGGCAAGATGACCATTCCCCGATATCACCTCTATCTTTGCCTTGCTAGTTGTCTCACTCTTTAGCTATGCCTCGATGCCTATCATTGTCTTTTTAGCCTCCTATTGTTGCCATGAAACACTCTAACCACCTTCCTAGCAAACCGTTGATTGGCTAAGTATGCTTTTGCTCAGCCCCTCTTATAGCGTTGTTAGTTGCAGGTGAAGTTTTCGAAGATTGCTCCATGTTCGGACTTGTTTATTGGGATAACACAATATATATCTTAATCATATTAATGCACATATATATTGGTAATGGGTGGAAGGCTTGGCCTTCTGCTTGGTGTTTTGTTCCACTCATGCCACCCTAGGACCCGATAAACCGGTGTTATGTTCCTTGATTTTGCATTCCTAACATGGTTGGGGTTTATGGGCCCCCCTTGATAATTCGCACTGCTTAAAGCTTTTCCAGCAAGGCCCAACATTGGTTTTAATTTTCCTTATAATAAAAAACTTAATTAATTAATTGCATAGGGGGTCATGTCCCCGGGTTCTTAATTCTAGATAACAGGGGGGCGAGTGCTGATGTTGTTGGTCCCAGACGGGGGTTATGCGGGGACGCCTTGGGGAAACCCGAGGTATCTGGTATTACCCGTAGGATCGCCCAGCCGGTCGTGGCCCGAGACTAGATACGTGCGGCTACTATCAGGGTGTCGCCACGCCGGGAGGTCTTGCTAGATTAGTTTTACCTTTGTCGAAATATCTTGAGCACGGGATTTCGAGAATACTCGGGTCTTCACATTTTGGAGTTGCGACTCCGCAGATCGTGTCCTCAAAACCAACCAGGAAGGTCCGTTGGCCGTGGTAAGCCAACAGGAAAGGTGAACTATGTCAAGCCAGTCACCACTGCACGTGGCCATGTCAACTATGTCTCTGCTGAGGAAGCTTATGAGGATCCTAATGTCGTCCTCGGTACGCTCCTTGTTAACTACCATCCGGCATCTGTTCTTTTCATTACTGGAGCATCTCATTCATTCATATATGAGAGCTATGCTCGAATGCACCACATGACATTTTGTGACATGCCCACCACCATGGAAATTCAAACTCCTGGCTCTAGATGGCAAACTTCTAGAGTAAGCCATGGGAATGAAATTCTTGTCGATAGACTTGTTTTTCTTGCATTCCTAATAGCTCTCAAGTCCTCGGACATAAACATCATCTTGGGTATGGACTGGATGACAGCTCATTACGCCAAGATTGATTGCCACACTAGGACTGTTCAACTTACACACGCATCCCGCAAGACAGTCAATGTTTTGGCCCGAATAGCTGAGCGTCAGCTCTACTCTCTTAATGCCAGCCCTCTTCCAGAACTCAAAGATATCCTAGTAGTCCATGACTTTCCGGATGTCTTTCCAGAAGAACTGCCAGGTGTTCCACCTGACAGAGATGTAGAGTTCGTGATAGATCTAGTTCCAGGAACTGTCCCAATCTCTAGAAGACCCTATAAGATGGCACCTTTAGAACTAGCTGAACTTAAGAAACAACTCGATGAGTCCTTGAAAAAGGGTTTCATCCGTCCTAGTTCTTCTCCTTGGGCTTGTCCCGTCCTCTTCGTCAAGAAGAAGGATGGAACGGTTCAGATGGTTGTAGATTATCGACCTGTCAATCTGGTCACCATAAAGAACAAATATCCGCTCCCCAGGATCAACGACCTGTATGACCAGCTCGCTGGATCCTCAGTCTTTTCCAAAATGGATTTGAGGTTAGGCTACCATCAAATCAAAATCAAGAACGGGGACATTCCCAAGACGGCTATTGTTACTCGTTATGGCCAATACGAGTACACCGTCATGTCCTTCGGGTTGACCAATGCCCCAGCCACTTTCTCCCGGCTAATGAATTCTATATTCATGGAGTACTTGGATAAATTCGTCGTAGTATACCTCGATGATATACTCATTTACTCCAAGAACAAGGAAGTTCATGCCGAGCATCTAAGGCTGGTATTGACGAAACTTCGAGAGCACCGCCTTTATGCCAAATTCTCCAAGTGTGAATTTTGGTTGCCAGAAGTGACCTATCTAGGTCATGTAATCTCTGGTAAGGGTATTTCTGTCAATCCCGAGCGAGTTCATGCCGTCCTTGACTGGACTCTACCTGAATTGGTCAAGCAAGTTAGGAATTTCCTTGGCTTCGCGAGCTATTGCCGACGCTTCGTCGAGAATTTCTCCAAGGTTGCCAACCCTCTAACTGAACTCCTCAAGAAAGATAAAAAGTTTGAATGGACCCCACAGTGCAAGTTCAGCTTTCAGGAACTGAAAAGACGCCTGACATCAGCTCCCGTGCTGGTACCACCAGACTTTTCCAAGGACTTTATTATCTACTGCGATGCCTCGCGACAAGGACTAGGTTGTATACTCATGCAAGATCGTCAAGTGATTGCCTACGCATCTCGACAGTTGCGTCCACATGAGGATAACTATCCTACACATGATCTAGAGCTTGCAGCTATAGTCTATGCACTCAAAACATGGCGACACTACCTTCTTGGTAATCGCTGTGAAATCTTCACTGATCACCAAAGTCTGAAATACATCTTCACCCAACCGGATTTGAATCTCAGGCAAAGACGTTGGGTTGAGTTGCTCACAGATTACGACTTGGGAATAACTTACACCCCTGGGAAGGCCAATGTCATGGCTGACGCACTAAGTCGTAAGTCTTATTGTAACAACCTGATGTTACAACAAGGGCAACCACTTCTCCATGAGGAATTTCGTAAGCTTAACCTTCACATTGTTCCTCGAGGATTCCTTTCCACCCTGGTAGCAAAGCCTACCCTTATGGATCAAATCATAGCTGCCCAGAAGCGTGATAAGGGTATATCCCGACTCCAAGAGAGCATTGCTAGCGGAGCTGCTAAAAGTTTCTCTATGGATGATCGAGGTGTTGTCTACTTTGAAAATCGCTTGGTGGTTCCCAAGAAACAACAACTACGGCAGTTGATCCTTAAGGAGGCTCATGAATCACCTCTCACGATTCATCCCGGTAATACCAAAATGTATCAGGACCTACGCCAGAGGTTCTGGTGGACTAGGATGAAGAGAGAAATCGCTCAGTTCATTGCTAACTGCGACGTTTGCCATCGAGTTAAAGCAGAGCATCAACGGCCTGCTGGCACCCTTTAACCTTTAGCTATTCCAGAATGGAAATGGGATAAGATCGGTATGGACTTCATTATCGGATTTCCCAGGACCAGGAAAGGGAATAATGCTATCTTCGTCGTTATCAATCGCCTCTCCAAAGTAGCCCATTTCCTGCCTGTTCAAGAGAGTATAACCACTAGCTAGCTAGCAGATTTGTATATCTCTCGGATAGTATCTCTTCATGGTGTTCCATTGGAGATTAACTCAGACCGTGGAAGTCTCTTCACTTCTCGATTTTGGGAAAGTTTCCAAAATGCTATGGGGACTCGTCTATCTTTTAGCACCGCCTTTCATCCTCAGTCAAGTGGTAAAGTAGAATGAGTCAATCAAATTCTGGAAGATATGCTCCGAGCCTCTGTCATCTCATTCGGTATGGATTGGGAGAAGTGTCTTCCATTCGCCGAATTCGCTTATAACAATAGCTATCAAGCTAGTTTGGGCAAGCCTCCCTTTGAAGTTCTGTATGGACGAAGGTGTCGAACGCCTCTTAACTGGTCAAAAACCGGGGAAAGACAATTCTTTGGTCCAGATATGATCCAGGAAGTAGAAGAGCAAGTTCGCATCGTTCGTGAGAAATTGAAAACAACCCAATCTCGCCAGAAGAACCAATATGATCGCCATCATAAGGCTATGACTTACGAAGTTGGCGATAAGGCTTACCTTCGGGTTACTCCTCTTAAGGGAACCCATCGCTTAGGTATCAAAGGCAAATTGGCTCCTCGTTACATCGGTCCTTTTCGCATTCTTGCGAAACGAGGAGAAGTTGCCTACCAACTAGAACTACCCCCGCATCTTTCCAGAGTTCATGATGTCTTCCACGTCTCCCAACTCAGGCGTTGCTTCTCGGATCCTATCCGCGGAGTGGACCACGAAACACTTGATCTCCAGGATAATCTCACATATTGAGAATACCCCATTCGTATTCTTGATCAAACCGAGCGTACCACCCGACGTCATAATATCGAGTTTCTCAAGGTTCAATGGTCACACCATTCCGAGAACGAAGCTACTTGGGAAAGGGAGGATCGTCTTCGACTTGAGTACCCCACCCTTTTCCCGGAGGAACCTGAATCTCGGGACGATATTCTTTTGAGTGGGGGTGAGTTGTCACATCCATAGTCAGTGCTTGCATTAGGACTAACTAGAGTGTGCATCATGTTTAAACTTTCCAGAAACTTGAAATGGGGATGACAGAAACCCCATCACCCCTCTTAACTCAACTAGGGTTTAATAAAATCTTTGCCAATGTAGCTAAAATTCCCTTCAAAAATGTTCATCATCTTTGCCTTGGTCTCAAACCTCTGACAAAAATGGTGCACAATTTTCTAGGATATCCTAAGGTCACCGGATTAAATCATATGGTATTTGCATTTGGGCATTTAAATGCTAAAAATATATTTTAAATGCCCAAATAATCATAAACCAAAATGTTCTCTGTTTTATATATAACATACAGTGGACATGAGTAGTTTCATGATTTATAAAAATGTTCTATAATTTTTAATAAAGCAACACTTTTGCAGAAAAATAGAAACATAATAAATAGAAAAGGAGAGAGAGAGAGAAGGCCCCTGATTACCCACAAGTGTAGGGGATCATTTGTAGCCTCTTTCGATAAGTAAGAGTGTCAAACCCAACGAGGAGCTAAAGTTAGAACAAATATTCCCTCAAGTTCTATCGACCACCGATACAACTCTACGCACGCTTGACGTTTACTTTACCTAGAACAAGTATGAAACTAGAAGTACTTTGTAGTTTTTGTGGGATAGGTTTGCAAGAATATAAAGAGCACGTAAATATAAACTAGGGGCCGTTAAGATAAATAAGCAATAAAGTTAATATAGCGAGTGTGGAAAAGTGGTGGTAGGAGTTGCGAAATTGCCCCTAAGGAATTGACTACGTTACTAGGCCGATAGCAAGTTTTATGTGGGAGAGGCCACTGCTAGCATGTCATCCCTTACTTGGAATTCTATGCACTTATGATTGGAACTATTAGCAAGCATCCCCAACTACTAACGTTCATTAAGGTAAAACCCAACCATAGCATTATGATATATTGGTCCCCCTTCAATCCCGTATGCATCAATTTCTACGCTAGGTTGAAGCTTCTGTCACTCTTGCCCTCCAATACATAGTCTTATCAACATACAACTAACCCTATGGTGTGATCCACACGCGTGCTCATATGATGGGCACCAAAGGACAGCAACACAACCACACGCAATTTAAATCAATCATAGCAATTCACCAATCACCGATAGGACAACGATAATCTACTCAGACATCATAGGATGGCAACACACCATTGGATAATAATATGAAGAATAAAGCACCATGTTCAAGTAGAGGGTACAGCGGGTTGCGGGAGAGTGGACCGCTGTAGATAGATGGGGGAAGGTGATGGAGATGTTGGTGAAGATGACGGAGGTATTGGTGTAGATTGCCGTCACACAATGATGGCCCCGGTGGCACTCCGGTGCCACCGGAAGCGAGGGGGAGAGAGCCCCCCTCCTTCTTCTTCTTCCTTGACCTTCTCCCTAGGTGGGAGAAGGGTTTCCCCTATGGTCCATGGCCTCCATGGCGGCGGAGGGGTGAGAGCCCCTTCGAGATTGGATCTGTCTCTCTGTCTCTCTCTGTTTCTGCGTTCCCAGATTCTGGCCCTTCAAGGTTTCTTATATTCCCGGAGATCTGTAACTCCGATTGGGCTGATTTTTTGACATGATTTTTATCTGTATATTACCTTTCTTGCGGAGAAAGAAGGGCATCAACCGCCTTACGGAGTGGCCACGAGGGCCCAGGGCGCGCCCCTGCCTCATGGCCCACTCGGGCATCGTCTCATGTTGGTTCCGCTTCCCAAAATTCACATATATTCCAAAAACAATCTCCATCCGTTTTTATTCCGTTTGGACTCCGTTTGTTATGGATATTCTGCGAAACAAAAAACATGCAACAAACAGGAACTGACACTGGGCACTGGATCAATATGTTAGTCCCAAAAAATAATATAAAAAGTCGCCAAAAGTATATGAAAGTTGTAGAATATTGGCATGGAACAATAAAAAATTATAGATACGACAGAGACGTATCAGCATCCCCAAGCTTAATTCCTGCTCGTCCTCGAGTAGGTAAATGATAGAAAAGGTTAATTTTGATGTGGAATGCTACCTAGCATAATCTTGATCATGTAATCTAATCATGGCATGAATATTAAGACACGAGTGACTCAAAGCAATAGTCTATGATTTGACATTAGGACAATAATACTTCAAGCATACTAATAAAGCAATCACGTCTCTTCAAAATAACATGGCCAAATAAATTTATCCCTACAAAATCATATGGTCTGGCTATGCTCCATCTTCACCACACAAAGTATTTAAATCATGCACAACCTGGTTTTAGCTAAGCAATTGTTTCATACTTTAGTATTCTCAAACCTTTTCAACTTTCACACAATACATGAGCATGAGCCATGGACATAGCACTATGGGTGGAATAGAAGGTGGTGATAGACAAAAGGTGGGAGAAAGTCTCACATCAACTAGGCAAATTAATGGACTATGGAGATGTCCATCAATCGATATCAATGTGAGTGAGTAGACATTGCCAT
This sequence comes from Secale cereale, assembly GCA_902687465.1. Taxonomy (NCBI): domain Eukaryota; kingdom Viridiplantae; phylum Streptophyta; class Magnoliopsida; order Poales; family Poaceae; genus Secale; species Secale cereale. Next base: position 295,660,434 of record LR738712.1, read on the forward strand.
GTAACGGATGCACTAGAGCTATAAGTGTATGAAAGCTCAAAAAGAAAACTAGTGGGTGTGCATCAACTTGCTTGCTCATGAAGACCTAGGGAATTTGAGGAAGCCCGTCATTGGAATATACAAGCCAAGTTCTATAATGAAAATTCCCACTAGTATATGGAAGTGACAAAACAAGAGACTCTCTATTATGAAGATCATGGTGCTACTTTGAAGCACAAGTGTGGAGAAGGATAGTAGCATTGTCCCTTCTCTCTTTTCTCTCATTTTTTTTGGAGGGGCTTTCTTTTTTTAGCCCCTCTCTATTTTTTGAGGCCATCTCTTTTTTTATTTGGCCTTTCCTAACATGGGACAATGCTCTAATAATGAAGATCATCACACTTTTATTTACTTACAACTCAAAGCTTACAACTCGAAGCTATAACAAAATATGACTCTATGTGAATGCCTCCGGCGGTGTACCGGAATGTGCAATGATCTAGCGTAGCAATGAGATCAAAAAACGGACAAGCCATGGAAACATCATGCTAGCTATCTTACGATCATGCAAGGCAATATGACAATGATGATGCGTGTCATAATAAACATAATGGTGGAGTTACATGGCAATATATCTCGGAATGGCTATGGAAATGCCATAATAGGTAGGTATGGTGGCTTTTTTAGGAAGGTATATGGTGGGTGTATGGTACCGGCGACAGTTGTGCGGTACAAGAGAGGCTAGCAATGGTGGAAGGCTGAGAGTGCGTATAATCCATGGACTCAACATTAGTCATAAAGAACTCACATACTTATTGCAAAAAATTATTAGCCATCAAAACCAAGTACTACACACATGCTCCTAGGGGGGAGGTTGGTAGGAGTTAACCATCGCGCGTCACCGACCTCCACACAAAGGATGACACTCAATAAATAAATCATGCTCCAACTTCATCACATAACAGTTCACCATACGTGCATGCTACGGGAATCACAAACCTCAACACAAGTATTTCTACAATCCACAACTACCCACTAGCATGACTCTAATATAACCATCTTTATATCGCAAAACTATTGCAAGGAATCAAACATATCATATTCAGCGATCTACAAGTTTATGTAGGATTTTATGACTAACCATGTGAATGACCAATTCCTGTCAACTCTCTAAATAGATATAAGTGAAGCAAGAGAGTTTTAATTCTTTCTACAAAAGTTATGCCCACGCTCTAACAATTATATGTGAAGCAAAAGAGCATTCTACAAATGGCGGTTTTCTATGTGAAGAGAAACAGGCAATCCAAACTTCAAATGATATAAGTGAAGCACATGAAGCATTCTATAAAGCCATACTCAAAAGATATAAGTGAAGTGCAAAGAGCATTCTATAAATCAACCAAGGACTATCTCATACCAGCATGGTGCATTTATTAAAAGAAAAAGAAAAATCACACGATGCTCCAAGAGTTCACGCATATCATGTGAACGAAACGAATCCGAAAACATACCGATACTTGTTGAAGAAAGATGGAATGCCTTCCGGAGCATCCCCAAGCTTAGACGCTTGAGTCTCCTTGAATATTTACTTGGGGTGCCTTGGGCATCCCCAAGCTTGAGCTCTTGCCTCTCCTCCTTCTTCTCACATCGAGACATCCTCGGTCTTCGAACACTTCATCCACACAAAACTTAACCGAACTTTTAGTGGCAGGGTTAGTGCATATGATCAATAAAATCCCATCATGTACTTCTCTAACATTATTGTATAATTATGAACAAACATTACCTATTGTATGCTATCATAATTCTATGTCCCCAAGTCAAGGAGGCATCAACAAGAATTCAAACATATGCACTAACCCCTAGGACAACGATAATCTACTCAGACATCATAGGATGGCAACACATCATTCGATAATAATATGAAGCATAAAGCACCATGTTCAAGTAGAGGGTACATCGGGTTGCGGGAGAGTGGACCTGTAACACCCAAAATTTTTGACCTTGATTTATAAATCAAAATTTTTACCAGGAATTTAAACCTTTCATTCTCTGGATTTTCTTTGATATCAGAACCCTTTTTTTCTTTTGAATTTATGGAGTTTTTGCCCTAGTGAAAAATTTTCAGATATGTTTTTTGGACTTAATTGCCCCAACCAAGAAAAACAACCCTTCTATCAGTGAGTTCATTTTTTTCTCTAAGCTTTATCACTTAAAGTGATTTTTCATTAGTTTAAAGTTCTTTTTGCACTACAACCCTTTGGTAGATTCTTTCAAAAATTCCACCAAAATTTGGGGATATCAGGTGAAGTCCCTACACCACTTTTATGCAAAAACCCTTTGGCGTTCTTTGAAAAAAGTTGAGCAAAACATCCTCTTTTGCTCTCTGGTCCAGATTGGAACTTTCTACTACAGCCCTATGATAACTTGCTCTTTTGGCCATAAGCTTTTTCCCGCTGGTAGTCCTTCCTACAAAACCCTTAAGTCCAGGAAATTGGAGCATTTGGATCATTTTTGGTTCATGCAATAATGCCTTCTAGTTTCTGTCCAGAATTGATTTTCTCAAAAACTTACACTTGCAAGTTTTTAGTTTTGCCCAACCAATCTTGTCACCATCTCCTACACCTAAAGAGGCTTTAGTCTGAAGAGTTTGGCCACCCCAAGAGATGCCTAGATGACCATAGAATTCTGTCAAACACCTTGTGTGCATGGCCAGTTTTGGCTTGGTTTTTAGTTTGCATTGTGGACTTATTCCCCTGACCAAACCACCATGTCCACTAATTTCCTTACAAACTCTAACCTAGACCTGTTAATCCCCAGCCTCATCCAAGCCCTCTAGCACACGCTGGCATTTCGTCGAGCACCTAGCGTGCGTGCTCTGGGCGCGACCAGAGCGCACGTTTTGCACGCGCGCGCACCGAGCCGCCGCGTCCTGCCCCCTTGGCCCTTGCTCGTCCGCAGGGCCGCCTCTCGCTCACGTCCACTCGCCGGAAGCCTCCAACCCTCCCTGGCGCCCTACAGCGCCGCCGTCAGAGCCTTTGGCGGCACGCCGGCGGCCACAGTGAGCCTCTGCCATGGACGGCGCCGCCCAAGCCACCCCAGCACGCCAGCTGCCCCTGGAACAGTCCATCCTCATCCGCTCGACCTGCCGGACCTCGCCAGCCATCGCCATGCACCGTCCTTGCTACAGAACGGTGGTTCGCCGGCATCCTTATCCACGGCCACAGAACCGACCTAGTTACGCTATAAATGGAGACCCCCCGAGCTCATCCAAACCCCCAGGCAGCCTCAGACCATCCCTCTAGAACCCCCACGGCCATCAATCAATGGAAGGAAGCTTTCTTCCTCGACTCGGATCAGTTCGGCCCCCGTCCATCCAGTGATTTCATCCCCCTCCCCTCGATCATGCGGAGCCTCCCAGCCTCTCAGCGTCGACCAGGAGCCATCATAGCCCAAAGCCCCAATCCACCAGAAGCTGCCGTCCACCGCGGAGCTTGCCGCCGGCGACTCCCTGTGACCCCGCCAGCCTATCGACCACTGGAAGGGCCGCCCTAGACTGGCGGATCCATCCCTGCCCTCAGACTGCCAAGGGGAGCCGCCAATCGCCGGCGTTGATCGCCGGAGCTCCGTCGCCGATCGAACAAAGGAGGAAGAAGACGCGGGCAACTGGTCAAACGTGACCAGTGGGCCCAAGCGACCCATTGTCAGTGACCCTGAGCCGGCCCGCGTGGTTTAAGTTGAAGCATAAGACCTAGAGTGCGTCTTCTCTGCCCGAAAGCGTATTCTCATTCGAACCATTTTCCTTTTTCCGTTTTATTAAAACAAAGCTTTGACTGAACTTTGACTGGCCACAACTTTTTAAACATAAGTCCAAATGACTTGATTCTTTTTCTGTTGTTCCTCAAATTTGGCCTAGTTTATTTTCATATTTATTTGAAGATTGTCCAGACAACTTTTTTGTGCTGTTTGGAAGCTATGTATTGATTTCTTATTCTTTCAAATAGGATTTTGAAGAGGGAGAAAACTTCCAAAAGTTTTGGAATGCACTTTACCTCCCCACTACTTGAAGGCAAGCATTTTTGAACCCTGGACCAATACTTGTGGGTGTTGTTGATTCGATTACAACGTCACCTCGATATGGATGCATTCATTTTCTTTCATATGTGATAATATGATCATACCCATGAGTGCATGATGTAGAATCCTTGTCGTGAATAATTATTATGCATGACGGTGATCCCCCTCGTATGCCTTCCATGCCTAACGGAAGAAAGCCGTGAAAGTCGTTGTCTTGTGTAGACACGAACTTGTCACTAGCTCCTCGTCGGGACGGTGGAGTCCTTATGGCTTGGTGAGACATGACGGGTAGTGATTCCGACTGTTGTGTGGAATATATTAGTTATGCTAATCATACAAGCGATGCTTGAACCTCCTGAGTCGACCGTAGATCGAGTCTTGCTCCAGTAACCCCCATACTCGTTTCGTACTACCACTTGTCCCTGCCTCAGGTAGGGTACGGTTCATTAAATTGTCGACCCATGTTCTAGCACACACCGTACAGAGAGGCCATGGTGGAAGATACCGGCTGCATCCGGTAGGCAGGCCACCTGGTCCGGGGGTATGGGTGTTTCGATTGGAGCCGAAGGGGGTAGCTTCCCCAGTTTGCGCGCGTTATAAATTTTGTGATCCCATGCTAGTCGAGGTTGCAGCCTCCCCACTTAGAGTTTGGCTTAACGGGTGTCGTGGGTGATTCCAGACACCGGTAAGTTAGGCTGGTGTGTGCGGTCAGGTGTGTCTTCAAATTAAAAGACCATAGACGGAATTGGTCCCGATGGACTGAAGGAATCCGTTATTCGAGGGTAAAGAGTACATCCTCTGCAGAGAATAAATCTATTCGAATAGCCGTGTCCCTGGGTTAGGACTATAGTCTGGGATTTGTCAAGTGTCGGTCTTAGTGTCGGTCTTCGGAGGAGGAACTACTAAACAGAACATGGATCATGATTTGTGACCTACGATGACTGTTACTATTGCCATTATTATTTTTGGACTAAACCTTTATGTGGTGTCGTTCAGACGCCCGACTGTGGCATACCTGTCGTTTATTTTTCCTTATAAGTCCTTTATGTGGTGTCGCTCAGACGCCCGACTGTGGCATACCTATTATTTATTTTTCCTTATAAGCCCTTTATGTGGTGTCGCTCAGACGCCCGACTATGGCATACCTATCATTTATTTTTCCTTATAAGCCCTTTATGCGGTGTCGCTCAGACGCCCGACTGTGGCATACCTGTTATTTACTTTTCCTTATAAGCCCTTTATGTGGTGTCGCTCAGACGCC
>LR738712.1:295665832-295706275 GCA_902687465.1 Secale cereale
GCCCTTTATGTGGTGTCGCTCACACGCCCGACTGTGGCATACCTGTTATTTATTTTTCCTTATAAGCCCTTTATGTGGTGTCGCTCAGACGCCCGACTGTGGCATACCTGTTATTTATTTTTCCTTATAAGCCCTTTAGGTGGTGTCGCTCAGACGCCCGACTTTGGCATGATCGCTATTTATTTTATTATCACTCCCTGATTGCATATGCATATTCATACGAACGACCTGCTTGCAATATGGACTGTCATATCATAATTAACATCGTGATCATCAAATATTCTCGAGCATGATTATATTTCACCCGCGTTCATAATGTTTGCGAGTACATTCAAAGTACTCACTGGCTTGTCCCTGGCTATTGTCTTGGCCAGATTTCTTGCATGGAGAGGAGCGTTGCGACGACTACCCGGAACCTATGCAACGGTGATAGCAGCCTCGCGAAGATAGGACTTAACCTGGTCAGCTGTTCCCGTGGGAAATGGAGTCCCACAAACGCCGACGTGTCACAGATCGCTTCCGCCATCAGCCACTAGAAACCTTGTGTTGTACTTAAAGACCAGAATGGTCTTGTACTACATATTTTGTATTTTTGCTTGGATTTTCTGTATCAAGTGGTGACTCATCAGCTAACAGTAATCCTAGGGCTGATGAGCACAAGGTCCACCTCTGGGGAAATTAATACCCTGAAAACCGGTCCTGACAGGACCGCTATAGATAGATGGGGAAGGTGATGGAGATGTTGGTGAAGATGACGGAGGTGTTGGTGTAGATCGCTGTCACACGATGATGGCCCCGGTGGCACTCCGGTGCCACCGGAAGCGAGGGGAGAGAGCCCCCCTCCTTCTTCTTCTTCCTTGACCTTCTCCCTAGGTGGGAGAAGGGTTTCCCCTCTGGTCCATGGCCTCCATGGCGGCGGAGGGGCGAGAGTGCCTCCCCTTCCTCCCGTCCTCCGTCGTTTATCCTGCTCATGCCTCCCTCTACTCTCTCGCGTAGGAGGTTCAACCATGGCCGCCCGAGGGCCTTCTCCTGCTTCAACCCGTGGAAAAATCACCTGCCAGGGACATGGAGTCCAGCCTCTTGCGCAAGAGGCAGCGCCGGCCTCTGCTTCCCTGCACTAGATCGAGCGAGCGAGGAGAGCGCTCGCGTTGACCGCATCGCAGCGCCTGGGCTTCACCCCAGCCAAGGCCAATGCCCAACGCCGCGCCGCTGGTGGGCTGCTCCTCCATCATGCCGTGAGGCCCAATGTGAGCGGCACCCCCAGCCCCAACAGTTTTGGCCCGAGTCACGTTTTTTTCCACGGAACGATTTAGTTATTTTCCAGGGATTTACTGTTTTATAGTTTAGTCCCTCTAGATCATGCATATAGTAACTTTCAAACCATGCACCGGATTAAAATGTTGTAAACATGTAAAATGCTTGGAATTTTGTGTAGTTTAGTAATATTCCACTTTCATCCCTATTTGAAATGTTTAAACTTGCTGTTTCAATTAATTTTTATAAATAACATGCTAAAATGGTTTATTTCATAAGTAAATAAACGTAGCTCCAAGTAATAAACTTTATATGTAAATGGGGTGGAAAATGTGTAGAATAACATGGTGTTTTAACTTTTGCTGTTTAACAACATTAAAATATGGTAATAGGCAGAACATTACCAAATTCAAAATATGCACATGGGGATTTTCCGGAATTGTAGTTGTTATTTCTGGCCTCATTTAAAATGCCTAGAAGTGTACTTTGCTCATGCTTCACCTCTTGCCATGTTAAAGAACATTTAATATTGTTGGGTTCATAAACAACAATCAACTAAATAAATAGAATGTGGTGTTTTGTCAATGTGCAACTCGTTGCATATTGAGCTCCACTTAAATTGTAGTGTTGTTTGAGAACTTTGCCATGCCATGCATATTTCAACCGGACATGCATCATACTTGTTTGTGCATCATGCCATGTTTATGCTTGTGTGTTTACCATGTTGTTTGCTTCTTTCCGGTATGCTTCCCTCGTTACCTTCGGTTTCGTTCCGGAGTTGTGAGGATTCGTTCGACTACCTCTGTTTGTCTTCTTCATGGACTCGTTCTTCTTCCTTGCGGAATCCCAGGCAAGATGGCCGTTCCCCGAAATCACCTCTATCTTTGCCTTGCTAGTTGTCTCGCTCTTTAGCTATGCCTCGATGCCTATTCTTATCTTGTCAGCCTCCTATTGTTGCCATGAAACACTCTAACCGCCTTCCTAGAAAACCGTTGATTGGCTAAGTACGCTTTTGCTCAGCCCCTCTTATAGCGTTGTTAGTTGCAGGTGAGGTTTTCAAAGATTGCTCCATGTCCAGACTTGTTTATTGGGATAACACAATATATATCTTAATCATATTAATGCACATATATATTGGTAATGGGTGGAAGGCTTGGCCTTCTGCTTGGTGTTTTGTTCCACTCATGCCACCCTAGGACCCGATAAACCGGTGTTATGTTCCTTGATTTTGCGTTCCTAACACGGTTGGGGTTTATGCCCCCCCCTTGATAATTCACACTGCTTAAAGCTTTTCCAGCAAGGCCCAACATTGGCTTTAATTTTCCTCATAATAAAAAAACTTAATTAATTAATTGCATAGGGGGTCATGTCCCCGGGTTCTTAATTCTACATAACAGGGGGGCCAGTGCTGATGGTGTTGGTCCCAAACGGGGGTTATGCGGGGCCGCCTTAGGGAAACTCGAGGTATCTGGTATTACCCGTAGGATCGCCAATCCGATCGTGGCCTCAGACGAGATACGTGTGGCTACTATCAGGGTGTGGGCACGCCGGGAGGTCTTGCTAGATTAGTTTTACCTTTGTCGAAATATCTTGAGCACGGGATTCCGAGAATACTCGGGTCTTCCCATTTTGGAGTTGCGACTCCGCAGATCGTGAGCTTGTGATGGGCTAAGTTGGGACACCCCTGTAGGGGTTGATCTTTCAAAAGCCGTGCCCACAGTTATGTGGCAGATGGGAATTTGTTAATATCAGGTTGTAGATAACTTGACACCATATCCTTAAGAATACACTACCTATGTGAGTAACCGTGATGGTCTCTTTCCGAAGGGCTTCGGGAAGTGAACACGCTGGGGTTATGCATGAACATGAGTAGCTAGGATCACTTATTGATCATCTTTGGCGACCGTTGGCACTTTTCTCTTCTCACTCTGATTTCGTAAGTTAGTTGCTTAGTGCTTGCTGCAGCCACTTTATTACCTCTCCACACCTATAAAGCTTTGTTAGTTTTGACACCCGGGAATGGGATTGCTGAGTCCTTGTGACTCACAGATTACAACACACACCAGATGTAGGTACAACTGAGTATGACGCAGGAGATGGACAAGAACTTCACTGGGAGTTCGATGAAGAGCTTGGCCGTATGTATGTGACGTTTTCGACGATCAGTAGTGATTCCAACTAGGGGCGATCAGACCTTGTGGTTGTGGTATCTTTTCTCGTTTGGATTTCGTCCGTAGTCGGACCCTGTGTTATTTGGATGAATGTATGCTATTGTATCCATTGTGTGACGTGGCGAGTGTAAGCCAACTATTTTACTCTTTCATCCCTGTTCTTTTACATGAGTTGTGCAAAGATACCATGCTTGCGATCATTCCAGAGTGCACTTATGTCTCTAAGTCGTGCCTCGACACGTAGGAGATATAGTCGCATCCTGGGCATTACAGTACCCAACAGCTCCTTTGGGTATCCTATGAAGACACATTTCTCCGACTTGGGTTCGAGCTTATCAGGTTGAAGTTTTTTCACATAAGCATCGCAGCCCCAAACTTTAAGAAACGACAACTTTGGTTTCTTGCCAAACCACAGTTCATAAGGCGTTGTCTCAACGGATTTAGATGGTGCCCTATTTAACGTGAATGCAGCTGTCTCTAAAGCATAACCCCAAAATGATAGTGGTAAATCGGTAAAAGACATCATAGACGACACCATATCTAATAAAGTACGGTTACGACGTTCGGACACACCATTACGCTGTGGTGTTCCGGCTGGCGTGAGTTGTGAAACTATTCCACATTGTTTCAAATGAAGACAAAACTAGTAACTCAAATATTCACCTCCACGATCAGATCGTAGAAACTTTATTTTCTTGTTACGATGATTCTCTACTTCACTCCGAAATTCTTTGAACTTTTAAAATGTTTCAGACTTGTGCTTCATCAAGTAGATATACCCATATCTGCTCAAATCATCAGTGAAGGTTAGAAAATAATGATACCCACTGCGAGCTTCAACACTCATCGGTCCACATACATCAGTATGTACGATTTCCAACAAATCTGTTGCTCGCTCCATTGTTTCGGAGAACGGAGTTTTAGTGATCTTGCCCATGAGGCATGGTTCGTAAGGACCAAGTGATTCATAATCAAGTGATTCTAAAAGTCCATCACTATGGAGTTTCTTCATGCGCTTTACACCAATATGACCTAAACGGCAGTGCCACAAATGAGTTGCACTATCATTATTAACCTTGCATCTTTTTGTTTCAATATTATGAATATGTGTATCACTACAATCGAGATCCAACAAGAATAGACCACTCTTCAAGGGTGCATGACCATAAAAGATATTACTCATATAAATAGAACAAACATTATTCTCAGATTTAAATGAATAACCGTCTCACAATAAACAAGATCCAGATATAATGTTCATGCTTAACGCTGACACCAAATAACAATTATTTAGGTCTAAAACTAATCCCGAAGGTAGATGTAGAGGTAGTGTGCCGACGGCGATCACATCGACTTTGGAACCATTTCCCACCACATCGTCACCTCGTCCCTAGCCAATCTTCGTTTAATCCGTAGTCCCTGTTTCGAGTTACAAATATTAGCAACCGAGCCGGTATCAAATACCAGTTACTACTACGAGCATTAGTAAGGTACACATCAATAACATGTATATCACATATACCTTTGTTCACCTTGCCATCCTTATTATCCGCGAAATACTTGGGGCAGTTCCGCTTCCAGTGTCCAGTCCCTTTGCAGTAGAAGCACTTAGTTTCAGGCTTGGCTCCAGACTTGGGTTTCTTCGCGGGGGTAGCAACTGTCTTGCTATTCTTCTTGAAGTTCCCCTTCTTTCCCTTGCCCTTTTTCTTGAAACTAGTGGTATTGTTAACCATCAACACTTCATGCTCCTTTTCGATTTCTACCTCCGCAGCCTTGAGCATAGCGAAGAGCTCGGGAATTGTCTTTTGCATCCCTTGCGTATTATAGTTCATCACGAAGCCTTTATAGCTTGGTGGCAGTGATTGAAGAACTCTATCAATAACACTATCTTCATCATCTTTGCAACCGAGTTGAGTCATATGATTGTAGTACCCAGACATTCTAAGCAAGTGTTCACTGATAGAACTATTCTTCTCCATCTTGCAGCTATAGAACTTATTGGAAATCTCATATTTCTCAATTCGGGCATTTGCTTGAAATATTAACTTCAACTCCTGGAACATCTCACATGCTCCATGACGTTCAAAACTTCGTTGAAGTCCCGATTCTAAGCCATAAAGCATGGCACACTGAACTATCGTGTAGTCATCAGAACGAGCTTGCCAAGCATTCATAACGTCCGGGGTTGCTCCTGCAACAGGCTTGTCACCCAGCGGTGCTTCAAGGACATAATTCTTATGTGCAGCAATGAGGATAATCCTCAAGTTACGGACCCAGTCCGTGTAATTGCCACCATCATCTTTCAACTTAGCTCTCTCTAGGAATGCATTAAAATTCAAAGGGACGATAGCACGAGCCATTGATCTACAACAACATAGATATGCAAAAACTATCAGGACTAAGTTCATGATAAAGTAAAGTTCAATTACTCATATTACTATAGATATCCCACTTAGATAGACATCCCTCTGGTCATCTAAATGATAACGTGATCCAAATCAAGTAAACCATGTCCGATCATCACGTGATATGGAGTAGTTTTCAATGGTGAACATCTTATGTTGATCATATCTACTATATGATTCATGCTCGACCTTTCGGTCTCCAGTGTTCCGAGGCCATATCTGCATATGCTAGGCTTGTCAAGTTTAACCCGAGTATTCTGCGTGTGCAAAACTGGCTTACACCCGTTGTATGTGAATGTACAGCTTATCACACCCGATCATCACGTGGTGTCTCGGCACGACAAACTTTCGCAACGGTGCATACTCAGGTAGAACACTTATACCTTGAAATTTAGTGAGAGATCATCTTATAATGCTACTGCCGTACTAAGCAAAATAAGAAGCATAATAAGATAAACATCACATGCAATCAAAATATGTGACATGCTATGGCCATCATCATCTTGTGCTTTTGATATCCATCTCCAAGGCACCGTCATGATCACCATTGTCACCGGCGCAACACCTTGATCTCCATCGTAGCATCGTTGTCGTCTCGCCAACTATTGCTTCCATGACTATCACTATCGCTTAGTGATAAAGTAAAGCAATTACATGGCGATTGTATTTCATACAATAAAGTGACAACCATATGGCTCCTGCCAGTTGCCGATAACATAAAAAACATGATCATCTCATACAATAATGTATAACTCATCATGTCTTGACCATATCACATCACAACATGCCCTGCAAAAACAAGTTAGACGTCCTCTACTTTGTTGTTGCAAGTTTTACGTGGCTGCTACGGGCTTAGCAAGAACCGTTCTTACCTACGCATAGAAAAACCACAACGATTTTTCGTCAAGTATGTGTTGTTCTAACCTTCACAAGGACCGGGCGTAGTCACAATCGATTCAGCTAAAGTGAGAGAGACAGACGCCCGCCAGTCACCTTTAAGCAATGAGTGCTCATAACGGTGAAACCAGTCTCGCGTAAGCGTACGCGTAATGTCAGTCCGGGCCACTTCATCTCACAATACCACCGAACCAAAGTATGACATGCTGGTAAGCAGTATGACTATTATCGCCCACAACTCATTGTGTTCTACTCGTGCATATCATCTACGCATAGACCTGGCTCATGATGACACTGTTGGGGAACGTAGTATTTTAAAAAAATTCATACGATCACGAAAGATCTATCTACTAGAAGCATAGGAACAAGCGGGAAGAGTGTGTCTACGTACCCTCGTAGACCGGAAGCAGAAGCATCTAGTGACGTGGTTGATGTAGTCGAACTTCTTTGCGATCCAACTGATCAAGCACCGAACGTACGGAGCCTCCGCGTTCAGTACACGTTCAGCTTGATGACGTCCCACGAGCTCTTGATCCAGTAGAACCTCGCGGGAGAGTTTCGTCAGCATGACGGCGTGGTGACGGAGATGATGAAGTTACCATCACAGGGCTTCACCTAAGCGCTGCAACGATATGACCGAGGTGTGTTTTTGTGGAGGGGGGCACCACACACGGTTGGGAGAGATCAACTGATCAACTTGTGTGTCTTTGGGTGCCCCCTGCCCCCGTATATAAAGGAGCAAGGGGGAGGTGCGGCCAGCCCCTATGGCGCGCCCTAGAGGGCCACTCCTACTAGGAATAGGATTCCAATCCTATTCCTAGTAGGAGTCCACCAAGAGGGAGAGAAGGGGAAGGAAAGGGAGGGAGAGGGAGAGGGAAAGAGGGGGCCGTGCCCCCCTCTCCTAGTCCAATTCGGACTTCCCTTGGGAGGGGGGGCGCCACCTCCTGGGCTGCTGCCCTCTCTCTCCCCTAAAGCCCACTAGGGCCCAATACTTCCCTGGGGGGTTCTGGTAACCCCTCCGGCACTTCGGTTTTATCTAAAACCATCCAGAACACTTCCGGTGTTGAATATAGTCGTCCAATATATCAATCTTTACGTCTCGGACATTACGCGACTCCTCGTCATGTCTGGGACCTCATCCGGGACTCCGAACTACCTTCGGTACATCAAAACTCATAAACTCACAATACCAATCATCATCAAACATTAAGCATGCGAACCCTACGGGTTCGAGAACTATGTAGACATGAAAGAGACTCATCTCTGGTAAATAACCAATAGCGGAACCTGGATGCTCATATTGGCTCCTACATATTCTACGAAGATCTTTATCGGTCAAACCGCATAACAACATACGTTGTTCCTTTTGTCATTGGTATGTTACTTGCCCGAGATTCGATCGTCGGTATCTCGATACCTATTTCAATCTTGTTACTGGCAAGTCTCTTTACTCATTCCTTAATGCATCATCTCGTGACTAACTCATTAGTCATTTGCTTGCAAGGCTTATTATGATGTGCATTACCGAGAGGGCCCAGAGATACCTCTCCGACACTCGGAGTGACAAATCCTATTCTTGATCTCTGCCAACACCATGAACACTTTCGGAGACACATGTAGATCATCTTTATGATCACCCAGTTATGTTGTGACATTTGATAGCACACAAGGTGTTCCTCCAGTATCCGGGAGTTGCATAATCTCATAGTCATAGGAACATGTATAAGTCATGAGGAAAGCAATAGCAGTAAAACTAAACGATCATAGTGCTAAGCTAACAGATGGATCTTGTCCATCACATCATTCTCCTAATGATGTGATCTCATTGATCAAATGACAACTCACGTCTATGGCTAGGAAACATAACCATCTTTGATCAATGAGCTAGTCTAGTAGAGGTATACTAGGGACAAACTGTTTTGTCTATGTATTCACACATGTACTAAGTTTCCGGTCAATACAATTCTAGCATGAATAAAAGACATTAATCATGATATAAGGAAATACAAATAACATCTTTATTATTGCCTCTAGGGCATATTTCGTTCAACCTCCCCAAGCTTGGTGAAAGCCAAGGGGAGTGCCCATACCCGATACTTAGTTTTCCTTTGGTGGTGAAGAAGATGGTGGTGGAGATAATCGTGCCTTCAGCTTTTTCATATTGTAATTGAGAAGGGAAATTTCCTCCTTCAGATCATCAACCTCTAGCTCCAGCTTTAAGATCTTATCGCATAAATTCCCTATGCTTTTCTGCTGAAAACGAGAGGGAATATATTGGTTCTTAGCTCGGTTAGTACTCATACGGTGACTTGACTTCTTGAACTCCACATGCATATCCCCTGGTTGAGGTAGAGGGACATCTTCCTCCTCTGATCTCGAATCATCAATCCTCATCGAGTGGGCATCCTCCTCATCATCCGTAGCACAACCATGGGGAGATAGGTCTCCATAGCACTTTGGGTCAACAATGAGATGCGAAACATAGCTCTCTCCATCGGAGTCTTGAGATGACATATTTTCAGAACTACGCACAAACAGCAAGAAAATAAAACATAAGATTTCTCCGCGATGCAGTGGTTAACAGGTTCGGGGAGTATATAAAACGGAGTCCGAAAGGTACCCGAGGTGGGCACAACCCACCTGGGCACGCCAGGCATGACTGGCGCGCCCTAGTGTCTTGTGCCCACCAGGGTGCACTTCCCGGTAGTTTATTATTTTCCTATTTTTGCAAATATTCCAAAACTGATAAAAAATATTTTTGCGGATATTTCGGAGTCCATTTACTTACCGTATCACGTACCTCCTTATTTTCACGATTCTAGAGTGTTCCGAAAGGACTCTTTTATGTGTTATTCCGGTGTCAAAGTTTGGATAATATTGCTTTCAACATTAATGGGCATACCTCAGATATAATGCTTTATTCGTTACCCGTTAACAACCTTCGGGTTAGTTCCTTCAGAATTATTTATCTTGATGGCTCCAGACCGATAAACCTCCTCGATAACATAGGGGCCTTCCCATTTAGAGCGGAGTTTGCCTGCAAAGAACCTGAAACGACAGTTGTACAAAAGAACATACTCTCCCACTTTGAACTCATGCTTTTGGATTCTTTTATCATGCCATCTTTTAACCTTTTCTTTAACTAACTTGGCATTTTCATAAGCTTGGGTTCTCCATTCATCTAATGAGCTAATATCAAATAAAGCTTTTCACCAGCAAGTTTGAAATCATAATTGAGTTCCTTGATTGCCCAAAAAGCTTTATGTTCTAACTCAAGAGGCAAATGACAAGCTTTACCATAAACCATTTTATAAGGAGACATACCCATAGGATTTTTATAAGCTGTTCTATAAGCCCAAAGTGCATCATCTAATTTCTTAGACCAATTCTTCCTGGACCTATTGACAGTCTTTTGCAAAATTAATTTTATTTCTCTATTACTAAGCTCAACTTGACCACTAGACTCAGGATGATAAGGTGATGCAATTGTATGGTTAATATCATATTTAGCAAGCATTTTACGGAAAGCACCATGAATAAAGTGTGAACCACCATCAGTCATTAAATATCTGGGGACTCCAAACCTTGGGGAAATAACTTCCTTAAGCATTTTAATAGACTCAACACTACTGGTTAGAATAGCTTCTACCCGTTTAGTAACATAATCAACAACAACCAAAATATGTGTATACCCATTAGAGGAAGGAAAAGGTCCCATGTAATCAAATCCCCAAACATCAAATGGTTCAATAGCAAGTGAATAATTCATAGGCATTTCTTGACGCTTACCAATATTACCTATCCTTCGACATTCATCACAGGATGAGACAAACTTACGAGCATCTTTGAAGAGAGTAGGCCAATAAAATCTAGACTGCAATACCTTGTGAGTAGTTCTATCTCTAGGATGATGTCCTCCATATGCTTGGGAGTGACACTTCCGAAGGATTTGTCCCTGTTCATGCTCATGTACACAACGTCTAATAATACCATCTACTCCTTCTTTATAAAGATGTGGGTCATCCCAAAAGTAGTGTCTTAAATCATAAAAGAACTTTTTGTTTTGTTGATAAGTAAAACTAGGTGGTAAATATTTAGCAAGAATATAATTAGCATAGTTAGCATACCAAGGAGTACTATTAGTAACATTTATTGCAGCTAACTTCTCTTCAGGAAAACTACCATCAATAGGTAGTGGGTCATCAAGCACATTTTCAAGTCTAGACAAGTTATCAGCTACGGGGTTCTCAGCTCCCTTTCTATCAATAATATGTAAATCAAATTCTTGTAACAAGAGAACCCACCGAATAAGTCTAGGTTTAGCATCTTTCTTTTCCATAAGATATTTAATAACAGCATGGTCACTGTGAACAGTTACTTTTGAATCAACAATGTAAGACTAAATTTGTCACAAGCAAACACAACTACTAAGAATTCTTTTTCAGTGGTAGCATAATTCTTTTGAGCATTGTCTAGAGTTTTACTAGCATAATGAATAACATTCAGTCTCTTATCAACTCTTTGTCCTAAAACAGCACCAACAGCATAATCACTAGTATCACACATAATTTCAAAATGTAAGTTCCAATCAGGTGGTTGAACTATATGTGCATAAATTAAAGCTTTCTTAAGTGTTTCAAAGACCTCAAAGCAATCATCATCAAAAACAAAAGGAACATCCTTTTGTAAAAGGATAGTGAGAGGTCTAGAAATTTTAGAAAAATATATAATAAATCTCCTATGGAAACCAGCATGATCTAAGATACTACGAATACCTTTGATATCCTTGGGACATGGCATTTTCTCAATTGCATCAACCTTAGCCTTGTCCACTTCAATACCCTTTTCAGAAATCTTATGACCCAAAACAATACCTTCATTAACCATAAAGTGGCATTTCTCCCAATTCAAGACAAGACTTGTTTGTTCACATCTCTGCAAAACTCGATTAAGATTGATTAAACAATCATCAATGACTTCCCATAAACGGAGAAATAATCCATGAAAACATCTACAATCTTTTCAAAAAAGTCAGAGAATATAGCAGTCATACATCTTTGAAAGGTAGCAGGTGCATTGCATAAACCAAAAGGCATACATCTATAGGAATAAGTTTGAAAGGGACAAGTAAAAGTAGTCTTTTCTTGATCTGGTTGAGAAACAGGTATTTGTGAAAAGCCAGAGTATCCATCAAGGAAGCAAAAGTGTGTGTGTTTTGATAATCTTTCTACCATTTGATCAATAAAAGGTAGAAGGTAATGATCTTTTCTAGTGGCTTTATTTAATTTTCTAAAATCAATTACCATTCTATAGCCTGTAACAATTCTTTGTGGAATAAGTTCACACTACTGCAGGTTGCTGCTAACGCGACACTACGATCAGAGACCCTTTGACGAAACTGTGTTCAATGCATTAATCACAAACAGGGATGTAAAAAACCCGTCAAAAAGGTGCAAAATGTTTGCGATGGAGGATTCATCAAACATGGTTCAGATTGTAGTTGCGTGTGCGATGCAGGGCACACGGTTAACCCGTTTGAACTGTTTGCCATGAGGCAGAACAATAGAAATGGGCACCCATATCAATGTGTGTGCGATATACGGCACACAGTTCGCTCTGATAAACCGTTTGCTATTAGGGAGTGGTAAACAGTTAGCCAGATTAGGGTGTGTGTGATATAGGGCATACGGTTCACTCGAACGAACTGTTTTTGATTAGCGAATGCAACAGAAATGGTTCAACTTAACAAGATGTGTGTGACACGTGGGAAACAACCGACTCAAATGGACTGTTTGCGATGAGAATTTACAACACAGACGGGTAATACAGTTAGTTCGTGTGCGATTCTGTGTGTACAAAAAACTTTAAAAAATGCAAACTAGTTGCTTGCGGCGGCTAGGAGTATCGCACACGATGCGTCTGCGACTACTCGTGTGCAATGATTAGTAAGTTACACATGCATTTCCTTATGTTAACACTTGTGTGATAAATAACACATGGCACCGAATACGGTATTCGGGTTGTGTGTGTGCTCCACTTAGTCTTCCCGCGCTCCACATGGCTGAATTGTAAAATCCTTGCCTATTCCCTCACAGATTTTCCGCCACCATCTAACGGCTTGCTGCATATAACCCAGGCGGCAATGCACCGCCGCGAGACTCTGCGAAGATCTAGTCCTCGCCCATCTACCATTAGTTATTCCAAGCATGACAGGCAATGACCAAAGCTTCGACGTTGACACCTACCTGCGTTACAACTTCGGCGAGGAGAACAAGCAGGAGCAGGTCGGGAGCAAGAGCTTCATTGGCCGGTGCAGGCACCGTGGCCCATCTGCAGCGATATCGGTGTCACGGTCTTTGGGAGCACAATCAACATATTGCAGAGGAGGTGTGATGAGCAGTTTGCCATCCACCGTGCAAAAGATCTAGAGCTGCTCGGCGGCATGATTGACGACCCACCCGAAGAACTGCCGTCACCAGTGCTCATCGAGAGCCTGATGCCCTGCAAGGAATGGGCAGAGGACCTCTGCGATTCAGTCAAGACAAAGGCAGCCTGCGGCTTCATCATTGCCTGCGGCGGCCGTGTCAACCTCGATCCCGATGATGTGGTGGTCAGGCTCGATCGCATCCTTGCCGGAGTTGACGTCCCAGACAAAGTAGAACATCGCCAACGTGATATCTTGAGGATGCAGGTGATCGACGGAATTTGCTACCAGGCCAAAGACATGGAAGTGGAGCGGTTCCTCAGAGTTGTCATGCGCATGATTGCACGCTGTCAAGATCTTCTAGAAGAGGCCCAGCAACCCCAAGAGCCTCCCAGCGCCAACATCTCCGTAGGTGAAGGCGGGTCAGGACACTCAGAGTGAACGGCCGCAAGGGTGCTATGCTGATCATGGAGTCCGAGAAGACCATCGTCGGAAGGCCGCCAGCTCAGCCTTTTAGCTTATATTTTATTATAATTGTATGCATATGTAGGTCGTGAGTGCTTTGGGCCTTGCCGCATTTGGGATTTTCAATTATCCTGAATATGTAAGACAATGTCAGGACCGGATTTTCGGGATATTGATTTTCCCAAAAGCGGCCCCTGTGCTCACCAGCCCCAGGATTACTGTTAGCTGATGAGACACCAACTTGTTACAGAAACTCCAAGCCAAATACAAGATATGTAGTATAAGACCATTCTGGCCTGCGAGTACAACACAAGGTTTCTAGTGGCTGATGGCGGAAGCGTTTGGTGATACACGATGACTATGGGACTCCATTTCCCACAGGAACGGCTGACCGGGATAACTCCTATCTTCAGGAGGCTGCTATCTCCATTAGCGTAGGTTCCGGGGCTGTCTTCGCATCGTTCCTTCCCACGCAAGGAATCTGGCCAAGACAATAGCCAGGGACAAGCCAGTGAGTACTTTGAATGTACTCGCAAACATTATGAACATGAGTGAGATACAATCATGCTCGAGAATAATAGATGATCACTATGATAAATATGATATGACAATCCATAATGCAAGCAGGTCATAAAAAGGCATACATAATCAAGGGTGTAATAATAACAAGTATGCCACAGTCGGGCGTCTAAGCGACACCACAGAAAGGGCTTATAGGGGAAGATAAAAGACGAGAATGCCACAATCGGACGTCTGAGCGACATCACATAAAGGGCTTAAAAAGAAGAGTAAATAACAAAATGCCACAGTTGGATGTCTGAGCGACATCACATAAAGGGCTCAAAAAGGAAAGAACAAATGCCACAGTCGGACGTCTGAGCAACATCACATAAAGGGCTTAAAAAAGGAAATAACAAATGCCACAGTCGGACGTCTGAGCGACATCACATAAAGGGCTTAAAAAGGAAATAACAAATGCCACAGTCGGACATCTGAGCGACATCACATAAAGGGCTCAAAAATAAAATAACAAATGCCACAGTCGGATGTCTGAGCGACATCACATAAAGGGCTTATAAGGGAAATTTAAACACAGTGAATATCCAGGAGGTAGAACCGTCCCAGGGATACTCATTTACTTCAAGGGTGCAAAAGAGTTAGTTCAGAATAATAAATCACAATCGCACATATCACATGTCATAAACAATGTTCTGATTTAGTAGTTTCTCCTCCGAAGACCGACACTAAGACCGACACTCGACCCATCCCAGACTGTAGTCCTTAACCATGGACACAGCTATTCGAATAGATTCGATATCTCTGCAGAGGTGTACTCTTTATGTCACAACCCTAGTTATGGTATGCACTAGGCTAGTCTTGATGTTTGCATCATGTTTAGATTTCAAATGAAATTGAATTGAGGACTTGTGAAACCCTCAGAAAACCCTTTTGAAAAATGACCAAATAAAAATTGCTCCAAAAGGGGCCAAGAAAATGTTCATGTTGCTCTCTGAAAATATTGGTTAGAGATAAAAATCAAACCAATATTATTAGGAGCTCATAAATATTTATTTTGGGCCTTTGGAATTAATGCAATAAATATTTGCATTGGATATATATATATATATATATATATATATATATATGTCCAATAATTCTGGATTTTGTGTGGGGCTTTGGACTACTCCTTTTAGATCCTGCAAAATTGTCAGAATAAATTAAATGATTTTCTTTAAAATCAAAACAAATGTCAAAATAGAAAAAAGAAAAATAGGAAACAGGAAAAGGCTTACCTGGCCTTACCTGCAGCCCAACCAGGCAAAGCTGGCCCGGCCCACAGGCCAAGCCAGTCACCACCAACCTCGCGCCAGAAGGCGACGCGCGTGGCCGACGCGCGCGCACGGCGAGGGCGCCACGCCTCCTGCCTGCCTGTCCTCCCCCTCGCCGCTCGGGACGCCTGGAAGACGCCACGCGACGCACTGGATCCGTCTCGCACTCTCCCGTGGTTTCCCATCCTCTCCCTCGCTCTCTCTCTCACACCCCCGAACGCCGCCGTCGCCGTCGCTCGCCGCTGCCGTGGCCACAGGCCACCCCACGCCCAACAAAAGTGCCCGAGAGCGCCGCCACCTCATCCCCGACCTCTCCGACGAGTCACGCGTCGCCGGACGCCTTGAGGAGCTGCCATCGCCATCTTCTTCATCACCGGCCACCGGAGATCCCCTCCGCCGCCCTGCTCGCTCCGGCCCTCCTCCGAGCTTTCCGCCTGCACAACTGCGATCGCCGTGAGCTTCTCCCTCGAACCCCGCCCTCTGTTTCGCCATTCTCACGCCGTAGCCACGCCACCCACCGGACCCGAGCGGTTGCACCATCGTGTTTCCTCTCCACCGTGGCTAGAGCCATCGTGGCTTGCAACTTGGCGCGTCACCGCATTTTCCACACTGCCAGGAGCCCGTAGCACCCCTCCCCTGGTCTCCCCGTGCCCCGTAGCTCCATTTCCGACGAGGGCCGAACTCCGGCGCTGCCGCGAGCTCGTTTTCGGCGAGCTCCGGCCGCTTTAGCTGCTGCTGCTTGCTGGAACGGGCACGGGTGAGCTCTAGCTCCCCGTAGCTGGTCTCCGCTGCGCAAAAGACCGCCGGAACGGCGATCCCGAGCGCCGTCCGCCGCGTTTGCTGCCGCCGGCGGCTAAACGCCGGCTTGTTAGCCGGGGTTGACCAGGATTTGACCCCCTGGGTCAATGACAGGTGGGCCCCCACCCTCCAGTTAGTTAACCATTTAGTTTTAATTAAGTATTTTTGTTAATTAGATTAGCCACTCACATGTGGGCCCTACCCTGCTGACTTTTTGTTAGGATTAGTTTTAGTGTTAATTAACCCAGTTAAATAACTAAGTCACTGACTAGTGGACCCCACTGTCAGGTTTGACTCTGGTCAGCCTATTTGACGTGCTGACGTCATGCTTGGGGTCATGCTGACGCAGTATTCCAGTTCTGGAATTTAAATAAATCTTAAATGATTTATTTATTTCAGAAATTGGTATAAACTTCAAAAATCACATAAATTCAACCGTAGCTCAGAATGAAATAATTTATATATGAAAAATTATCAGAAAAATTAAATCTATCCATCTGTACCATTTTCATGCATGAAAAATGAAGTTATACCCACTGTTTATATGAAAACACATAAATGGCATTTAAAAATGCTTATTTTAGAGTTGCATTTGAACCCTTGGTTCAAATGGAATTCAACCAAATAAAATGCTAGTTGCATTAGCTCAAACAACATCATATCTTCATGCCATATTCATGCATCATATTGTTGCATATGCTTGTGTTTGATTGCTGGCATCGTCCTTCTCGATAGGTTCTGCTCCGGAGACCGTTCCAGAGTACCTGTCAGAGGAGCAGTGCTCTACACGTTGTTATACCAGGCAAGCAAACCCCTTTGTTCATTCCGATACAATCCTACTCCCTCGCTCCTGCTCCCTGTTATTGCATTAGGAGAACAACGATTCAACTGCTACTTTATGCTGCGGTAGTTGAACCCATTCCTCTGCATGACCTGTCATTGCCACAGTAAATAGTTGAAACCCACTAGCATGTGTAGGAGTTGATTGAAGCCATGTTGTGTTCTTACCATGCCTTCCTTGCTATTGCTTAGAGTATGTCAGGTCTGATTCATTGGGAATGAATTGGAGTGCAGTGATATGTTCTGATGCTGAGCGTTATGTGTGTGAACACGATTTGGTAAAGGTAGCGGTGAGAGGCCATGTAGGATTACATGGTGGGTTGTCTCACTGGAACCGTCCTTAAGCACTGAGTACTGTGTATGTTGTCCAATGACTAGCTACTACCACACATTGGGTTCCGGTAACTCGACCCCTCTCGGCTTATTAATCAACTTGATCTCTGTCCAGGAGTCGCAACTAGTTTCTGGTGTTTGTAGGTAGTGTTATTTCTCTACCAAGTGGCACCCGGCAGGGTGGGCTTGGGACAGACTAGGCACACGTGGCCCGGTGTACCGAGTGGCACCCAGATGGTGGGCTCGGGAACCCTGTACACATCGTTTGGGGCCGTGATGGAAACCTCGGCCGGACTCCCTTGCGGATGGAACCCGAATAGGCGATAAACCTGGACTAGAGTCTTGTGTGGTTAGTCAGGTCGTGGCCGACACCCTCACCAGGCTTCCGCTTGAAGGTTGCCGAGATACACGTCGTGTACATGGCGGTAAGTGGCAAGAGCGTGTGTGAAGAAGTACACCCCTGCAGGGTTTATCATGATCTATTCGAATAGCCGGGTCCACGGTTATGGACTTCTTGGATGCTTATGTGGTACATAGACAACTTGAAGTGGATACTCTAAAATACTCAAGACAAGTGTGAGTGCTATGGATGGCCTTCTCGTAGGGAGACGGGGATGAATCCATAGTGGTGTATTTGATGGTGATTAGTGGACTCGTGTGCGCCACCTCAAAGTTACTAGCAATCGTAGTACAGGATAGCCACTGAGTCAAAGCTGGCTTGCTGCAACTAAACCCCACTATGCCTTTTTGATAAAAATGCATGTATGATAGGATCTGATGCAAGTCTTGCTGAGTACCTTTGTACTCATGTTTGCTTAATTTATGTTTTGCATATGAGACTTCTGTCTCTCTAGTAGTTCTGCTTGGACTTCGACAAGTAGCTTGTTACCTCAGCTACGATCTTGGACGAGTGTTGTAGATAGTCAGGCTCTTCAGCCTTTTTCATTTGTAGATGTCTGTACTCAGACATGTATGCTTCCGCTTGTTGCTTGTATGCTCTGAATGTTGGGTCATGAGACCCATGTTTGTAATATCTGGCTCCTCGGAGCCTAATGAATAAATACTTTGTTTCTTAGAGTCTTGTTGTGATGCCATGTTGTATTTGCACATATCAAGCATATTGCGTGTATGTTATTGAAATGCTTGGTATGTGTGGGATCCGACGCCTAGTTGTTTACCCTTGGTAGCCTATCTTACAGGGAAATGTCTCCTAGTGCTTCCACTGAGCCTTGGTAGCCTGCTACTGCTCCGGAACACCTAGGCTGGCCGGCATGTGTCCTTCTTCGTTCCTGTGTCTGTCCCTTAGGGGAAATGTCACGCGTTGTTCCTTTAAGTCCTTGTAGCTTGCTACGACTTGGGTTCATACGTTGATGACCGACACGTTTGTTGCTGGGTCATGTATGCCTGTCCCTATAATTTAGTGCCACATTTGGTTTATAACTGGTCATGTCGGCCCGGGTTCCCTATCATATGGATGCTAGCGACACTATCATATACGTGAGCCAAAATGCGCAAATGGTCCCGGGCCAGGTAAGGTGGCACCCGTGGGGATACCGTGCGTGAGGCCGCAAAGTGATATGGTGTGTTACAAGCTAGACCGGTGTGACTTAGGATCGGGGTCCCGACAGCTTTGGTATCAAAGCCTGACTGCCTGTAGGATTACCAAGCCAAACTGGTCGAAGTTGAGTCTAGAAATTCTTTAGTTATATAAGGGAATTGATTGTGGAAGGGAACGTAAGGCTCTTTTTACTCCTTATACCTCATGTCTTCTGATCTGAGTCATCCTACCTTTCCTACAGGGTTAAGGAACTAGGCTTCTTTCCCATCTATCAGGATCACGTGTTACTATTCCATAGTTCCTTAGGATTGGTTGATGAGAGTCCTACTCCTGTTTTCAAGTTCTTCTGGTGTAGATTGTTTAGTACTATCACAGAACCTTGATGATGGGGAACGTAGTATTTTAAAATTTTCCTACGATCACGCAAGATCTATCTACCAGATGCATAGCAACGAGAGGGGAGAGTGAGTCTACGTACCCTCGTAGACCGAAAGCGGAAGCGTTAGAACAACGCGGTTGATGTAGTCGTACGTCTTCACGGCCCGACCGATCAAGCACCGAAACTACGGCACCTCCGAGTTCTAGCACACGTTCAGCTCGATGACGTCCCTCGAACTCCGATCCAGCCGAGTGTCGAGGGAGAGTTCCGTCAACACGACGTCATGGTGACGATCTTGATGTTCTACCGTTGCAGGGCTTCGCCTAAGCACCGCTACAATATTTATCGAGGAGAACTATGGTGGAGGGGGGCACCGCACACGGCTAAGAGATCAAGAGATCAATTGTTGTGTCTAGAGGTGCCCCCCTGCCCCCGTATATAAAGGAGGGAGGGAGAGGCCGGCCCTAGAGGGGGCGCACCAAGTGTGGGGAGTCCTACTAGGACTCCCAAGTCCTAGTAGGATTCCCCTTTCCTTTCCGGAGTAGGAGAGAAGGAAAGAGGGGGAGAGGGAGAAGGAAAAGGGGGCTGCACCCCTTGTCCAATTCGGACCAGAAGGGGGGGGGTGCACGCCTCCTTCCTTTTGGCCTCTCTCCTCTATTCCCGTAACTCCCCGGTACTCCGAAAATACCCGAATCACTCGGAACCTTTCCCATGTCCGAATATAGTCGTCCAATATATCAATTTTTACGTCTCGACCATTTTGAGACTCCTCGTCATGTCCCCGATCTCATCCGGGACTCCGAAATCCTTCGGTACATCAAAACTCATAAACTCATAATAAAACTATCATCGAAACCTTAAGCGTGCGGACCCTACGGGTTCGAGAACTATGTAGACATGACCGAGACACGTCTCCGGTCAATAACCAATAGCGGAACCTGGATGCTCATATTGGCTCCCACATATTCTACGAAGATCTTTATCGGTCAAACCGCATAACAACATACCTTGTTCCCTTTGTCATCGGTATGTTACATGCCCGAGATTCGATCGTCGGTATCTCAATACCTAGTTCAATCTCGTTACCAACAAGTCTCTTTACTCGTTCCGTAATACATCATCCCGCAACTAACTCATTAGCTGCAATGCTTGCAAGGCTTATAGTGATGTGCATTACCGAGTGGGCCCAGAGATACCTCTCCGACAATCGGAGTGACAAATCCTAATCTCAAAATACGCCAACCCAACAAGTACCTTCGGAGACACCTGTAGAGTACCTTTATAATCACCCAGTTACGTTGTGACGTTTGGTAGCACACAAAGTGTTCCTCCGGTATTCGGGAGTTGCATAATCTCATAGTCATAGGAACATGTATAAGTCATGAAGAAAGCAATAACAGTAAAACTTAAACGATCATAGTGCTAAGCTAACGGATGGGTCTTGTCCATCAGATCATTCTCCTAATGATGTGATCCCGTTGATCAAATGACAACTCATGTCTATGGCTAGGAAACATAACCATCTTTGATCAATGAGCTAGTCTAGTAGAGGCATACTAGGGACACTCTGTTTTGTCTATGTATTCACACATGTATTAAGTTTCCGGTTAATACAATTCGAGCATGAATAATAAACATTTATCATGATATAAGGAAATAAATAATAACTTTATTATTGCCTCTAGGGCATATTTCCTTCAGTCTCCCACTTGCACTAGAGTCAATAATCTAGTTCACATCGCCATGTGATTTAACACCGATAGTTCACATCGTCATGTGATTAACACCCAAAGGGTTTACTAGAGTCAATAATCTAGTTCACATCGCTATGTGATTAACACCCAAAGAGTACTAAGGTGTGATCATGTTTTGCTTCGTGTGAGAAGTTTAGTCAACGGGTCTGTCACATTCAGATCCGTATGTATTTCGCAAATGCCTATGTGTCTACAATGTTCTGCATGGAGCTACTCTAGCTAATTGCTCCCACTTTCAATACGCATCCAGATTGATACTTAGAGTCAGCTAGATTTAGTGTCAAAGCTTCCATCGGCGTAACCCTTTACGACGAACTCTTTATCACCTCCATAATCGAGAAACATTTCCTTAGTCATCCAGTTACTAAGGATAATTTTGACCGCTGTACAGTGATCTACTCCTGGATCACTATTGTACCCTCTTGACAAACTCATGGCAAGGTACACAACATGTTTGGTACACAGCATGGCATACTTTATAGAACCTATGGCTGAGGCATAGGGAATGACTTTCATTCTCTCTATATTTTGCTGCCGTGGTCTGGCTTTGAGTCTTACTCAACTTCACACCTTACAAGTCAGGTAAGAACTCCTTCTTTGACTGATCCATTTTGAACTACTTCAAAATCATATCAAGGTACGTACTCATCGAAAGTCTTATCAAGCGTCTTGATCTATCTCTATAGATCTTGATGCCCAATATGTAAGCAGCTTCACCAAGGTCTTTCTTTGAAAAACTCATTTCAAACACTCCTTTATGCTTTCCAGAAAATTCTACATCATTTCCGATCGACAATATGTCATTCACATATACTTATCAGAAAGGTTGTAGTGCTCCCACTCACTTCTTGTAAATACAGGCTTCACCGCAAGTCTGTATAAATCTATATGCTTTGATCAACTTATCAAAGCGTATATTCCAACTCCGAGATGCTTGCACCAGTCCATAGATGGATCGCTGGAGCTTGCACATTTTGTTAGCACCTTTAGGATTGACAAAACCTTCTGGTTGCATCATATACAAGTCTTCTTTAATAAATCCATTAAAGAATGCAGTTTTGTTATCCATTTGCCAGATTTCATAAAATGCGGCAATTGCTAACATGATTCGGACAGACTTAAGCATCGCTACGGGTGAGAAAGTCTCATCGTAGTCAACTCCTTGAACTTGTTGAAAAACTTTCGCAACAAGTCGAGCTTTGTAAATAGTAACATTACTGTCAGCGTCAGTCTTCCTCTTGAAGATCCATTTATTTTCGATGGCTTGCCGACCATCGGGCCAGTCAACCAAAGTCCACACTTTGTTCTCATACATGGATCCCATCTCAAATTTCATTGTCTCAAGCCATTTTGCGGAATCTGGGCTCATCATCGCTTCCTCATAGTTCGTAGGTTCATCATGGTCCAATAACATGACTTCCAGAACCGGGTTGCCATACCACTCTGGTGCGGAACGTACTCTGGTTGATCTACGAAGTTTAGCAGTAACTTGATCCGAAGTTTCATGATCATCATCATTAGCTTCCTCACTAATTGGTGTAGGAATCACTGGAACCAGTTTCTGTGATGTACTACTATCCAATTCGGGAGAAGGTACAATTACCTCATCAAGTTCCACTTTCCTCCCACTCACTTCTTTCGAGAGAAACTCCTTCTCTAGAAAGGATCCACTCTTAGCAACAAAGACCTTGCCTTCGGATCTGTGATAGAAGGTGTACCCAACAGTTTCTTTTGGGTATCCTATGAAGATTTACTTCTCCGATTTGGGTTCGAGCTTATCATGTTCAAACTTTTTCACGTAAGCATCGCAGTCCCAAACTTAAAGAAATGACAGCTTAGGTTTCTCGTCAAACCACAGTTCATACGGTGTCATCTCCACGGATTTAGATGGTGCCCTATTTAACGTGAATGTATCTGTCTCTAATGCATAACCCCAAAAGCGATAGTGGTAGATCGGTAGGAGACATCATCGATCGCACCATATCTAATAAAGTACGGTTATGATGTTCGGACACACCATTACACTATGGTGTTCGAGGTGGCGTGAGTAGTGAAACTATTTCACATTGTTTTTACTGAAGGCCAAACTCGCTAACTCAAATATTTTACCTCTACGATCATATCGTAGAAACTCTTATTTTCTTGTTACGATGATTCTCCACTTCACTCTGAAATTCTTTGAACTTTTCAAATGTTTTAGACTTGTGCTTCATTAAGTAGATATACCCATATCTGTCTCAAATCATCAGTGAAGGTCAGAAAATAACGATACCCGCCGCGAGCTTCAACACTCATTGGTCCACATACATCTGTATGTACGATCTCCAACAAATCTGTTGCTCGCTCCATTGTTCCGGATAACGGAGTTTTAGTCATCTTGCCCATGAGGCATGGTTCGCAAGCACCAAGTGATTCATAATCAAGTGATCCAAAAGTCCATCACTATGGAGTTTCTTCATGCGCTTTACACCATTATGACCTAAACAGCAGTGCCACAAATAAGTTGCACTATCATTATTAACCTTGCATCTTTTGGCTTCAATATTATGAATATGTGTATCACCACGATCGAGATCCAACAAACTATTTTCATTGGGTGTATGACCATCGAAGGTTTTATTCATGTAAACAGAATAACAATTATTCTGTGACTTTAAATGAATAACCGTATTGCAACAAATATGATCAAATCATATTCATGCTCAACGCAAATGCCAAATAACATTTATTTAGGTTTTACACTAATCCCGAAAGTATAGGGAGTGTGCGATGATGATCATATCAATCTTGGAACCACTTCCAACACACATCGTCACTTCACCTTTAACTAGTCTCTGTTCATTCTGCAATTCTCGTTTCGAGTTACTAATTTTAGCAACTGAACCGATATCAAATACCCAGGGGTTGCTATGAACACTAGTAAAGTACACATCAATAATCTGTATATCAAAATATACCTTTGTTCACTTTGCCATCCTTCTTATCCGCCAAGTATCTAGGGCAGTTCCACTTCCAGTGACCATTTCCTTTGTAGTAGAAGCACTTAGTTTCAGGCTTGAGTTTTAGCTTTGGGTTTCTTCACGGGAGTGACAACTTGCTTGTCATTCTTCTTGAAGTTCCCCTTCTATCCCTTTGCCCTTTACTTGAAACAAGTGGTCTTGTTAACCATCAACACTTGATGCTTTTTCATGATTTCTACCTTCGCCGACTTCAGCATTGCGAAGAGCTCGGGAATTCCTTTCGTCATCCCTTGCATATTATAGTTCATCACGAAGTTCTACTAACTTGGTGATAGTGACTAGAGAACTTTGTCAATTACTATCTTATCTGGAAGATTAACTCCCACTTGATTCAAGTAATTGTAGTACCCAGACAATCTGAGCACATGCTCACTGGTTGAGCTATTCTCCTCCATCTTGTAGGCAAAGTACTGTCAGAAGTCTTATACCTCTCGACACGGGCATGAGTATGAAATCCTAATTTCAACTCTTGGAACATCTTATATGCTCCGTGGCGTTCAAAACGTTTTTGAAGTCCCGGTTCTAAGCCATAAAGCATGGTGCACTTAAACTATCAAGTAGTCATCATACCGAGCTTTTGTCAAAACGTTCATAACGTCTACATCTGCTCCTGCAATAGGTATGTCACCTAGCAGTGCATCAAGGACATAATTCTCTGTGCAGCAATGAGGATAATCCTCAGATCACGGAACAATTCCGCATCATTGCTACTAACATTTTTCAACTTAGTTTTCTCTAGGAACATATAAAAAATAAACGGGGAGCAACATCGCGAGCTATTGATCTACAACATAGATATGCTAATACTACGAGGACTAAGTTCATGATAAATTAAAGTTCAATTTAATCATATTACTTAAGAACTCCCACTTAGATAGACATCCCTCTAGTAATCTAAATGATCACGTGATCCAAATCAACTAAACCATGTCCGATCATCACGTGAGATGGAGTAGTTTCAATGGTGAACATCTTATCTTGATCATATCTACTATATGATTCACGCTCGACCTTTCGGTCTCCAGTGTTCCGAGGCCATATCTGCATATGCTTGGCTCGTCAAGTTTAACCCGAGTATTCTGCGTGTGCAAAACTGGCTTACACCCATTGTATTTGAACGTAGAGCTTATCACACCCGATCATCACGTGGTGTCTCGGCACGACGAACTTTCGCAACGGTGCATACTCAGGGAGAACACTTATACCTTGAAATTTAGTAAGGGATCATCTTATAATGCTACCGTCGAACTAAGCAAAATAAGAAGCATAATAAGATAAACATCACATGCAATCAAAATATGTGACATGATATGGCCATCATCATCTTGTGCTTTTGATCTCCATCTCCAAAGCACCGTCATGATCACCTTCGTCACCGGCGCGACACCTTGATCTCCATCGTAGCATCATTGTCGTCTCGCCAACTATTGCTTCTATGACTATCGCCACCGCTTAGTGATAAAGTAAAGCAATTACATGGCGATTGCATTTCATACAATAAAGCGACAACCATATGGCTCCTGCCAGTTGCCGATAACTTTACAAAACATGATCATTTCATACAAAACCGTATAACTCATCATGTCTTGACCATATCACATCACAACATGCCCTGCAAAAACAAGTTAGACGTCCTCTACTTTGTTGTTGCAAGTTTTACGTGGCTGCTACGGGCTTAGCAAGAATCGTTCTTACCTACGCATACAAAACCACAACGATATTTCATCAAGTATGTGCTGTTTTAACCTTCACAAGGACCGGGCGTAGCCACACTTGATTCAACTAAAGTTGGAGAAACTGACACCCACCAGCCACCTGTGTGCGAAGCACGTCGGCAGAACCAGTCTCGCGTAAGCGTACGCGTGATGTCGGTCCGGGCCGCTTCATCCAACAATACCACCGAATCAAAGTATGACATGCTGGTAAGCAGTATGACTAGTATCGTCCACAACTCACTTGTGTTCTACTCGTGCATATCATCTACGCATAGACCTGGCTCATGATGCCACTGATGGGGAACGTAGTATTTTAAAATTTTCCTACGATCACGCAAGATCTATCTACCAGATGCATAGCAACGAGAGGGGAGAGTGAGTCTACGTACCCTCGTAGACCGAAAGCGGAAGCGTTAGAACAACGCGGTTGATGTAGTCGTATGTCTTCCCGGCCCGACCGATCAAGCACCGAAACTACGGCACCTCCGAGTTCTAGCACACGTTCAGCTCGATGACGTCCCTCGAACTCCGATCCAGCCGAGTGTCGAGGGAGAGTTCCGTCAACACGACGGCGTGGTGACGATCTTGATGTTCTACCGTCGCAGGGCTTCGCCTAAGCACCGCTACAATATTTATCGAGGAGAACTATGGTGGAGGGGGGCACCGCACACGGCTAAGAGATCAAGAGATCAATTGTTGTGTCTAGAGGTGCCCCCCTGCCCCCGTATATAAAGGAGGGAGGGAGAGGCCGGCCCTAGAGGGGGCGCACCAAGTGTGGGGAGTCCTACTAGGACTCCCAAGTCCTAGTAGGATTCCCCTTTCCTTTCCGGAGTAGGAGAGAAGGAAAGAGGGGGAGAGGGAGAAGGAAAAGGGGGCTGCACCCCTTGTCCAATTCGGACCAGAAGGGGGGTGCACGCCTCCTTCCTTTTGGCCTCTCTCCTCTATTCCCGTAACTCCCCGGTACTCCGAAAATACCCGAATCACTCGGAACCTTTCCGATGTCCGAATATAGTCGTCCAATATATCGATTTTTACGTCTCGACCATTTTGAGACTCCTCGTCATGTCCCCGATCTCATCCGGGACTCCGAAATCCTTCGGTACATCAAAACTCATAAACTCATAATAAAACTATCATCGAAACCTTAAGCGTGCGGACCCTACGGGTTCGAGAACTATGTAGACATGACCGAGACACGTCTCTGGTCAATAACCAATAGCGGAACCTGGATGCTCATATTGGCTACCACATATTCTACGAAGATCTTTATCGGTCAAACCGCATAACAACATACATTGTTCCCTTTGTCATCGGTATGTTACATGCCCGAGATTCGATCGTCGGTATCTCAATACCTAGTTCAATCTCGTTACCAATAAGTCTCTTTACTCGTTCCGTAATACATCATCCCGCAACTAACTCATTAGCTGCAATGCTTGCAAGGCTTATAGTGATGTGCATTACCGAGTGGGCCCAGAGATACCTCTCCGACAATCGGAGTGACAAATCCTAATCTCGAAATACGCCAACCCAACAAGTACCTTCGGAGACACCTGTAGAGTACCTTTATAATCACCCAGTTACGTTGTGACGTTTGGTAGCATACAAAGTGTTCCTCCGGTATTCGGGAGTTGCATAATCTCATAGTCATAGGAACATGTATAAGTCATGAAGAAAGCAATAGCAGTAAAACTTAAACGATCATAGTGCTAAGCTAACGGATGGGTCTTGTCCATCAGATCATTCTCCTAATGATGTGATCCCGTTGATCAAATGACAACTCATGTCTATGGCTAGGAAACATAACCATCTTTGATCAATGAGCTAGTCTAGTAGAGGCATACTAGGGACACTCTGTTTTGTCTATGTATTCACACATGTATTAAGTTTCCGGTTAATACAATTCGAGCATGAATAATAAACATTTATCATGATATAAGGAAATAAATAATAACTTTATTATTGCCTCTAGGGCATATTTCCTTCACTTGAGTGATGATGTTGAGTTGTTGTAATACCCTTTGTTAGCAGGATGTATCATTCTGAGCATTTACTGCCGTTATGCTGCCGGATTTATCCTAGGAGTTCGAGAGATAACCATTTCTTGTCCTACCTTCTACAACCTGGTTGATGCTGATTCCGTCCTTGGTTTCATTTCTCAGGATGTCGTCAGTTACCCGAGGATCAGTTGTTCGTAGAAAGAACCACAGAGGTGGTAGGGATGAGGAGGATCCTCCCGACCAGCCTTCGTTGGCAGAGGTCATGTTAGAGATGGAGAGGAACAAGCGAGAGTCTAACCGCTTGTTGGCACGTATTGAGGAGAACACCACACATCAATGCAAAGAGTCAGCAACCATCCATGACTTCATTCGTCTGAAACCACCCACCTTCCATCATCCCATTGAGCCGCTCCATGCAAATGACTGGCTCCGTAGTATCACTCACAAGCTGCGTTCTGCAAACGTAACTGAAGAGGACAAGGTCATCTATGCCACATATCACCTGGAAGGCCCTGCTAGTCTCTGGTGGCAGAACTATGAGGCCATGATTCCAGCTGGCCAGATTCCTACCTGGAGAGATTTCACCGAGGCTTTTCGCGAGCATCACATTCCTCATGCTCTCATCGATCGCAAGAGAGAAGAGTTCTGTAGTCTTACTTAGGCTAAGATGGCTGTTGATGCTTATAGTAGAGAGTTTGAGAACCTTGCCCGCTATGCTACAGAAGAAGTGTCCACGGACGCCAAGAAGCAGGCTAGGTTCCGGAAGGGTCTCAACCCCAAGCTGCGTCGTGATCTTCACTTGCATCATTGCCATACATTCCTGGCTCTTGTGAATAAGGCCATCAATGCAGAGACCGCTCAGCTTACTTACGAGGAGTCTCGTAAGCACACCCGTGATTTGGGATCTTGCTCCGGCACTAGTTCCCAGAAGCGCCGGATTTGGGTTCCAAACTCCCCTCTTCCACCCAGATATTCTCCGAGGCCATCTTATGAGGTGCCTCATCCAGCTCAGTCTTATGCTCCACCCAAGCCTATTGGTAAACCGCTTGTCAATGCAGGTCCACGACCTACCTCAGGGACTTGCTTTACATGCGGAAAACCAGGACACTATGCACGTGACTGCTCTCAGGCCAGTCTTGCTCCACCCCAGCCCGAGAAGTCCGTTCTTCGTGGCAAGCCACCATGTAAGACGATCAGTGCCAATTCGGCTACCACTAAACATGGACGTGTGCATCACGTCTCAGCTAAAGACGCTCATGATGTTCCAAATGTCGTTCTTGGTACACTCCTTGTCAATTGCCATCCGGATTCGATTCTGTTCGATACCGGAGCCTCTCACTCCTTCATTTCTGAAGGCTATGCCCGTTTGCACGACATGTCATTTTGTGATATGCCAACTCCGCTTGAAATCCAAACCCCAGGGTCTAGATGGCAAACTACCAGAATAAGCCATGGTAATGGAATCCTTGTTGACAGACTTGTATTCCTTGCCTCACTTATAGCCCTCAAGTCTTCGGATATTAACATCATCTTGGGTATGGACTGGATGACAGCTCATCATGCCAAGATTGATTGTTACACTAGGTCTGTTCAGCTTACACATCCATCTAGCAAGATAGTCACTGTCTCCACTAGAGTTGCAAAGCGTCAACTCTATTCTCTTAATGCCAGCCCCCTTCCAGACCTTGAAGATATCCCGATAGTACGAGACTTTCCGGATGTTTTTCCAGAGGAACTACCAGGTGTTCCACCTGACAGGGATGTAGAGTTTGTCATAGATCTTATCCCAGGAACTATTCCAATTTCTAGGAGACCTTACAAGATGGCACCCCTAGAACTAGCTGAGCTTAAGAAACAACTTGATGAGTCCTTCCAAAAGGGTTTCATCTGTCCTAGTTCTTCTCCTTGGGCTTGTCCCGTCCTCTTCGTCAAGAAGAAGGATGGCACGGAACGGATGGTTGTAGATTACCGTCCCGTTAATTTGGTCACGATAAAGAACAAGTATCCGCTCCCCATGATCAACGACCTATATGATCAGCTCGCTGGATCCTTAGTCTTCTCCAAGATGGATTTGAGGTTAGGCTACCATCAAATCAAGATCAGAAACAGAGACATTCCTAAGACGGCTTTTGTCACTCATTATGGCCAGTACGAGTACACCGTCATGTCTTTCGATCTAATCAATCAAGTACATTCTACCGCTTGATGAACTCGATCGTCGTGGAGTACTTAGATAAGTTCGTCGTGGTTTACCTCGATGATATTCTTATTTACTCGAAAAACGAGGAAGAGCATGCCGAACACCTTAGACTTGTGTTGGAAAAACTCAGAGAGCACCGCCTTTATGCCAAGTTCTCCAAGTGCGAATTTTGGTTGCCAGAAGTGACCTATCTCGACCATGTAATCTCTGGTAAGGGCATTGCTGTCAATCCCGAGAGAGTTCAGGCCGTTCTTGATTGGACTCCGCCTGAAACAGTTAAACAAGTTAGGAGTTTCCTTGGTCTAGCCAGCTATTGTCGCCGCTTTGTTGAAAACTTCTCGAAAGTGGCCAAACCTCTCACGGAACTTCTCAAGAAAGATAAAAAGTTTGAGTGGTCCCCACAGTGTGAGCACAGTTTTCAGGAACTGAAAAGACGCCTGACTTCTGCTCCCATACTTGTGCCACCGGATTTCACTAAGGACTTTGTTATCTATTGTGATGCCTCACGACATGGACTAGGTTGCATTCTTATGCAGGATCGTCATGTGATTGCCTATGCATCTCGACAGTTGCATCCACATGAGGAAAATTATCCTACACATGATCTAGAGCTTGCAGCCGTAGTCTATGCACTTAAGACCTGGCGACATTACCTCCTTGGTAATCATTGAGAGATCTACACCGATCACCAGAGTCTCAAGTATATCTTCACCCAGCCAGATTTGAACCTTAGACAAAGACGTTGGTTGGAGTTGATCTCAGATTACGACTTAGGGATTACTTATACCCCAGGCAAGGCAAATGTCATGGCTGATGCTTTAAGTCATAAGTCATATTGCAACAATCTCAGGTTGCAGCAGCGCCAACCACTTCTCCATGAGGAATTATGTAAGCTTAACCTTCACATTGCTCCTCACGGATTTCTTTGAACCTAGGTGGCGAAACCTACTCTTATGGATCATATCATAGAAGCCCATAAGCATGATACGGGGATTACCCGGATCAAGAGAAATATTGCCAAGGGTATTGGTGGATGTTTCTCTATGGATGATCTGGGTGTTGTGTTCTTTGAGAATCGCTTGGTGGTTCCCAAGAAGCAACATCTTCGGCAACTGATCCTTGAGGAGGCTCATGAATCTCCTCTCACGATTCATCCCGGTAGTACTAAGATGTATCAGGACCTACGCTAGAGGTCCTAGTGGACTAGGATGAAGAGAGAAATTGCTGAGTTCATTGCTAAATGTGACGTTTGTCGTCGCGTTAAAGCAGAGCATCAAAGACCTGCTGGCACCCTTCAGCCTCTAGCTGTTCCTGAGTGGAAATGGGATAAAGTTGGTATGGACTTCATCACCGGCTTTCCCAGGACCAAGAGAGGGAATAATGCTATCTTCGTAGTCATTGATCGTCTGTCCAAAGTGTCTCACTTTCTACTTGTTCGAGAGAGTATCACTGCTAGTCAGCTCGCTCACTTATATATTTCTCGAATAGTGTCACTTCATGGTGTTCCACTAGAGATCAATTCAGACCGTGGTAGTCTTTTCACTTCTCATTTCTGGGAGAGTTTCCAGACTGCCATGGGCACCCATCTTTCCTTCAGTACCGCTTTCCACCCTCAGTCAAGTGGTCAGGTGGAACGGGTCAACCAAATTCTCGAAGACATTCTTAGAGCTTGCGTTGTCTCATTCGGTATGGATTGGGAGAAATGTCTTCCTTTCGCCGAGTTTGCTTATAATAATAGCTATCAATCCAGTCTCAAGAAAGCTCCTTTCGAGATACTCTATGGACGAAGATGTTGAACACCTTCGAACTGGTCAGAAACCGGTGAAAGACAATTCTTTGGACCGGATATGATCCAGGAAGCAGAAGAGCAAGTTCGCATCATTCGTGAGAATTTGAAAACAGCTCAATATTGTCAAAAGAGCCAGTATGATCGTCATCATAAGGAAGTGGCTTATGAAGTTGGTGACAAAGCTTACCTTCGGGTTACTCCTTTGAAGGGTACCCATCGTTTCGGTATCAAGGGCAAGTTGGCTCCTCGTTACATTGGCCCTTTTCGCATTCTCACTAAACGAGGAGAAGTTGCCTACCAGTTGGAACTACCTCCACATCTTTCTCGAGTACATGATGTGTTCCACGTCTCTCAACTCAGGCGTTGCTTCTCGGATCCCATCCGTGAAGTGGACCACGAAACGCTTGATCTCCAAGATAACCTCACATATCGAGAGTATCCCGTTCGCATTCTGGATCAAGCAGAGCGTGTCACTCGACGTCATAACATCAAGTTTCTCAAGGTTCAGTGGTCTCATCATTCTGAGAGAGAAGCTACTTGGGAGCGACAAGATCACCTCCGACTAGAGTACCCCACTTTCTTTCCGCCGACTCCTGAATCTCGGGACGAGATTCTTTCGAGTGGGGGCGAGTTGTCACAACCCTAGTTCTGGTATGCACTAGGCTAGTCTTGATGTTTGCATCATGTTTAGATTTCAAATGAAATTGAATTGAGGACTTGTGAAACCCTCAGAATACCCTTTTGAAAAATGACCAAATAAAAATTGCTCCAAAAGGGGCCAACAAAATGTTCATGTTGCTCTCTGAAAATATTGGTTAGAGATAAAAATCAAACCAATATTATTAGGAGCTCATAAATATTTATTTTGGGCCTTTGGAATTAATGCAATAAATATTTGCATTGGATATATATATATTATATATTTTATATATTTCTAATAATTCTGGATTTTGTGTGGGGCTTTGGACTACTCCTTTTAGATCCTGCAAAATTGTCAGAATAAATTAAATGATTTTCTTTAAAATCAAAACAAATGTCAAAATAGAAAAAAGAAAAATATTAAAAAGGAAAAGGCTTACCTGGCCT
The DNA here is from genome assembly GCA_902687465.1 of Secale cereale. Classification (NCBI taxonomy): domain Eukaryota; kingdom Viridiplantae; phylum Streptophyta; class Magnoliopsida; order Poales; family Poaceae; genus Secale; species Secale cereale. Next base: position 295,698,750 of record LR738712.1, read on the forward strand.
TACCTGCAGCCCAACCAGGCAAAGCTGGCCCGGCCCACTGGCCAAGCCAGTCACCACCAACCTCGCGCCAGTAGGCGAGGCGCGTGGCCGACGCGCGCGCACAGCGAGGGCGCCACGCCTCCTGCCTGCCTGTCCTCCCCCCTCGCCGCTCGAGACGCCTGGAAGACGCCACGCGACGCACTGGATGCGTCTCGCACTCTCCCGTGGTTTCCCCTCCTCTCCCTCGCTCTCTCTCTCGCACCCCCGAACGTCGCCGTCGCCGTCGCTCGCCGCTGCCGTGGCCACAGGCCACCCCACGCCCAGCCAAAGTGCCCGAGAGCTCCGCCACCTCATCCCCGACCTCTCCGACGAGTCACGCGTCGCCGGACGCCTTGAGGAGCTGCCATCGCCATCTTCTTCATCGCCGGCCATCGGAGATCCCCTCCGCCGCCCTGCTCGCTCCGGCCCTCCTCCGAGCTCTCCGCCTGCACTGCGGCGATCGCCGTGAGCTTCTCCCTCGAACCCCGCCCTCCGTTTCGCCATTCTCACGCCGTAGCCACGCCACCCACCGGACCCGAGTGGTTGCGCCGCCTGTTTCCTCTCCACCATGGCCAAAGCCACCGTGGCTTGCAACTTGGCGCGTCACCGCGTTTGCCACACTGCCAGGAGCCCGTAGCACCCCTCCCCTGGTCTCCCCGTGCCCCGTAGCTCCGTTTCCGACGAGGGCCGAACTCCGGCGCTGCCGCGAGCTCGTTTCCGGCGAGCTCCGGCCGCTTTAGCTGCTGCTGCTTGCTGGAACGGGCGCGGGTGAGCTCCAGCTCCCCGTAGCTGGTCTCCGCTGCGCAAAAGACCGCCGGAACGGCGATCCCGAGCGCCCTCCGCCGCGTTTGCTGCTGCCGGCGGCTAAACGCCAGCGTGTTAGCCGGGGGTTGACCAGGATTTGACCCCCTGGGTCAATGACAGGTGGGCCCCCACCCTCCAGTTAGTTGACCGTTTAGTTTTAATTAAGTATTTTTGTTAATTATATCAGCCATTGACATGTGGGCCCTGCCCTGCTGACTTTTTGTTAGGATTAGTTTTAGTGTTAATTAACCCAGTTAAATAACTGAGTCACTGACCAGTGGACCCCACTGTCAGGTTTGACTCTGGTCAGCCTGTTTGACCTGCTGACGTCATGCTTGGGTCATGCTGACGTAGTATTCCAGTTCTGGAATTTAAATAAATCTTAAATGATTTATTTATTTCAGAAATTGGTTTAAACTTAAAAAAATCACAGAAATTCAACCGTAGCTCAGAATGAAATAATTTATATATGAAAAATTATCAGAAAAATTCAATCTATCCATCTGTACCATTTTCATGCATGAGAAATGAAGTTATACCCACTGTTTATATGAAAACACATAAATGGCTTTTAAAAATGCTTATTTTAGAGTTGCATTTGAACCCTTGGTTCAAATGGAATTTAACCAAATAAAATGCTAGTTGCATTAGCTCAAACAACATCATATCTTCATGCCATATTCATGCATCATATTGTTGCATATGCTTGTGTTTGATTGCTGGCACCGTCCTTCTCGATAGGTTCTGCTCCAGAGACCGTTCCAGAGTACCTGTCAGAGGAGCAGTGCTCTACACGTTGTTATACCAGGCAAGCAAACCCCTTTGTTCATTCCGATACAATTCTACTCTCTCGCTCCTGCTCCCTGTTATTGCATTAGGAGAACAACGATTCAACTGCTACTTTATGCTGCGGTAGTTGAACCCATTCCTCTGCATGACCTGTCATTGCCACAGTAAATAGTTGAAACCCACTAGCATGTGTAGGAGTTGATTGAAGCCATGTTGTGTTCTTACCATGCCTTGCTTGCTATTGCTTAGAGTATGTCAGGTCTAATTCATTGGGAATGAATTGGAGTGCAGTGATATGTTCTGATGCTGAGCGTTAAGTGTGTGAACACGATTTGGTAAAGGTAGCGGTGAGAGGCCATGTAGGAGTACATGGTGGGTTGTCTCACTGGAACCGTCCTTAAGCACTGAGTTATGTGTATGTTGTCCAATGACTAGCTACTACCACACATTGGGTTCTGGTAACTCGACCCCTCTTGGCTTATTAATCAACTTGATCTCTGTCCAGGAGTCGCAACTAGTTTCTGGTGTTTGTAGGTAGTGTTATTTCTCTACCAAGTGGCACCCGGTAGGGTGGGCTTGGGACAAACTAGGCACACGTGGCCTGGTGTACCGAGTGGCACCCGGATGGTGGGCTTGGGAACCCTGTACACATCATTTGTGGCCGTGATGGAAACCTCGGCCGGACTCCCTTGCGGATGGAACCCGTATAGGCGATAAACCTGGACTAGAGTCTTGTGTGGTTAGTCAAGTCGTGGACGACACCCTTGCCAGGATTCCGCTTGAAGGTTGACGAGATACACATCGTGTACATGGCGGTAAGTGGCGAGAGCATGTGTGAAGAAGTACACCCCTGCAGGGTTTATCATGATCTATTCGAATAGCCGGGTCCACGGTTATGGACTTCTTGGATGCTTACGTGGTACATAGACAACTTGAAGTGGATACTCTTAAATACTCAAGACAAGTGTGAGTGCTATGGATGGCCTTCTCATAGGGAGACGGGTATGAATCCATAGTGGTGTATTTGATGGTGATTAGTGGACTCGTGTGCGCCACCTCAAAGTTACCAGCAATCGTAGTACATGATAGCCACTGAGTCAAAGCTGGCTTGCTGCAACTAAACCCCACTATGCCTTCTTGATACAAATGCATGTATGATAGGATCTGATGTAAGTCTTGCTGAGTACCTTTGTACTCATGTTTGCTTAATTTATGTTTTGCAGATGAGACTTCTGTCTCTCTAGTAGTTCCGCTTGGACTTTGACAAGTAGCTTGTTACCCCAGCTACGATCTTGGACGAGTGTTGTAGATAGTCAGGCTCTTCAGCCTTTTTCATTTGTAGATGTCTGTACTCAGACATGTATGCTTCCGCTTGTTGCTTGTATGCTCTGAATGTTGGGTCATGAGACCCATGTTTGTAATATCTGGCTCCTCGGAGCCTAATGAATAAATACTTTGTTTCTTAGAGTCTTGTTGTGATGCCATGTTGTATTTGCACATATCAAGCATATTGTGTGTATGTTATTGAAATGCTTGGTATGTGTGGGATCCGACACCTAGTTGTTTACCCTTGGTAGCCTATCTTATAGGGAAATGTCTCCTAGTGCTTCCACTGAGCCTTGGTAGCTTGCTACTGCTCCGGAACACTTAGGCTGGCCGGCATGTGTCCTTCTTCGTTCCAGTGTTTGTCCCTTAGGGGAAATGTCACGCGTTGTTCCTTTAAGTCCTTGTAGCTTGCTACGACTTGGGTTCATACGTTGATGACCGACACGTTCGTTGCTGGGTCATGTATGCCTGTCCCTGTAATTTAGTGCCACTTTTGGTTTATAACTGGTCATGTCGGCCCGGGTTCTCTGTCATATGGATGCTAGCGACACTATCATATACGTGAGCCAAAATGCGCAAACGGTCCTGGGCCAGGTAAGGTGGCACCCGTGGGGATACCGTGCGTGAGGCCGCAAAGTGATATGGTGTGTTACAAGCTAGACCAGTGTGACTTAGGATTGGGGTCCAGACACTTTACCCACGAATAACGTATTTCCTTTAGTCTCTCTGGACTAATTCCGTCTACGGTCTTTTAATTTGAAGACGCACCTGACTGCACACACCAGCCTAACTTACCGGTGTCTGGAATCACCCACGACACTTGTTAAGCCAAACTCTAAGTGGGGAGGCTACAACCTCGACTAGCATGGGATCACAAAAATTTATAACACGCGTGAAAAACCAGGGAAGCTATCCCCTTCGGCTTCAACCGAACACCCATGCCCCCGGACCTGGTGGCCTGCCTACCGGATGCAGCTGGTATCTTCCACCGTGGCCTCTCTGTACGGTGTGTGATAGAACAGGGGTCGACAATTTACTGAACCGTACCCTACTTGTAGCAGGGATGCGTGGTAGCACGAGACAAGTATGGGGGTTATTGGAACAAGACTTGATCTACGGTCGACTCAGGAGGTTTCATCATTTCTGTATGGTTAGTACCACAATGCTTGTCACAACTCTCTGATAGGGTCACCACCCCTCATGCTTCATCCTGCCTCACTGCACATCGTTCGTCACAACGAGATGTCAGTCACGTAGTTGTGCTCACCGGAACACAACCTTCCTTCGGACTCCATCCGAACTATCACCAGGCATATGAGGCATGAGAAGTGGTTACTGCCACCAATATCACAAACATAACAGAAAAAGATTTCTCACCACAAGTTGATATGCAAGAGTAAGACTGCTACATGAAATAGCGTTGCTCCATTTTAGTATATCAATGGAGTCCTCATGTTTTAGTAAAAACACACAACGTATATCACAACGGGGTTTCAAGATGCTTGCCTTCAAGTATAGGGGAGGAGAGATGCATTCCAAGAATTTTGGAAGTTTTCTCCCTCTTCAAAATCCTAAAAGAAATAAAAGAAAATCAATACATAGACTTAAAATAGCCCAAAAAAAGTTGTCTGGATATTTGGGAAACAACAGAAAAAGAATCAAGTTATTTGGATTTATATTTAAAAAGATATAGCCAGTCAAAGTTCAGTCAACTCTGGTTTTAATAAAAACCAGAAAAAGGAAAACGTATCGGCTCAGAAAACGTTTCCAGGGAAGGGAAGACGTACTTCGGGGAATGCGCCTCCACTTAAACTGGTGGGCGGGGACAAGAGGGGCTCACGATGGGACCTGCAGGCCCACCTGTCATATTTGACTGGTCTACCCACCTTCTTCCTCCTTTGCCCGAACGAGGACGGGGCTCCGGTGATCGTCGCCGGCGAACGGCGGCTCCTCGAGGGCGTCCGAGTGCAGGGATGGATCCGCTAGGCTGGGGCGGTCCTCCCGGTGGTCGAGTGGGTGACGAGGTGTAGGAAAACGACGGCGCGAGCCTTGCGGCGGACGGCGGCCTCGGGTGGGTTTGGGGATTTGCTATACGGTGGCTCCCGAGCGAGTTTGAGGCGATGGGCGGCTCCACAGGATCATAGGGAGTCGGACGGTGGTGCTGGCTGGACGGGAGGGGCGTTGGTTGCAATAGATTGGACTGGAGTGCGGCGGCGGCTGTATTCGCCGGAGATGAATAAGAGAACTTCCCGGAGACGAATAGCTGCTACGGGGTTGCTCTACGGGGTGGCTAGTGACGGTCTGATGCCGCGGAGGGGTTCGGGGCACCCTTAAATAGGCGATTAAGGTCGGTTCGACAGTGGCCAAGGATAAGGACGACGGCGGCGGCACTATTGCAGAGCAGGGGCGGTGGGGACTGGTTGGCAGAGCTTCTAGAGGTAGACGACGAGGTTGTGGATGAGCACGGTGGTCTGGGATGCTCGGGGGCGCGCTAGGTTGCCCATACGACACCGACCACAGCAGGCGGCAGTGGCGGCTAGCTCCTGGCTTGCCGGAGACGTGGCGAGGCGCTGTGGTGCCTGTGAGGGGGTGCAGGCAGAAGCTTGGCTCTATGCTGCGAGCTGCAGAAGTTTGGATAAGCTCGGGGGAGACAGGCCAGGGGCGCGGCGGCTCGGGCGCGGCACGTGCAAAACGCGCGCTCTGGCCGCTCTCTGCGCACGCACGGCAGGCTCTCGATGAAATGCCTGGGCGGCCAAACCTGCTTGGATGCCAAAGCAAATCAACAGACTTAGGTTAGAGGTAGCTAGGAGGTTAGTGGACATGTCTGCTAGGCCAGGGGATCATGTCCACAACGTGAACTAACAAGCTATGCCAACACTGGTCATGCACACAAGGTGTTCGACAGAATGTTATGGACATAGGGGCATCTCCACTGGTGGCTAAAATCTCCAGATCATAGTCTCTTTAGGTGAATGAGATGATGGTAAAGCTAGTTGGGAAAAACCAGAAACTTGCTAGTGCAAGTTTTGCAAATCTTCAGATCTGGACAGAAAGTGCAGGGCATTGTTTCATGAACCAAAAATATCCCAATAGGCCCACTCTTCTGGACTTAAGGGTTTTGCAAGAAGGGCTATAAGCATGAGGAAGCTCAATGGCACTAGAGCAAAATAAACTAGGGTTGCAGTGCAAAATACCAAACTGGACCAGAATGGAAAAGAGGTTGGTTCATGTCGGGGAAACTGATCGCCCACGAACACCTATGGGGACGGAGCCCCTTTTCGGTACGGCAGGGGGCGGAGGATGCACGAAGAGCAGATCGAGGCGTGCACACGAGCAGTTTACCCAGGTTCGGGCCGCACGGATGCGTAAAACCCTACTCCTGCTTTGATTTGTATTGTATTCTTGCTCGGGAGCGAAGAGAGCTACAGTACACTCTAACCGCTAGCAAGGCCGAGCGTGAGAATGACCGATGTTCGGAACCCCCTCTACGTTGCGCATGTGCCTCCTTTTATAGGTCAAAGGGGTCACCGACATGTGGCAACACAGACGGGGGTAAAAATGTAAAAGGGTGGTAGTTGGAACAGTGTCCCATACCTAACCCTGACGGCAGGGGACAAGGGCATTAAATGCCCGTCGCCGTCGCCCAAACAGTGCAAAAAGTCGCCGTCAGGGGCGCCACCGTTCGCCACGACAGTGGCCTTGTCATCGCTGCTTGCCACCGTGTACCCCAGGTTGCACAGCCTTCCGCCACGTGCGTCTGGGATGGTCCCAGGGCGACACGTGGGTGGATGCGCTGGAGCGTGGGTATTGAGTGGAGGTTTGCCGCGGCAAGCACCTTGCCGCGGCCGCTATCCGGTCGTTTCCGGGAGCTTGTCGCTCGCCAGGCCTTGTCGGGACGCGTGGCGCGTCGCGGCAAGTTTTCTTGAAATGCCTTGGTTGGCCTTCCCGGCAAGCTCCTCTTGCCGGGGTCTTGTCTCTTTGACTTGAATACTTTGTTCTTGAATGGCTCCAAGGGAACCACGGAGGATCTTGGCGGTCGCCTGGCAAGCCTTGCCGTGGGACGCTGCAACTGCCCGTGCACAAGTTTGGGATACTAAGGTACCCCTACTTTAGTACACCGACAGGAGCCCCCGGGCCTGGGCCATACACGGAGCCGAGCGCTGTTGGGCCAGGCCCAAAACAGTGCACGGGCACACGCGGCCTGCGGCACGCCGTATCTCAATACGTATCCACCGTGGCCTCCCTTAACGACACGCAGATCCCACCGTGGGGGAGATCGTGACCTGTTTCTTTAATTGGAAATGCGGAACGTCCGCCACCTTCCCCCTTATAAGCAGGGCAAACAGGGGCAGTTCGTCCATCTGCCCGTTGCTTCTTCAATCCTCAGAAACCTCCGCCGCCTCCCTTCTTCCCGAAGCTCGAAAGAGAGCAGTGCTCCGCCCTCCGTCACCACCAGCACCACCAGCACCATCGTCCTCCTTCACCGCTTCCGCCATGGCTCCGAAAGGCGAGAAGGGGAAAACTAAGAAGTCGGTCGAGGCGCTGCGGCTCGCGGCGATGCGGAAGAAGAAGGCGGTCTTCCCCCCCCC
>LR738712.1:295706359-295735856 GCA_902687465.1 Secale cereale
GACGCGGAGGAGCTGAGGGATTCCTTCTACCTTTTCTGGTCGAGGGAGACGAAGGCGCATCCGCGCACCAAGGTACTCCCGGCCGTAGCTTGCGAGATGTTCCCGAATGGCTATGCATTCTTCGCTCCGTTCTTCTACTGCGGGCTCTGCCCGCCCTATTCTGAGTTCTTCTGCGACATCATGAACACCTACGGGTTCCACCTTCTTGACTTCACCCCCAACGCCGTCCTGACCATGGCCGTTTTCGCACATCTGTGCAAAAACTTTGTCGGAGTCTTCCCAAATGTAGCTCTTTTCCGCCATTACTTCATGCCCCGAGTCGAGAGGGGAGAGCCTCTGTCTGGCGGAATCTCTTGGATCTCTAGGACCCACAAGAAGGAGGCTTACTTGTTGGGAGAGCTCCGCGGCAAGTGGGATGAGTGGAGAGCCAATTGGTGTTGGATCGTAGAGGATAACCCGCATCACTTTACCGCCCAGCGCCAAGCCCCAGTAGTACGCGGCGACGACTGGAGCGACTTGGCCCCGGAAGATAGTAGATTGAAGATTGCCACTACCCGGATCCTTCGCCTCAGGCTTGCCGGGCTGACCATAGGCGCAGTTGGAGCAGATTTTCTCCGCCGCCGCATCGCCCCCTTGCAGGAGAGGAAGAGGCCTGCCTGGGAGTTCGAGAATGCGGCAGATATCATGAGGCTATGCCCGGGCCTTAATTATAACTTCACCGTCTTGGAGCTCAACGCAATGCTCCAGGCGTTGTTCAAGTACGACTCCGACCACCCCGAATGGTTCATGTTGCCGAGGGGCGTAGTTCCGTTGTGCAACAGCTCGTCGCTCAGCGGCATCCGTGCATTGATGCCGCTGTGCGACTCCCACGGGATTGACCCAACTTGGCAAGAGCCCACCGACGAGGCTGTGCAGGCGTTCTTCGACAACTTGGAAGAAGTGCCAGTCAACTCCGACGAAAAGAAAGGCCTCACCCGCGACACCACTGACCAGGAGATGGCATATATTGCCACCAGGCTGGAAGAGGCGGCGGCAGCCGCGGCCGCGGGCGAGTTCGGGTACACAGTGGAGGAGGCGGAGGCAGCGAAGGCGACAAGCCTTGCTGAGCGAGAAGAGTTTCTCAAAGCGGGGAAGCTTGCCGGGCAGGTTGCCGAGTCAAGTGAGCCCGCCGAGCAGGGTGTTGGGTCGATCGGGCCCGCCGAGCAGGGTGCCGAGTCTAGCGGGCCCATTGGGGACACGAGCGGCTCACTGGAGATCGGCTCCTCTTCTTCGTCTTCAGGTAGCTCACCACCACCAGCAGAGCCTCCAGCTCCGCGAAGGCGCCTCCGCAAGGCCGGGGATGTGACGGAGCGACAGACGGGCAAACAGCTGCCGCGTCGCGCAACGCGCGCCACCGCGGCAAGCAAGCCTGCCGCGGGAGCACCTCGCACTTCTGCAGCGGCTGGAGGAGGGTCGTCCCGGACCGCAACTTCTGCTCCTGCCGCTCCCCATGCCACGGCGGCAGCTGGAGCGGGGTCGTCTCAGACCACCACCCCTGCTTCCGCCAAGCGGCCAAGGGAGCCCACTCCTCCGCCTCCTCATACTGCGCGTGAGCCAGATTTGATTTCTCCGTGCTCAGCTCCGACGAGGAAGAAGAAGAGTAAGACTTTGCAATCCTTGTATTTCTTCAATTTTTTTGTTGTTTTGTGTTGTATCTCTTTTGCCTAACTCTGAACCTGTTCTTCTTTTTCAGAACTCTGGCCCAGAGGGCGGCAAAGAGAGCCAAGGCCCAGGTGATTGTCATCGAGGACAAGCCCGCTGCAACAGCAGGGGGTGCGCCCGAGACAAGCTTGCCGGACCGGCAACTGGTCTTCAGAGCAGCCCCTAGCGCAGACCCCAACGTAAGTGTGGTTTGTCTTCTGCTGTTAGGCGCGTGTGGGCGCTTCTTCTTTACTGACGTCTTGTCTTTGATTCGTGTAGGAGCAGAGCAGCAGCACCAGGAGCGCCAAGAGACCGCCCCCGACGTGCCGCATGCTTCGACCACACCGCCAAGGGGAAGCCCTCCGGCAAGGGAGAACACCCCGCCAAGGGCGAGTACCCCACCAAGGGCGAGTTCTCCAGCGAGGGATAGCACCAGTGGCCCCCCGCCGGCGGGAGCTACAACCACGCCGCCGAGGGGGAGCTCCCCAGCAAGGAACCTCACCGAAGAGCCGGCCCGCGCAGGTAATCCCTTTGCTTTAGAATCTCCCCTTGGGCTTTTCTTCTTTAGATTCCTCTTTTTGGATATTTGCTTGACTGTTTTTCTTTTCTTTTCTTCCGTCAGACCCATCCGCAGCTGAGCCAATGGAGACGGAGGTCGTTGCTGACGACGCCGCCGTTGCAGAAGAAACGGTCGGCGCGAACAAGCCCGCCGGCGCAGAGGCTGCCGAGGCTGCCGCCGCAGCAGCCGGCGAAGGGGCTGGCGATCGTACTGACGGTCCTGAGGCCGCAGGAGCGCCAGACGCTACACCGGCCGCCGAGCCCTCCGCCGCTGCCGCAGCCCCCAGCTCCGACGAGCCCGAGCCAGGCGCCTACTTAAAGGCCGGCGACGACGTCTTCATCCAGCTCCCTTGGGCGTCCATATCCAGGGCGCCAGTAGAGGGAGAGGTCTTCGACGGGGAGGTGCTTGCCTCTACCGGGCTGAAACTTGTCGACGCGCTGAGCAGCAGCAGTGAGCCTGAGGAGGAGCGGCTGCTGCGTAAGCTGTTGTCGCTTTATCGCGCCCGGCAGGTCAAGCTGGAGTTCCGCGAGGCTCTTGCCGCGAAGGCGGGAGCCGATATCGAGGAGCGCGCGGAGGAGCTCCGGGCCATCAACCAAGCGGCTCTCCGGTCCTTGGCGGAGGAGCGGGAGCAGCTTGCCGAGGCGCAGCAGGCCTTCATCTTGGAGAAGGATGAAGTGGAGGAACAGTAGCGGCTTGCCGCCGAGAAGTTGTCCACGCTGGAGGGTGAGCTGGCGTAGTGGAAGGTCAACCTCGACGCTCACGAGGAGGAACTTGCCGCGCGCGAGCAATCTCTTGGCGGAGCTCTTCAGGAAGCAAAGGATGCTGCCGCGGCTGCTGAGACCGCCAAGAAAGAGCTAGAGGCAAGGGTGGCGCAGCTCGAAGCCAACCTCAAGACGAGCGGCGAGGAGGTTGCCACGCTCAAGCTTGAGCGAGAGAAGGATGCCCACAGCCACTCGGAGCTCCAGGTCCGCCTCGCCGATAAGGGCAAGGAGCTCACCCCCGCCAAGGACTCCATCGCTGATCTCGAGCTGAAGCTGGCGACCTTGACCCAAACTCTGGACGGTGCCAGGGAGCAAGAGGCGACCCTGAAGGAGGAGGTCAGGGTCGAGAAGGCGTTGCTGGCAAGCGCTGCCGTCACCCAAAACATCTTCAGGGAGAACGTCGAGCACTGGACAGAGGGACTTGTGAACGCCGCCACAGACATCGACAAGGAGCTGGCGCTGCTGGGGGCGGAGTTTCTCGGGTACTCCACCGACGAGAACCTCCACCCCAGTGCCAAGCTCACTCTGTTCTTCAGAGGCATGGCGACGGCCCTCCAGCAGCTCCGGGAAAGGATCCCAAGGCAACTGGCGGACGAGTCGCGCAAGCTCTGCGCGGGCGCTCTCCAAAAGGTGCTGATGAAGGTAGCTTTCCGCAATCCAGGCCTCAACCTCACCAACGTCCTTAGGAGCTTGCCGTTGGACGTTGATATGGAGGCGCTCAGGGCCCTTGTCGCACCCATTGTGGACAAGGTGAGCGGCATCAAGAGGGTCGAGGGCGATCGCGCGGATTAAGCTCGCCCATTTTCTTCTTTCCTTGTCGCTGCCAACCATGTTATGAACAACAGTCTGTTAGAACTGCGAGAAGTCACTTTGTAATATAACTCTATTTTGAGTAGTAATTGCAACGTTATTTCCTTTACTTGATTTCCTTGCTTTGTATGTCTTTGCCCTACGCTTTGAGGGAACTTGCCGGCGCAGGCACCTTAGCCGCGAGCGCTGAGTGCGGGACGTCAGCAGCCTGCTGGTGGTGCCGCTACCGACAAGAAACCTTGTCGCAACTAGTTGCAGCTCGCTTAAGTTGTTGAGCAGACTCGAAACAAAGTAAGGGCGTAACTAGCTACGAGTTGGTTCCTCCGCGCATAGGTTTTCCATACAAAGTGCGGTCGTTCAAGGAAGATAACTTAAAAATTTAAGAATTTGATTGCTCAAACTTTGGCAACTTAGCTTTTGTGTCGTTATCTTCCCGGCAAGGCAAGGCTTTCTTGAACGGCGCTTGGTCCATACCACTATCTTGTCCTCCCCCCCGGCAAACTTGTGCGCGAGGGAACCTTCCTTTGCTTGAGAAAAAAAGAAGGAAGAGAAAATATAGATATGGAGCCCTTGGGCTCGTTATTGCTTACCGGGGGTAGGTTCCGCACAAAGTGTCAGATAATACTTGCAAGAAAAATAGAAAGCATGAAATGACAAGATGTGCGGGGCACATAAGCTTTACTGATGCACGGGGTCTGCGCCCGGCTTTGTACAAAGGATTACATGCAACAGCGGCAAGACTTGTACAAAAGGTGGTTGCCGGAGCGGGTCACGGCAACCGCGCCTTACGGGTAAAACTTACGAAGATGCTCTATGTTCCAGGAGTTGCTCACCGGTAGGCCATCTTCGGTCTTAAGGCGGACTGCGCCGGGCCTAGTGACTTGTTTCACCTGATAAGGGCCTTCCCACTTCGGCATCAACTTGTTGGAATTCTTGGCGGACTGAACGCGCCAAAGAACAAGGTCGCCTTCCTCGAGACTTTTGGCGTTAACTTTGCGGCTATGGTAGCGGCGCAAAGCTTGCTGGTATCGAGCAGCTCGTACAGCAGCCTGAAGACGGTCCTCCTCAAGGTGCAGCGCGTCATCTTGTCATAGCTGTTCTTGCTCGAGCTTATCATAAGCGAGCACTCGAGGTGACCCGTATACGAGTTCCGTGCGGAGAACTGCCTCCGCTCCATAGACTAGAGCGAAGGGTGTCTGTCCAGTGGCTCGATTTGGCGTCGTTCTGATCGACCAAAGAACCACCGGCAGCTCCTCGATCCAGTTTCTTCCGCACTTGTGCAGCCTGTCGAAAGTTCTGGTCTTGAGGCCACGCAGCACTTCAGCATTTGCTCTCTCCGCTTGACCGTTGCTTCTCGGGTGAGCAACAGAAGCGAAGCAGACCTTGGCGCCAAGATCTTGGACGTACTGCATGAAGGTGCGGCTCGTGAATTGCGTACCGTTGTCGGTGATGATCCTGTTAGGGATCCCGAAACGGCAAACAATCGTCCTGAAGAACTTGACTGCTGACTGTGCGGTCACCTTTCTCACTGGTTCCACTTCTAGCCACTTTGTGAACTTGTCGATTGCAACGTACAAGTACTCAAAGCCCCCGACTGCGCGGGGAAAGGGGCAGAGGATGTCGAGCCCCCAGACCGAAAATGGCCAGGATAAAGGGATCGTCTGGAGAGCTTGAGCTGGCTGGTGTATCTGCTTGGAATGGAACTGGCACGCTTCACACTTGGTTACTTGGGCAGTTGCATCCTGGAGGGCTTCTGGCCAAAAGAAACCTTGCCGGAATGCTTTGCCGGCAAGTGCTCTTGCGCTAATGTGGAGACCACATATGCCTCCGTGTATCTCTGCCAACAGCTTCTGTCCATCTTCCCGGGGAATACACTTCAATTTCACACCGTTGTGTCTTGTTCTGTACAGTGTGTTGTCGAGAAACTTGTACATACTTGACTGCCGGGCTACTCTCTCCGCTTCTTCTTGCTCTTCGGGAAGCTCTCCTGTCTGAAGGAAATGGACAATCTGCTGTGCCCATGCTGGAGCTTGTGGCTCGATAACAAGGACTAAAGGTACATCCGCTGCTGCGGGAACATCCGCTTCTACGGCGAGAACTTGTATCTCAGCCGGAGCTTGATGTTCCCCGGCAAGCTTGCCGGAGCAAAACTTGCCGGGAGCGTCTGCTTCAACTGTACAAACCCTAGGGCTTGCAGGAGCAGACTGCTCCTCAGCACTCTTAGTGTTGATCTTGGGGACCTTGTTGGCGGCAGCTTCGGGAAGCTCTGCCGGAAGATAGTCGCCAGAGATCAACTTCCTCTTCTTGCTCTGCCCAGTCGATGGTGTTACGGATGGTTGAGTTAGCTTGAGCACAACGATCCCTGGTTCCACAGGTAGCTTAAGTGCGGCGCACTTTGACAGGCCGTCGGCAATGTCGTTTTGAGCTCTTGGAACATGCTCCATCTGTAGGCCGTCAAAGTGTTCTTCAAGCTTCCTCAGTTCATCAACGTAAGCTTCCATCAATGGGCTCTGATAATTCTTGTTCACTTGGCGGACGACAAGCTGCGAGTCACCCCTGACGATGAGCTTCTAGATCCCAAGGTCCGCCGCGATCCTGAGACCGGCAAGCAAACCGTCATACTCTGCAGTATTGTTTGTCGCTTGCTCCTTGGGAAAGAGCATCTAGACTACGTACTTGAGGTGCTCTCCGGTGGGTGCGACAAGCAGCACACCAGCACCAGCGCCTTGCAGCGAGAAGGCATCATCAAAGTACATCAACCACTCTTTGCTTGCTTCCTTGACGGGGATGCTTGTTTCTGGAATCTCTTCATCTGGTGTAGGCGTCCACTCTGCTATGAATTCTGCCAATGCTCTGCTCTGGATAGTTGAAGTGCTTTCAAACTTGAGGTCAAAGCTTGGCAGTTCCAGTGCCCACTCGACAATCCTGCCTGTTGCTTCTGGATTTTGCAATATCCTTTTCAGCGGAAAGCGTGTGACAACTGTTATCTCATGTGCTTGGAAGTAATGACGCAGCATTCTCGAGGCCATGAGAAGGCCGAAAAGCAACTTCTGCACACCAGAGTATCTTGATCTAGCCCCCTGGAGAAGAGAGCTGACAAAGTAAACTGGGCACTGCACTATTTTCTTCCGTACCTCCTCTTGCATCTACGCAGATCCGTCCTTGTCGGGGCCAGAGCTTGCCGGGGAAGCTCCTTGCTTGTCGCAGGATGTGCTTGCCGCGGTTGCTGGCTCATCATCCGCCTCCCTCTCCGCTACTAACGTAGCACTAACCACTTGATTGGTTGCCGCTAGGTACAGCAGGAACTTCTCTTGTGGTTTAGGTGCGACAAGTATTGGAGTGGAGGACATGTACCTCTTCAAGTCTTGCAGCGCGGCCTCCACTTCCGGAGTCCATTTCATTAGACCTGCCTTTTTCAAAAATTTGAAAAATGGCAGGGCGCGCTCAGCTGACTTAGAAATAAACCTGCTGAGAGCAGCCACGCAACCGGCAAGTCTTCGTACATCCTTGACGCGCTTCGGTGCTTCTATCTGCTCAAAGGCCTTGATCTTGTCGGGATTGGCTTCAATTCCCCTCTGAGACACAAAGAACCCGAGAAGCTTGCCGGAGGGGACTCCAAACACGCACTTCTCGGGGTTGAGCTTGAGCTGGATCTTGGGTAGATTTGCAAAGGTCTCTTCCAAATCTTGTATCAGGGTTGCTCTGTCCTTGCTCTTGACCACTATGTCATCCATGTATGCTTCTACATTTCTGTGAATCTGTGGCTCAAAACCTGTATGGACCACCCTTGCAAATGTTGAACCAGCATTCTTCAAACCAAAAGGCATCCTTATGAAACAGTAAGTGCCACATGGAGTGATGAATGCGGTCTTCTCTTCATCTTCTTCTGCCATGAAGATCTGATGATATCCTGAGTATGCGTCATGAAATGAAAGCAGGTCGCACCCGGCCGTGGAGTCAACAATCTGGTCAATGCACGGCAAGGGAAATGGGTCTTTTGGACAAGCTTTATTTACATCGGTGAAGTCAATACAAAGCCTCCATTTCCCGTTTGCCTTACGCACGACTACTGGATTGGCCAACCACGTTGGATGGAGCACTCCTCTGACAAGGCCTGCTGCTTCCAACTTCTTGATCTCTTCTGCTATGAACTCTTGGCGCTCTACCGCTTGTTTCCTGACTCTTTGCTTGACGGGCCGCGCGTGAGGACAGACAGCAAGCTCGTGCTCAATCACTTTCCTGGGAACACCGGGGATGTCGGACGGTTGCCGTGCAAACACGTCGATGTTCGCCCGCAGGAAAGCAACGAGCGCGCTTTCCTATTTAAGGTCAAGCGTGGCACTGATGGTGAAAGTACCACCAGTGCCGTCTTCCTTGGCGGGCACCTTCTTGGTTTCTGGCGGAGCTGCCATCGTCTTCTTACACTTGCCGGTGGAGCTCGATGGTATGTCCTCGACGGCAGCGCAGCACTCCGAAGAGGTGCGTTTGCCGGAGTGGGCCCCAGAGCTCTTGCCAGACTTGGTCTTCTCTTTCCCCCCGGGAGCTTCAGCGGCAAGTGTCTTGCTATTTGTTGCGGCTGCTGCTTCCCGGTAAATCTTGTCGGCGCAGATAAGGGCATCTTTCTTGTAGCCATGGACAGAGATGATGCTTATCGGGCCGGGCATCTTCAACATGTTGTATGCATAGTGAGAGGCAGCCATGAACTTGGCGAGCGCTGGACGGCCAAGTATTCCTTTGTAGGGCAATGGAAAATTGGCAACGTCAAAAGTGACCTTCTCAGTCCTGAAGTTTAGCTCCCCGCCAAACGTTACTGGCAGCGTGATCTTCCCCTTTGGCTTGCTCCTTCCCGGGTTGATCCCTTGGAATGTGCCGGTTTCTTCGAGCTCGCTGTCAGGGATTTGGAGTTTGTGGAGCACAGTGGAGGAGATCAGGTTCAAGCCGGCCCCGCCGTCAACTAACATCTTCGTGACTTTGAGGTTGCGGATAGTTGGTGAGACCAACATCGGCAAGCACCCGACCGTAGTTGTGCGATCAGGGTGGTCCTCAATATCAAAGATGATAGGCGTGATGGACCATTTTAGAAGTTTGCGCGATTCGACAGGCGGTTCTGCTGCATTGACTTCCCGCACCCACTGTTTGAGTTGGCGGTGTGAAGTGTGCAGAGAAGCACCGCCGTCAACGCACAAAACTTCTGTGGCTTTCTGAAACTCCTGCTCGCTGGTCTCACCATCATCCATGTCCTCGTCGTCGTCGTCGTCTTCGTCCTTGTCGCGGCCGCGGGGAGGTCTGTCTCCTTGTCGCTGCTTGGCCTTGCCGCGGCGTCCTCCCCGACCGTTGAATGGCCGCTTCTTGCCGGATCCCTCTCCACCTCCTTGGGCCTTCTCCTTGTCGCGCCGCTCGTACTCAGCCTTCTGCTGCTCGACGAGCTGCTCGACCCTTTTGCAGTTCTGGAGATCATGGCCCTTGGTGCAGTGGATCTTGAAGTACTGCTTGTCGGTGCCGTCCTGCTTGTCGGCGGCCGCCACAGCCTGGCAGTTGGTGCATGTGGCAGTCTCCTTGCCGGAGCTACCAACTTGGGCTTTCTTGGCGCCAGCCTCCTTGTCGGACTGCTCAACGACTAGCACTTCCTTGTTCTTCTTCTTTCTGTTGTTCCGCCGCCGGTTTCTCTTTGCCGGGGCGGCTTCCTCACTGTCAGATCCCCCTGCGCCTGTATCCTCTCCGGGGAGTTTCCTCCATTCCACAGCGCGTGCACACTTGTCGGCCAGGGCATAAAGCTCACTGACGTCTCGGATCTTGCACATCACCATCTCCTCCCTCATCCTGCGGTTACGCACGTTCTGATGGAACGCGCTGATAACCGCGGCAGGGTGGACGTCTGGGATGTTGTGCTGGACACGGCTGAACCTCTGGATATACTTGCGCAGGGGCTCTCCTTCCTTCTGGGCGAGCAGGTGAAGGTCACTTTCCTGGCCATGAGGTTTGTGGCCGCCTGTAAAGGCACCGACAAACTGATGGCACAAGTCTGCCCAGGAAGAAATGGAGTTGTCCGGCAAGTGCATGAGCCAGGACCTGACGTTGGGTTTGAGTACCAGAGGGAAGTAGTTGGCAATGATCTTCTCGTCTCGTCCCCCGGCAGCTTGCACCGCGATGGTGTAGATGCTGAGGAACTCCGACGGATGCGTCTTGCCGTCGTACTTCTCTGGCACATCTGGTTTGAAATTTTTCATGCTGGGCCACTGGACTTGCCGCAGCTCACTGGTGAACGCAGGACAACCTACCGCGTACGGCAAGTCGCCTAGTCCCCCTGGCGCTTCCATGTTGACAGTGGGCCCAGCGCGCTGGTCTGACTGACGCCGCGCTTCTCTTCGGCGCTCGATGCGAGTACGAGCGTCTTCGTGTCGACGATCTTGAAGAACTTGGCGCTGATCGCGACGAGCTCGCGGATCCGACGACGCGGTGGAGTCGCTGTCGAGGTTGACCCGGCGAGTCGGCGATCTTGGCCTTCGGGCGGAGAGTGCGCGGTGGTTGCACCCCCACCGGTCTTGTCGCCATCAGCCTTCGCCTGGCTAACTTGCCGCGGCCGCGACGTGCTCGGCTGCTGCGGAGTGTCGCCGTTGGCGAAGGCGATGAGGCTCTGAATGGTGGCCCTCCAGTCGTCGGCCTTGTCTGCCGCTGGAGGGAAGTCTAGGAGCAGTTGAGCTCGTGCTAGAGCTTCTGCTGGAGTGGCGGGTAGAGGTGGCGAACGGTGCGAGGAGCGGGACATGCTCGGACTTCTAACCGTGTTAGAAGGAGCAGCATCCCGTCCAGGCGACCGTGCCTTGCTCGTGCCGGTACGTTGGTGTGCATGCTGGCCTTGAGCGTCCAGAGATCCGCCGGCTTGGCCTTGGCCCAGCAAACGTATGGTACCGTGGGTACCATGACGCTGCCGGTCCCGCACCTCCTGAGACGGGTGCGGTGCATGTACGGACGCCGAGGTCTTGTAGTGCGCCCGGTCGTCCACCTTGTCCTTGGACTTGACGGCGCCGTGAGTTCCCTCGTCGACGTCCATCCTTCCGCCGGCATCTTCCCCACCAGCCGTTGGCTCCGGCGGTGGTGGGATCGACGCGGACGGACCTACAGCCTCCGAAGCTTTCTTCTTCGGCGGCGTGTTGATGAAGAAGTTGAAGATCTAGCCCGTGCGCATGACGGATCAGGTTCACACAACCTCGACGCTTCCCCTACCTGGCGCGCCAAAGATGTCGGGGAAACTGATCGCCCACGAACACCTATGGGGACGGAGCCCCTTTTCAGTACGGCAGGGGGCGGAGGATGCACGAAGAGCAGATCGAGGCGTGCACACGAGCAGTTTACCCAGGTTCGGGCCGCACGGATGCGTAAAACCCTACTCCTGCTTTGATTTGTATGGTATTCTTGCTCGGGAGCGAAGAGAGCTACAGTACACTCTAACCGCTAGCAAGACCGAGCGTGAGAATGATCGATGTTCGGAACCCCCTCTACGTTGCGCATGGGCCTCCTTTTATAGGTCAAAGTGGTCATCGACGGGTGGCAACACAGACGGGGGTAAAAATGTAAAAAGGGTGCTAGTTGGAACAGTGTCCCATACCTAACCCTGAAGGCAGGGGACAAGGGCATTAAATGCCCGTCGCCATCGCCCAAACAGTGCAAAAATTCGCCATCAGGGGCGCCACCGTCCGCCACGACGGTGGCCTTGTCATCGCTGCTTGCCACCGTGTACCCCAGGCTGCACAGCCTTCCACCACGTGCGCCTGGGATGGTCCCAGGGCGACACGTGGGTGGATGCGCTGGAGCGCGGGTACTGAGTGGAGGTTTGCCGCGGCCGCTATCCGGTCGTTTCCGGGAGCTTGTCGCTCGCCAGGCCTTGTCGGGACGCGTGGCGCGTCGCGGCAAGTTTTCTTGAAATGCCTTGGTTGGCCTTCCTGGCATGCTCCTCTTGCCGGGGTCTTGTCTCTTTGACTTGAATACTTTGTTCTTGAATGGCTCCAAGGGAACCACGGAGGATCTTGGCGGTCGCCTGGCAAGCCTTGCCGCGGGACACTACAACTGCCCGTGCACAAGTTTGGGATACTAAGGTAGCCCTACTTTAGTACACCGACAGTTCACTCAAATTTTCCAAAGGACCTAAATGGGTTTTTGCATAAAGTTGAATAACATACTCCTATAAACATCCCATAATTTTGGTGGAAGCATTACAGGAATATTTAAAGGGGTTGTAGTGCAATTTTGCCCACTGGACCAGATTGGAAATCATGGTGTGGAGCTCAAAATATTAAATGGAATAAATATATTCTTGCATAAAAGTGATCTAGCAACATCACATGACATCTCCAACTTTTGGTTGAAAGATTGAAAGAATTTATCAAGTGGTTGTAGTTCAAAAGAGGCCCTAAAACTAAGGGCAACCATTTACATAGGGAAGACAATTAAGGAGACACATATATAATTAATTCTACTGATATAAGAAAAGTTTTAAAGAGTGAATAAGATAGTCTAACAATAGTTGGAAAGTTTTAACTTGAGGTAAAAACTCCAACATACGAGAACAAGAATGGTCCTGGAATCCAAAGGAACATCCAGCAAAAGACAAAATTTTAATTCTGTGGCAAACTTTTAATTAATAAAACATTGCTAAAATTTTGGGGTGTTACAACACTATCACCCATAAAAAAAATCTCGTCCTCGAGATTTGATAAGGGCTGCTATAAGATCTACTATTGCCACAAAAAGATACTACCAAAGTTTTACCGCTCTAATAATGCAAATAAATGCCACTACAGTGCATGTGTAAACAGTGGTGTAAACTGCAGTGTTAAACACTGGCGTGGCACGGAAAAAAAATCTACTGACGTGGAAAACGAGATATTTCTACTCTGGGTTATAGTAAACTTAGAAATGGTATTTCTAAATTTACAAATACGCTGGTTGCACCCGAGAGCACAGTGCTCTCACTGGCTGACAGGTGGGGCCTGGACCCACTGTCAGCCTCTTCATCTACCTCAGGTTCTCTCTTCTCCTCCCTCCCGCGCGCTTTCCCGCACTTTCTCCACCGGCGACGGCTAGCTCGTAGGGCATCTAGGCCGTACTGCCGTAGTGCGCGGTGTGCTAGCTGCCGGTGCAGCGTGCACTCACCTCGCGGGCCAGCGTGCTGTCAGCACTGCTCGCGGATTCGCCTCCGAACACCGGCGGTCGAGCGACGAGCGGTGCTGGTCGACTCCGCCCACCGTACACCGATCTCGAGCTATAAAACGGCCGGGGTGCTACTTCTTCTTCCTCACTCCTGGCCTCTCTTCTTCTCCTTTCTTCCCTCTCCTCCATTTGTGTTTGTAGGAGCTCGAGTCGAGGCTCTAATGGCGGAGGTGATGCCGGACTGGTGCATGGTCCTAGTATGCGTGGGGTTGGCGGCATTGCTGGGGGTATATGCGCTCTAGTGTGCGATGATCCTCGACGATCGTCGTGATGCGGCGGCTCGAGTGCTAGCTCTCCGCGGCGGCGGCGATCACGGGGATTGGGTGAGAGTGTCAGGTGCTAATGGTTGTTAGCGCGCGGTAGGCATTTAGTGCTTGAATAAATTCCCATGAGTTTCTTCTCAAGAGACTATGGTATGCTAGGAGGTGGTTAATTTAGATGAAGCAGGTGTATGTGGAGTAGCAACTTAGTGTACTGTGTGGAGTGGCCGGAGTTGTATTACTGTTGTCGCGGTGTTGCGTGAGAAAATATCTATGTTATGCGGATGGACAAGATGCAACAACTCAGGAATTTTTTTATTTCACACACGATACGACACACAACTCTCATAAAAAGATACGGGTACACCCACGTAGCAGTATCGTCTAAAACATAAACAGTAAATGAACAGGGTCCTGGGAAAAGGTCTCTGGTGCTGGGGGACACTCTTCTTCTATAGGTGGGAGCGGGTTGACCAGTCGATGAATGTGCTTCTCCTGCCCGGGCCTCAGTGGTCTGCAGATGGCGATCCGAGGATTTAAATCGGCGAGGCTCTGGAGATAACCCATTATCCGCTGGGTCAGACACTCTTGCGCGATGACATACTGCATAAGGTTGGCTAGCACTGGGTCTCTCTCAATTCGTCCACCAGGAAAAGATGCTGCTTATCCGGGTGCTGCGCGGCTTGGAAAGTAATAATATCCTCGCTCGCTGGCATAGGGCACCGAGAATCGAAGGCGGGCAAGCGCTTCACAAGCGGCAACCTCTATCACCATCTGTGGAGTTGGCATGGATTTCCCCATGAAGGAAACCTCTGTGGGGTCATGGTTTGGGTTTTCAGGTGGGATGTGTACCACTTCCCAATATTTCGAGGTGGAAGGTGTGATCCTCGATTTGAGCAGCTCATACTGGGGTGGACGGGTAGCACTCATGGTACTACAGGTAAAATCCCACAATATCTTCACGAAACTACCTGGGGATGCCTCTGGAGCTCTCAGATAAATACTAGGGATCGACATGGTGAAGTAAATGGCTGTGAGAGGAGAGCACCAGGTGAGGGATGCTTGGCAAGTTTACGCTGCGGCCTATATATTGCAACCGGGCTGGTTTATAGGGTCATGGTGAGGGGCATCTATATTGCTGGTTTTGCTTTATGGGGGTCGGGGTCAATGCTACAGGTACTCACGTCTTGCAAAAAGACATTTTTGCTGTAGGGGTTGTCGGTGAGGTGCTCTAGGAGTTACACCTGAGAAAAAAAAGAAAAAGCATTCGTACGCTGACACAACGGCGCACGAGTGCTATAAGGGCGCGAAAATAAACTGTATATACATATTGGCATACATGTTACGACACCACGGGTTGTGGACTAGATAAGGTTTGGCCCTACTCGGGTGATCTAATCAACCTCGTTTACATCCAAGCGGCCTTGCCTTGTGAATGCTGAAGCTTCTCCAAGAGCTTCATCGTTAGTGTTGGCTGGAGGTGGCCGAGGGGATGCAGAGTCGGGGCAGTGATGATGACCCTCGCGGGGATTGTTGGCTACAATCCCATTGGAGCGTGTGCCAAACAGGCGACGCATCATCTCTGGACACACCAAGGCATTCTGGTCAATGACCGAGGCAGGCCTCGGGGACTCGATTGGTTGTCCGAACAACACAACTGGATTGTCGGTGCCGGACTGGTCTCGTCCTCTTGCTGGGGCTCGGCGAAGCAGTTCTCCACGAGCTGCGATCAGATCAAGGGTGATTTGATCGAACAGTTCCTCGAGCACACTAACATAGCGTACCAGATGCAATAATGCAGGATCCGTCTCGTGGTCTCTACTCGCAACTCGGGGAGGCCTACCATACCCGTTACGACTGGGATAGTAGTAGAATGAGCGACAGTTAACTCTGGGCAAAAGGTGCCTGAGTTGAACTATAGCTTCTCGAGCAGCTCGTTGGATAGCTTGCGGCTCAAAGGAAGTTGTCCTTCCGGTGAACCTGTAGGGGCGCTCTGGTGACAGACCCCTACCGTAGATGTGCACAGTGGCCCAGAATTGACGGCTTTCACTGCCCATGGAGTCTTGGTACACAACATACTCTGGGGGCTCTTCTAACGCGAAGGCCCGACGGGTGAGGTTTGCGAGCATGGTCACAAAACCTCCAAGGTTGGTTGTCGTGGTCTCATTGTGGACAATGGGTCCTTGCATTTTAGCTTGGTATGGGGGTAGAGGCTGTGTGGTGTTGGATTTGGGCTCTAGCATGCCCTATTTATAGGAAAGGACAGAGTCTTCCTTCGCACGCTTGCGGAGGGGAAATGTTTAGGCGTCGGTCACTGGCGGGTGATCGACAAGCTAGACTGATAGGTTGGGCACCAACTACCAAAGGTGTCGGTCCATTGTGTGGGTATCTTACGCGGGAAGCTTGGCTGGGGTTGGGATATGGTTTGGTGTGGTGGTTAACCTAGGTTTTTGGACCTGGCTAAGATAGGATTAGCCAACGGTCAGCCTGGCTCTGATACCAAGGTTGTCAGGACCGGATTTCGGGATATTGATTTTCCCAAAAGCGGCCCCTGTGCTCACCAGCCCCAGGATTACTGTTAGCTGATGAGACACCAACTTGTTATAGAAACTCCAAGCCAAATACAAGATATGTAGTACAAGACCATTCTGGCCTGCGAGTACAACACAAGTTTTCTAGTGGCTCATGGCGGAAGCGGTTGGTGATACACGGTGACTATGGGACTCCATTTCCCACAGGAACGGCTGACCGGGATAACTCCTATCTTCGTGAGGCTGCTATCTCCATTAGCATAGGTTCCGGGGCTTGCAGAGGTAGACGACGAGGTTGTGGATGAGCACGGTGGTCTGGGACGCTCGGGGGCGCGCCAGGTGGCCCGTACGGCACCGACCGCAGCAGGCGGCGGCGGTGGCTAGCTCCTGGCTTGCCGGAGACGTGGCTAGGCGCTGTGGTGCCTGTGAAGGGGTGCAGGAAGAAGCTTGGCTCTATGCTGCGAGCTGCAGAGGTTTGGATAAGCTCGGTGGAGACAGGCCAGGGGCGCGGCGGATCGGGCGCGGCACGTGCAAAAAGCGCGCTCTGTCCGCGCTCTGCGCACGCACGGCAGGCGCTCGACGAAATGCCTGGGCGGCCAAACCTGCTTGGATGCCAAAGCAAATCAGCATACTTAGGTTAGAGGTAGCTAGGAGGTTAGTGGACATGTTTGCTAGGCCAGGGGATCAAGTCCACAACATGAACTAACAAGCTATGCCAACACTGGTCATGCACACAAGGTGTTCGACAGAATGTTATGGACATAGGGGCATCTCCACTGGTGGCTAAAATCTCCAGATCATAGTCTCTTTGGGTGAATGAGATGATGGTAAATCTAGTTGGGCAAAACCACAAACTTGCTAGTGCAAGTTTTGCAAATCTTCAGATCTGGATAGAAAGTGCAAGGCATTGTTTCATGAACCAAAAATATCCCAATAGGCCCACTCTTCTGGACTTAAGGGTTTTGCAAGAAGGGCTACAAGCATGAGGAAGCTCAATGGCACTAGAGCAAAATAAACTAGGGTTGCAGTGCAAAATACCAAACAGGACCAGAATGGAAAAGAGGTTGGTTCACTCAAATTTTCCAAAGGACCTAAATGGGTTTTTGCATAAAGTTGAATAACATACTCCTATAAACATCCCATAATTTTGGTGGAAGCATTACAAGAATATTTAAAGGGGTTGTTGTGCAATTTTGCCCACTGGACCAGATTGGAAATCATGGTGTGGAGCTCAAAATATTAAATGGAATAAATATATTCTAGCATAAAAGTGATCTAGCAACATCACATGACATCTCCAACTTTTGGTTGAAAGATTGAAAGAATTTATCAAGTGGTTGCAGTTCAAAAGAGGCCCTAAAACTAAGGGCAACCATTTATATAGGGAAGACAATTAAGGAGACAAATATATTTAAAGAGTGAATAAGAGAGTCTAACAATACTTGGAAAGTTTTCACTTGAGGTAAAAACTCCAACATACCAGAACAAGAATGGTCCTGGAATCCAAAGGAACATCCAGCAAAAGACAAAATTTTTATTCCCTGGCAAACTTTTAATTAATAAAACATTGCTAAATTTTTGGGGTGTTACATACAATTATTAAGAATTATTAACCATTGTCATTGTAACTTTGCCTCAATGGGGAGCAGAGCACGCGCACGGACGCCAGAGCAGAGCGCGCCGCGGCCGCCTCAACGGTGAGCAACCACGTGGTCAACCTTCTGCCATCAATAAATTTTGACCTTGTTTCTCGTCACATTGCTGATTACAATGCAATAAGTAATTGCAAATCTGTTCACACCTATCTTTACATAATAATAAAGCAAATTGGGTTTCTTCTCGTCCGTCATGGCATTTTTCAAAGAAGTCCCTCTACTTCAGAGAATTCAACCCGCAGTCCTATTTTAAGTTAAAGCGAATCATTTTTTTGTATTTTACACAAAAGTCCCTATGTTTTCTTGAAATCAACCCGCAGTCTAGATTTAAGTCATACCCGAACCATTATTTTACATTTTTCGAACCCCCCCTGATGTTTTAGGTAATTCATCCGCGGATCATATTTAAGTCAAATAAATGTTTTTTTAAATCATCCATATCTTTTAAACCGTAACTCCGATTTGAACATGTTATATATGAAATTTGATTAGAAAATATGTAGAATATGAATATGGGATTATTTTTACATGTTAAGTACTTTTAAATATTATTTTGAATATATTTAAGTCAAACAAATGTTTTTCTAAATTATACGTATCTTTTAAACCTTAACTTTGATTATAACATATTGTATATGAAATTTTATTTAAAAAATGTGTAGAATCCAAATATGATGTTAATTTTACCTGTTAAATATTTTTTAAATATTGTTTTGAAAGCAAACTTATAATTTATAACGCAAGATCCATTTTTTTCTTTCGTACTGGTGGCGATCCGGATTGCAAATAAACACCCCACTATAACCATATAGGAAAAAGAAAACATCGATAACTACACATGCATACCTCTGAAAAATGTTGCAGGGGAAAACAACAGATTTCTCATCGTGAGAGTGAGAGAGAGAGAGAGAGAGGGAGAGAGAGGGAGAGGGAGGATAGAGGGAGAGAGAGACGCCTTAGGGTTAACCATATTTAACCACATTTTTTGCTTTGTTTTGTGTGAACACTGTGGCCATCGCCGGCGAGGGTGAGAAGGAGGATAAGCGGCAACACAAATATGATGCCTCGCAAAAATAAAGGAGATGGACCTATTGTGGTCCTGAATGATGGTTATTGTGTTAAGAGTGTGTGTTATGTTTTCTCTCCCGTTGCAACGCACGGGCTCTTTTGCTAGTCAAACTAATATGTGTTCACACTTAGCACCAGTCTATAAAAACTACCCACCCGAAAATTACTTCACAGTTCCTCTCCTCATCACCCACAAAACTTGTTGTTTCTGTCAAGTCATTCCGCCATGACCGGTAGGAGGAGTTTAGGGTGGACATATAAGAAGGCAACAAAGACCAAGGCGGCGGAAGCACTAGAGAGGTCCCGCCACGAAGCCGCAGCCATAGAAGAGATGTCCCGGCGCACCGCGGAGCCCTCGAACGAGCTCTCACGGGAACGCGAGGGCTCTCACAAGCGCATCTGCGGCATCGGCCATCGCGACGAGTCGGCGTTCCTGATGTCCTTCACAGGCGACGATGACATTCTCGCTAGCGTCACTACGCAGCAGGAGCTGGTCAATGGCTTGATGAAGCTGCTCAAGATCCACGATGCCTCGGTTCACAAGGCGACCGGCCTCGTCGAGCGAGACAATGCGAAGCTCCTCACGTTGGTCGCCGAGAAGGAGGAGGAGGCTGCCGGCTGGAAGATGCTGCATGAGCAGAGCAGTGCCTCGGAGATGACGCTGAAAGCGGTCGTCGAGGAACAGATGGGTGGCTTGAGGAAGCTCCGGATCGAGCGTGAGCAGGAGGTGGAGGAATCAGTGGCTGCTTTCAAGCAAAGTCGTGATGAATTGAAGGAGCTGGAGGATTTCGCCGCCCGGTGATCCATCGACGAGTAGAGACAGTAGCGACATAAATCGTTGTCTGCAATTTCCTTCTTCTCTTGCCCCCATGTCTTCCGGGCTTTGCCGCATGTGGCATTTATATTATCCGGAATATGTAAGACAATTATTATCTACGCCTTTATGAATTTGTCGTCATATTATCCGTTGCCATTTTATTCGTGGTTGTATTATGTGTTGCCCTATGTGGCAATTTAAATTAGGGCGAAATACTAGTTGAAAACACGAACAAAGCAAACGCTTCCATGGGATCACAAGCAAACACCCTCCGTCCAGGTGCTTTAATTAACCCATTAATGGAGAAGTTGGGAGTGAGGCGAGCGGCGGCTAGTGCATGGAGGTCAAAGAGCTCGCTTCCCGGTGAGCATGGGAGGCCTTGCTGCTCGCACGTGTCCCGTCGAGCCTACGAGGTGGACATGATGCACTCATCCCGTCGAGCCTGCGCGGCGGACTACTCACACGCGTCCCATCGAGCCTACATGGCGAACTTCTCGCGCTCGTCCCGTCTAATCAAACAGCTACACACACGCCATCGGGTATGGTTAAATTTCGACACTGTAAATATAAGACAACCGTTTGCGATATTAACGTGCCAGCTTTTTGTTTCAAAAAGGATTTCATTGGCTACTATTGTGTGTGCCTCTTCTCAAACTGGACGATTTTTTACCACATCATATATGTGCCATGTCATGAAACCATGCCAAGTTTCATGTTTTTTGGGTGACTTTTCGATTTATTGGGATTTAAAAACAAAGATTCTCATTGTTTCAGGACGACAACAAGTTTGTAATTCATTCTCATTCCTTAAATGAGACCTAAACATTCCCCAATGACACATGTATGATTTCCCACCCTTTTTGCTTCACTGGAGCATGTGGTTGTAGTTCAAATTTGAATTATGGACTAGATTAAATGCATGGAAAACTTAGTAATTAGTAATATATGTACAATGGCCAAACGAACCCTGAACAGTTTCAAAGTTCAGCCCGACACTCATGTTATTCTATGTTGCCTGTAGAAAGCAAAGTTCAAGGCGAGAAGAGGCAACGATTATCGTTTCGCCCACAAGAGGGTCATGTATCCCTACCGGAACCACGAGGGTTGCGACAGGCTCCGGTTTGTAAAAGGCTTGTAATATAGCTTCGCCCAAATTGGACAATTATATGTATCATGTAGTGACATCATGCAAGTTTCATGATTTCCTGGTGAGTTTTGGATTTACAGACATTTAAAAACCGAGATTCGCAATGTTTGTCGCCAAGCCAGGACGGTGAGACGGTTGAATTCGTTCCCATTCGTTCCATGGGAGGTAAACATGCACCCCAAGGAAACATGTACATTTTTCTAGCCATTTTGGTGCACTGGAGCATGTATTTGTAGTTCGGATTTGAATGATGGACATTAAATACCTAGAAAATTGAATTGATGAATAAAAAAGGTCAAACGAACCCTGAATAACTTCAAAGTTCAGCAGGAATCTCCAGTTGTTCCATGTCGCGTGTAGAAGAAAATATGAGGCTAGAAGAGGGAGTGATTATCGTTTGGCCACAAGGGGACACGTTTCCCTATCGAAACCACGAGGGTTCTTGCGACAGGCTCCGGTTTGTAAGAGGTTTGTAATAAAGCTTGGCCCAATTTGTCAATGTTTTTACCACGACATATATGCGCCATGACATGACACCATGCCACATTTGATGACTTTCTGGTGAGTTTAGGATTTATGGGGACTTAAAAACCGAGATTCGAAATATTTGAGGATGAGCCAGGACACCAGTACGGTTGTAATTCGTTCCCATTCCTGGCATGAGACCTAAACATGCACCCAAGGACACATGTATAATTTTTCTAGCCATTTTTGTGATCTGGAGCATGTATTTGTAGTTCAGATTTGAATCATGGACATTAAATGCCTAGGAAACTCAATTAGTGTATAAAAAGTCCGAACGAACCCTGAATACATTTAAATTTTAGCACGAATATCCTGTCATTCCATGTTGCCTGTGGAAGAAAATACAAGGCGAAAAGAGGTAGTGATTACATTTCGCCCACAAGGGGAACACATTTCCCTATCAGAACCATGAGGATTCTTTGAGAGAAGCTCCAGTTTTTGTAAGAGGTTTGTAACAAAGCTTGGCCCAAATTGGAGAATGTTTTGACCATGACATATATGTGCCATGACGTGACACCATGCCACCTTTGATGACTTTCTGGTGAGTTTAGGATTTATGGGGACTTAAAAACCGAGATTCGAAATGTTTGAGGACGAGCCATGACACCGGTACGGTTGTAATTCGTTCCCATTCCCGGCATAGGACCTAAACATGCACCCAAGGACACATGTATAATTTTTCTAGACATTTTGGTGAACTTGAGCATGTATTTGTAGTTCAGACTTGAATTATGGACATTAAATGCTTAGGAAACTCAATTAGTGTATAAAAAGGCCAAACGAAACCTTAATAAGTTCAAATTTTAGCACAGATATCCTGTCGTACCATGTAGCCCGTAGAAGAAAATATAGGCGAAAAGAGGCCGTGATTACATTTCGCCCACAAGGGGGACGCGTTTCCCTATCGGAACCATGAGGCTTCTTTGAGAGAGGCTCCGGTTTGTAAGAGGCTTGTAATAAAACTTGCCCCACAATGGACGAAAAAAATTCCTCGACATATAAGTGCCATGTTGTGACACCATGGCGGGTTTCACGATTTTCAGCTTTGTTTTGGATTTACAGGGAATTAAAAATTGAGATTTCTCACGAATTGTTTTCGAACAGCACACGGTTCACTCACGAAAGCCGATATTCAATGAAAACTTCGTGGAAACCATATTTTAAAGTTTCATAAAAATTTGAAAAAATGTGGGATGTTAAGAAGGTGATGTTTTGTTGCGACACAAAATTTCAAGTTGAAAAACATTACGAGATGTGAGCTATGAAAAAGATAAATTCTTCCATGAATAGTGACATTACTATTCGTCACTATTCAACACTGATTTTGTCTTTTTTCATAGATCACATCTCGTAATGTGTTTCAACTTGAAATTTTGTGTGGAAATAAAACATCATCCTCTTAACATCCCGCAGTTTTTAGATTATTTTTTAAAACTTCAAAACATCATTTCTTGTAGTTTTCAGTGGTTTCCACTGAATGTTGGTTTCCGTATGATGTTCCCCCTACCCCCCCCCCCCGCTGCGCGCGCAATCTGAGTCGTGCGTTCTGAATGGCCAGAACCCAAACCCCATGGATCATACGTGTGCACCGTTGGATGGTCCCAGATCGAATGGCAACCCTGAGCCCTTTCGACATCACATGCAGTACATGAGTAAGCACTGTGCACATGCGTCTTGTAGCTCACGCTTCCTTCTCTACTAGGTTTTCATTCAAAACAGGCTACCGTTTCTCGCCACTCCTCTCATCGGTTTCCCGCCTCTTCTCCCATATATGCATGATGTAGATGTTCGTTTAATTCTGATAGTTCATCTCATCCAAAATCAATTAGTTTCATAAAAAGAACTATTTTAAGATTCATGAAATTGTGCATTGTAAAGGTAAAAACAAAAAGTGACAATTCATTTAGAAAAAAAGGTTTGGGCAATTAAGATATGAAAGATTCTAGAGAATAAAGGAGAAGTGCTTGTGTTTTGAGGTTTGTGCATTATGCTTAAGTTCAACCATGGAGTCTTCTAGATTGTACATGTGGCAGAACCTGGTGGAATGTAGATGATATCCAACAGCCAGTAGTGCTCGAATTTGCCATCTCTGTACCGTTGGATTGGCTTCATCCAATGAGTAACATTCAAAGTTATTCGCACACTATATATGTGTGTGTCCCATGCTAGACAAAATAAAGTTTGAGCACATGCGTGGGACGACCCCCCACCCCCCCGCCGCCTCAAAGTTGGAAAACTGACATCATAGGTATTGTACCAGGCTTGGAGTCGGGTACGGTGTTCGGTTTGTAATGAAGTTGGCGTGCCCATCGAAGTTGTGCATTTGGGACCTAAACACATCATACACCATCGTACCCATACATATTTTCGGGTCGCATGCAATTTGTACGGGGTCTTCTGATCGACCACGTCTCCCTTGTGCGGTTTCTTGTGACGACACGTATTTCTGTGGGCTCCCCGAGTGTATATATATCACCCCTTTGACCGATAATGAGGGGTATGTGTTGGCCATGAATGGATTCCTTCTAGTTCATGTTCGGGCCGGTCACCGTCAAATGTCGGTCAACCAAAG
Organism: Secale cereale; assembly: GCA_902687465.1. Taxonomy (NCBI): domain Eukaryota; kingdom Viridiplantae; phylum Streptophyta; class Magnoliopsida; order Poales; family Poaceae; genus Secale; species Secale cereale. The sequence goes on from LR738712.1 coordinate 295,729,949, forward strand.
CTCGAGCTCATGCGTTATCAGGATTCCCTCCTAGATGCTCGGATTGCTGGGTTCGACCTACATCAAACCTTGCGTACGTATCTCATCCTTAACTACCTTGCATTCATGGTTGTTGTCTGTATCGAGAGGTAGGCACCACATCTAAACTGTACATTATTCTATATTGAAAACACACATCACCCCTTCCCAACGTACATCATTTTGCGCCGCATGCAAGAGGTGTTGGTTTTGTGGTCCCTCTTGTGCAATTTTTATGATGGTTCAATCTATTGGCCCAAGCGGTTTATCGACAACAACAATGGTCATTTGACAAAAAAAAAGTTTCATTGGTCTGTCTTATGGTAGGTCATGGCGACATGCATGTATGACCAAAGTATCGATCATTATGTGCATCCGCCCCACTGACACGAAGTGGGAGGTGGTGGGCCAAGCATCCTAGCTAGGTACGACATTATGTCATTATATATATCCTAGCTAGGTGGCTGTTAGGGTGCTTTCGGGTTTGCGAGGGAGGTGCCACCAAAGATATGCATTGTGTATTTAAAGTTTTAAACATCCCCAATATTCGTACATATATTTGGCCACTTCCAGGTGGTTCTTGACTTCTGGCCCCTCTCATCGATCTTCAACGACGCGCCCAACCGTGGGCCCGTGGGGTCAAAGTTGTGCATTGGAATTTTGAACATCACAGACCACCCTTTTCACTCATATATATTTGGGCCACATGCTGGTGCGGCTGTCTTTTGACACTCTCTAATGTTATTTTTTGCTGCAAAGACTCTGATGACCCTCAACGGACACGGGGTATAATATCTTAACCGTGTGCGATACAAGTGTAATGTGAATCACCACGACCGCGCAAGCGCGAGAAAATTAAGGTGGATGTACCAGCTCAACCGTGTGTGATGCAAGTGCGCTGAAATAACCACGACTGCCCAAGCACGAGCAATGGGTGGAGGTACTGGCTCAACCGTGTGCAATGCAAGTGCGCCGAAATCACCACGACAGCGCAAGCGCTAGCAAAGGGTGGAGGTACTGGCTTAACCGTGTGCGATGCAAGTGCGTTGTAAAACCACCACCTATGCGAGCTAAAGGCGGGTAAGCTTATTTGGAAATTAGGATGAACCGTGTGCGACAGACCAGGTAGCTAGAAATATAAAAAACAAACCACCTGCCTTGAGCATTGCAAAAATTGGCGGACCCGTGCCACTTTTCCTTATTATCATACACACATATTGTTATTGGACCGTGCGCGATCTTGGGCACTCCCGCCCCGCATCAATTCCTTTACCAAAATATTAGTAGCCGTCGTACTTCAACCGTCGCCCACGCTCCTCCAGCACTATAGCGACCATGTTTCCAATGAACCGAAGTCTCTGTGCTTAGTGTCATCCCTGGATCGGTATGCTAACACACATAGTACTCGAGGATTTATAACAGAGGTTCAATCACACTTTATTACATTGAAAATCCTTGAAGAGACAATATCCATTACACGATAATGGCTGAAGGCCATCGAAATAAAATAAACTTTGGAAGCTATGAAGAGTAGTTGAGTCCATCCAACTCCACGACAAACATTGAGTGCATGACAAGGACCTACCGCACCTTAATCCTTGTCTGAAAACTTTGCAACATGACACGTTGCAGCCATGTAGGTCAGCACATTGAATATGCTGGCAAGAACACACTGTGATGATAATGAGCAAAGCCTACAACTACATGCATATTTGGCTGGTGGAGGCTGTAAGGTTTTTTTTTCATAAAGCTAGTTTTTCCCTACAACAAAGGAATGTATTTATTTATCTACTGTGTTAAATTTAATCATGAACAATTGAGAATGGTACCCCCATCTCAATCCCAAACCAAAGTCATTATTAACCCAACAAATTAGTAAAGCGATGAGATCAGACCATAATTCAAATACCAGGATACTCAAGATGTCCATAACCGGGGACACGAATACTCATGAATAGTTTGTACATTCTGTAGAGGATAGTGCACTTTTCCCCACACGACTCGATATCCTCCATTTGATTTCTCGCACTGCATGGTGTTTGAGAAACAGATGACCGAGACACATTCTTTCAGAATCATTAACTCTTTACCCTAGGTAGACCGTACCACCTACATCCGCTACATCTGCTAGTCTACCACTGAAAGAGGTCACACAACATACTCAACTATGCCAGAGCCCATAATGGCATTGTGGCTGCACACGGAAGTTTCTAGGCATGAATGATATATGATCCCTTTGAGCCTGGATGGCATTCCGTGGACAACACTGGTATATCCCCAGGTGCCCTGACATCCACTGGTACATCCCCAGGGTGCCACAACCAATCCACCCAGATGTCTGTTATATTCCACCTTAAGAAACCCTTAGTTGTAATTACACTCACAACTTTCATGAAATCACTCATACCAATCCACGTCTACAAGCATGGCTAAGCAATAAGTAACAAAGTGTCTATTCCCTTGGGTTGATCTCAAGATATTGGGTTCCTACCTCATGAACTATAGAGCATCATATTAAGTAACCCGTCCTACTCATGCAAGTGTTTGAGTATATAACTAATGCAATAAAAACTGGGTATTGGAAAGTATGATCAAAGTATGAGCTTGCCGTGCTGACGATCGCTAAAACTAAAGACTCGTAGTAGCACGCTTCGCACTTCGGAAATTCTATCGCAATCAAACAATAGCATACATAAGCAATCATGCAACAGAATCGAAGAACAGAACTCGAAAGACTTCGAAAACAACCGAATCATTCTTGCAACAGATTTTTTTCTAATAGTACCAAAATTAAGTGAATTTGGCCTTATCAAAAAGTTTAGGTCAAGAGCTTCGATTTGCAAAAAGAATCAACTCAAACGGAGTTACGAAACTCAAAATACGATCAAACAAAGTTCAAACATAAAACTGTTTGAATTCATATTCTAAAACTTTCAAAAAACAACTTTGAGCTGTACTACTGGAAAGATAAGATCGAGACGAATAAATTGTCGTTGGTTTCATCTAATTCCGACTAACGAGTAAAAAGTTACGAGGGTTTGAAGATCATGGACCGATTTGTAAAATTTTCATCGCGGATAAGTCCTGAACGAAAATAAACAGAAAAAGAAAAGTCTAAAATGTGAACGTTCGTCTTCTGAGACTAAACAACGGACGTTCGTTAAATAAAAAAACCCAAAGAAAAGCCGATCTAGGGTTTTCGAAAAAACCCGAAACTAATAAAAAAAATCGCGTCTTAACTACCTCGCGGATCGGGTCCGGCGACTCCGGCGGCGGAGGGGCGATGGCGGTGCGGGCGGGTGCGGCGCAGGCAGCGGTGGCACGGCAAGGGTTAGGGTTCGGGGCGGCGGCTTATAAAGCCTGAGCGGACAGAGTCCGGCTCGGGCACGCCCGTAGGTCGGTTCGCTAATTTTTTTAAATGGACAGAGTAAAACAATTAAAAGAAATATCAAACGGAGTTCAAAAATTCTGAATATAAATTTTCGCCGCCCTCTAATAGTATTTAGGACAAAGTGAACATTTTTCGCGGACCTAAATAAAATTTTGTAAAAAAACATATTTTTTCTAATTCGAATAAAATAGCGATAAAATGCAATAAAATTATTTATTCAAATTTAACATTTTTCCTCCAATTTTTTTTTTATTTTGGAGAAGTCATATTATCTCCTCTCATATATTTTGATATTGAAATATTTCGGAGAGAAAAATAATTAAAACCAAATGATCCTTTTTTCAATATTTGAGAAAATCCAAATATGAAAATAATGAAATCCCTAACTCTCTCCGTGGGTCCTTGAGTTGCTTAGGATTTTTAGGATCAAAACCAAAATGCAAAATAAAATATGGTATGCATATGATGATCTATGTATAACATTCCAAATTGAAAATTTTGGATGTTACAAGCCCCAACATTATAGTAAAATTGCAGTAGCCGAGGCATTTGAACCGTCGCCCTCCCTCGTCCACCACCGTCTCCACCCACCATTACTAAATTTTTCAGTAGCCGCGGCGTATCCTCAAACACCACTCCCGCCCCCTTCCATAGTCCCCCACCCGCCCCTCGCCCCTCAAACCCTAGCTCGCGGCCGTCGCCGGCGCCGGTCTGCCCGTTCCTCCTAGCTTAGATAATAAAGTTTAGGTTACCCAGCGATTCCCATACCTTCGCCCCACTCCCCCAAGTTTTTAGATGAGGCCTGCGGTGTCCCTCCACGCCAGATCCACATCCCCTGCTCTAGAATGTCGCAGCCTAAGCTCGACCACGTATCCCGGGGAGCCCGACGAGCGTTCGACCAAGAAGAGGTTTATCATGGCCTCTCCAGCGAACGTTGGCGAGGTGGCCGCCGTTCGCCCCGACTTGTCGATCCCGGAGCAACACGTCGTCGCGGAAGCCGGCGAAGACGTTGACTACGTTGCCATGCTGAAGGTTTCATGTCGGCGGGCTAGCGTATTACTGTATCTCGGGAAAGCTGGCTACCACATCAAGCTCGTCCACACCGACGGCTTCACGCGGGGCATGTCACAGGTTAAGTGGTCCATCCCCAACCCCTCTGGTTCAACCGATGTCGATCTCTTCGACGGCCCTGCCGCTGATCTCCTCCGCCAAGCGGTTAAGGATTTGCAAGCTTTATACGCCATCGAGCCCATTTTGTCACTTTTGAAGGACATGTTCTATGGCGGCTTGGGATCCTCAATTGCCAAGTCAGATCTCATCGACAACCACCACGACCACGAGGAGGGCACCGACGAAGGTTCTTCCAAGGTGAAACGACCCATATGTGACATCAGAGAGTGCACGATGGGTCTGTGCTCTTCCAACTGGAAGGATCCCGTCCATGAAATGTGAGGCAACATTCTATCAGCAAATCTTACCTTTTCTAGCTTGCCAACATGTACCCTTTGTTGTAGTAGCATTTGCCGTGCGGTGCTTTAACTGTGCCGTATTTTAATAATTTCAGTTATCCAAAAATGTATTGTTCAATAGGTCTATGTGATGGTTAAGTATGAATTGTCCACTTTAGTTTCACGAATGGCTATATTTGGTTGTTTATAGTGAGTAGATGCCTTGTTTATCTGTATTTGGTTGTTAGGTTGGTTGGAGTGAGCATTTTTCCAGTTATCGAGCAGATGCCTTATTTATCTATATTTGGTTCTTAGTTTGGTTGCAGTGACTATTTGTCTAGTTATCAAGCAGATGCCTTGTTTATCTGTATTTGGTTGTTAGGTTTCTTTTTTTAGCATTTGTCCAGTTATCAAGCAGATGCCTTGTTTATCTTTATCTGCTTGTTAGGTTGGTTGCGGTGAGCATTTGTCCAGTTTTCAAGCATATGCCATGTTTATCTGTATTTGCTTGTGAGGTTGGTTGAAATGAGACTCTGTCCAGTTTCCAATGGATATATTTGGTTGTTATACTGGTCATTTATGCCTTGTTTATTTCAGTCATTCACAATGTGTTGTTCATTATGTGCAAGTCGGCACTGTGCCGCTCGACTACATCAATACCAGTTTGAACGGCTATATTTGGTTCTAGTTATTCCTGGTGTAGTTAACACATGCCCTTTATTTCAATTTACACATTTATCAAGTGTGATGTTTAAGAATTACCTACGTTCTATTCATTTTCAACAGTACCAATTTGAATTGCAATATTTGATGGTTGTTAAGCCTGCTGTCGGTAACATTGCCTTCCATTTTATATCTGCTTTAACAGCATGCTGAAACTAACACATTCAAGCTATCATTTGGAGATGATGTTGTTTACCTTTGCTATATTTGTTTGATGTTAAGATTGTTGTACTTATCATGCCTTTCCACTACTTATGCTCGACAACAACGGGAGTGGCGACCATTTTCCGCCGAGGTTAGCTTCATCCCTCGGCTTGTACCCCCCCCC
>LR738712.1:295735963-295777797 GCA_902687465.1 Secale cereale
CCCCCCCCGTCGTTCCATAATGTAGTGCATATATATCCATGCCTGGACACTAGTTAGCTTCTAATATTGACTTGTTGCTTGTAGGGACATATGCCCTTGGCAAGGATCCACACATCGACCCTTTTTGCGTATGGGGCAATTACATATTGATGAACACGCATGAAGTGAGGAAACTGATAAGGATTATTAGCAAAAAGATACGAATGGTGGCAAGAAAATTATTTGTTTACGCTCTATCCAACACAACAGTGAGCTGTAGGATGGTAACTACAAACTCTGCAGCCTTCTGTTTTTGCTGCCCATAATGAGTTGTTAAACACCAATGTCTGAATCTTTTTCGTTCCCAGTGGTTCCCGAAGCAGATCACTCAAGATTACCTCACAAAGTACATGATTGGTGGACACACAATGAAGGTTAAAGTATTTCATCCAGACTACAATGAGCATCGAGAAGTCCTAATGAAGACAGTGAAGGATGGATGGGCAGCCATCACAATGGGTTGGCCTAGAGTCGTGCGCGCATTACGCATGGAGGAGGGCACAATATGAGCATTCCGCTTCACCTTTTCTAGCAACCAAAATGTCTTTCGCCTCTCTCTTTACAATCTTTAGTACAACTGTGGTTCATCATTCTTTACCTGGTGCTTCTGTAGTTCTTCAGTATATGTACCTGTGCATCGAATTATGGATTCGTGGTTGAACCTATATTTGTAATAAACATGGTTGGATATGAAATAAATGGTTGCCTACTTTCAAATTCAAAACATGTGATTTTTAAATTAAGATTAATTGGACTAATTAGGGATTAATTAGGGATTACACTTCACATGGTTTGCGAAAGCGAAACGTCTGCGATATACATGGAGATCAGAAATGTTTCTAGGATCCACTACGTGTGCAATCAATCTCCACTACACACACGACTTTCTCTAGAAAACTGTTTGCATTAGGCCACCTTGCGCAAACGTTTACCACATAAAAAGTGTGTGTGATGGACATCCTTTGCCACACAGTTTCTTCTACGCACCGTGTGTGATGCATTCAATAACGTAAACGATAAAATTATTAATATCGTGTGCAATGGCAACACTATCACAAACGATTTAACAGGTAAAATTGTGTGTGATGTACCTGTGAACGGAAACATTTTCTTTGGAGCAACGGTGTGAGATGTACATACGAACAGAAACGTTTAGCGGGGACTGACTGTGTGGGATGTACTTGCGACCAGAAACAATTTTTTCGTATAATTGTATATTTTTTAGCTCTACTGTACGTATTTCCGTATTTGAGCGCTCGCCGGTCGCACACGACCTCATTTTGCCGAGCGTGTGTGCCAGGAGGGCATATCCCCGACGGTTTCTGGGTTGTGTGGGAAGGACCCCCCTATCACCCACACTCACTTGGTGATGGTTCCAAATGCCGTCACGGAAAGGGGTTAAAAACCGCTTGTTTAGGACCGACGCGCACTAGTCTCATTCTTATCATTAGGAACAACAGTAATACCTCCTTTCTTAGGGACACAATGAATGGGACTTACCCATCTACTATCAGCTATAGGGTAGATTATACCTACTTCCACAAGTTTTAATATTTCCATTCTTACCATTTCTTTCATCTTCGGGTTTAGCCAACGTTGATGATCGACAACTGGTTTAGCATCAGGTTCCATATTAATCGTATGCTGACATGGAGTGGGACTAATGCCCTTCAAATCATCAAGAGTATATCCAATAGCAGCTCAGTGCTTCCTTAAAACTTTTAATAATATTTCTTCTTCAAGTTATGAAAGGTTAGCACTAATAATAACATGATATATCTTCTTTTCATCAAGATAAGCATATTTCAAAGTGTCAGGCAATTGTTTTAATTCAAACACAAGATCACCTTTAGGTGGAGGAGGACCTCCTAAAGTTTCAATAGGTAGATTGTGTTTAAGCAGAGGACGTTGCTCAAAGAAAATATCATCTATTTCAGTTCTATCATGCATATGTAAATCATTCTCATGGTCTAGCAAATATTGTTCCAAAGGATCAGTAGGAGGCACAGCAATAGAAGCAAGACCAATAATTTCGTCTTTACTATGTAATTATTTTTCATGAAGCTTTCTATTAAACTTGGAGAAATTAAATTCATGAGACTCATTACCAAAACTAACACCGGCAGTTTGTTTCTGGCAATCTATTTTAGCACTAACGGTGTTCAAGAAGGGTCTACCAAAGATAATGGGACAGAAGTCATCTTGTGGGGAACCAAGAACAAGAAAATTAGTAGGGTATTTTATTTTCCCACACAAGACTTCAACATCTCTAACAATCCCAATTGGTCAGATGGTGTCTCTATTAGACAGTTAATAGTGACATCCATGTCTTCTATTTCTGCAGGTACTATGTCATTCATAATTTCTTGGTATAAAGAGTAGGGAATAGCACTCACACTAGCACCTATGTCACATAAACCATGACAACAATGATCTCCTATTTTGACCGAGACAACGGACATGCCAACAACAGGTCTATGTTTATCCTTTTTATCAGGTTTTTTCGATTCTAGCAGCCTCTTCATTAAAGCAAATAACATGCCCATCTAAATTTTCTTCAAAGAGATCCTTAACCATAGCAATATTAGGCTCTACTTTAATTTGTTCATCAGGTTTAGGTGTTCTAATATAGCTTTTGTTAACCACAGTTGAAACTTTAGCATGTTCCTTTATCCTAACAGGGAAAGGTGGTTTTTCAATGTAAGTAGTAGGAACAACCGGATCAACATTATACATTATAGTTTGTTTGTGTCCAACGACCAAACCATGACCATTTTTAGATCCCCACTTTTTATCAACACTTCATATATATTCGCAATATTCAGATTGCTTTATCATATTCTTGCTTGTTCTTCGATTGCTTGCATGAATAGACTTTCGTGGTCAGGTTGATAATGCTCCGGCGTGGTCAATAACCTTTCGGAGTTGGTTTCACGATTGCTAAGGCGCAACGTCGTGCATGCTTGTATTCGGATCATCAAAGTCATCTCCACAAAATCGATAGTCATCATCTCATCGAAAGATCAGGCCCCTCGCCTCTATCATTGTGGGAGACCGGGATATAGGATCGATTATCGTACTATCAAGGGGTGCTCTCGACGAGTAGCTTGATCGTATCATTTGTAGAGAGCTCAAACCATTGCATGACAAGCTTGAGTTCATCAAAAACGGAGTTCACATACATCTTCTATGATGTTCACTCCTCTATATCTTAGGCATACCACTCCTGCCTCTTCTTAGTATAACTAGTCGCTGTTTTGATGCTACTCATCTTCATCTTTCCAACAAGCTTGAGTTTGCTCAATTCGGAGCTCATTTGCAGAAGTTGTTGTAGTTTTCGTTTGGAGCATCTGTTTTGCTTGGAAGTGACATTGGGAGGCGCCAGCGGTAGTACCGCGGCCCCGGAGCGGCAGTACCACCGAAAGCCGCAAGCGGTAGTACTACTGTTTCACAATGGTAGTACCGCCTACGGCCACATGCGGTAGTACGGTTCCGGTTCGTGCTAGTACCGCCTCGACTCGAGACATGCGTGTCTCGTGTCGAGTTCAGCGGCAGTAGCACCGACAATAGGAGCGGTAGTACCGCCCCTACTGCCGCTTCTAGTGCCGCTCAACAGCCCACCTCCCCGTTCCTTCTCCTTTAGGCGCGATGTGAGGTCCTAGCGGTAGTACCACTCCCTAGAGTGGTAGTACCGCTCACTGCGTGCTGTGAATGGGGATAATAGTTGGACTTTTCCCCTCCTATAGAAGGGGGACTTCTTCCCCATTGAGCCTTATCCTTCAAGCTCGTGTTCTTCCCCCATTGTTGACCTTCTTCGAGCTTGCTTTCTCCCAATCCCTCCATGGATTCTTGCTAGTTTCGGGGGGAAAAGAGAGAGGAGATCTAGATCCACATTTCCACCAATCACATTCTCCTCTATGTGAGGGGAACCCTTTGGATGTAGATCTTGGAGTTCTTCGTGTTCTCTTCTTCGTTCTTCCTCTTATGTTTCCTCCCTAGCATTTGTTGCTTTGGTGGGATTTGGGAGAGAAGGACTTGTGCACTCCGTGTGCCCTTGCCATTGCATCTGGTGCATCGGTTTGAGTTCTCCACGGTGATATGTGGAAGTTACAAGTTGAGAAGCTTATTACTCTTGGGTTCTTGGTACCCTTGAGCTTGTTCATCTTAGGTGCCTTGGTTCCCTAGACGGTTCGTGGTGTTCGGAGCTCAATCATTGTGGTGTAAAGCTCCGGGCAAGCATCGGGGTCTCCAATTAGGTTGTGGAGATCGCACCGAGCAAATCGACGGGTTCCAATTACTGCCCCAAGGGTTGCCAAAGTGTACGGGTTCAGTGACCGCCCCCCAGGGTTGACATTTGTACGGGTTTGGTGACCGCCCTCAAGGGTCCCTTAGTGGAATCGCGACATCTTGCATTGTGCGAGGCCATGTGGAGATTATGGTGGCCCTAGTGGCTTCTTGGGGAGCATCGTGCCTCCACACCGCTCCAACGGAGATTAGCATCCATAAGGGTGTGAACTTCGGGATACATCGTCGTCTCCGCGTGCCTCGGTTATCTCTTACCCGAGCCCTTTACTTATGCACTTTACTTTGTGATAACCATATTGTTTCTTGCTATATATCTTGCTATCACTTAGTTTTTTATCTTGCTTAGCATAAGTTCTTGGTGCACATAGGTGAGCCTAGTTGTTGTAGGTTTTGTGCTTGACAAATTAACCACTAGGTTTATTCCGCATTTGCTTAAGCCTAAACCGTAATTATTTTAGAAGCGCCTATTTACCCCCTCTTGGCGACATCCATGATATTTCAAAGGAAATGGTGCTATTTTGAAGCACAAGTGTGGCAAAAGGATAGTAACATTGTCCCTTCTCTCTTTTTCTCTCATTTATTTTTTAATTTCTCTCTTTTTTTCTTTTGGGCACTTTGGTCTCTTTTTTTTGTTTGGGCTCTTTGGCCTCTTTTTTATTTTAAGTCCGGAGTCTCATCTCGACTAGTGGGAGAACCATAGCCTCCATCATCCTTTCCTCACATGGGACAATGCTCTAATAATGATGATCATCACACTTTTATTTACTTACAACTCAAGAATTACAACTCGATACTAGAACAAAAATATGTCTCTATATGGATGCCTCATGCAGATGAGAACAATATGACAATGATGGTATGTGTCATAATAAACTGAACGGTGGAAGTTGCACGGCAATATATCTTGGAATAGCTAAGTTAATGTCATAATAGGTAGGTATGATGGCTGTTTTGAGTAAGGGTAAATGGTGGGTTTAATGCACCGCCGAAAGTTGCAAGGTACTAGAGAGGCTAGCAATGGTGGATGTGTGAGAGTGTGTATAATCCATGGACTCAACATTAGTCACAAAGAACTCACATACTTATTGCAAAAGTTTATTAGCCATCGAGACAAAGTACTAATACGCATGCTCCTAGGGGATAGGTTGGTAGGAGCTAAACCATCACGCACTCCCGACCTCCACACAAAGGATGACAATCAATAATAAATCATGCTCTAACTTCATTGCATAGTGATATACCATACATGCATGCTTCGGGAATCACAAACTTTAACACAAGTATTTCTACTAATCCACAATCACTCTTTAGCATGTCTCTAATATCACCATCTTTGTATGTCAAACAAATGCAAGGAATCAAACTTCTCATATATTCAATGCTCTTTATGAAAGTTTTTATCATATCCTTCTTGAATATATATCATATTCTACACATGCATATTACCATTACTATTTATAAGATTTTCAAAAAGATATAAGTGAAGTACGAGAGTAAATGAAAAACTACTCCAAAAGATATCAGTGAAGATCAATGAGTAGCTGAATAATTATGTAGCTATGTGAAGACTCTATCTCATTTAAAAATTTCAGATCTTGGTATATTATTAAAACAACAAGAAAATAAAATAAAATGACATTCCAAGGATAGCACACATCATGTGAAGAAGCAAAAACTTAGGCTCAACCGATACTAACCGATAATTCTTGATGAAGAAAGGTGGGATGTCAACCCGGGCATCCCCAAGCTTAGATGCTTGAGACTTCTTAAAATATTATCCTGTGATTCCTTGGGCATCCCCAAGCTTGAGCTCCCGTGTCTCCTTATTTCCTCTCATATCACGGTTTCTCTAAATCTCAAAAACTTCATCCACACAAAACTCAACAAGAACTCGTGAGATAAGTTAGTATAAATCCATGCAAAACCTTATCATTCTATACTTTAGAAAACCACTAAAATTATAATTTGACATTGCATACTAAATTCCTCTGCATATTTAATACTCCCATCCTCAAATAGAATCATTAAACAAGCAAACATATGCAATCATAAAAACAATCTATCTAAATAGAACAATCTGTAAAGGATTAAGGAAGATTGATAACCCACAAGTATTGGGGATCGCAACAGTTTACGAGGGTAGAGTATTCAACCCAAATTTATTGATTCGATACAAGGGGAGCCAAAGAATACTCTCAAGTATTAGCAGTTGAGTTTTCAATTCAACCAAACCTGGAAGACTTAATATCTGCAACAAAGTATTTAGTAGCAAAGTAATATGGAAGTAACGGTAACATTGGAAAAATTAACAGTAGCAGTTTTGTAGTAATTGTAACAGTGGCAGCGGGAAATTAACTAAGCAAGGAAAAATATGTGAAAAGCTCGTAGGCATTGGATCAGTGATGGATAGTTATGTCGGATGCAATTCCTCATGTAATAGTTATAACATGGGGTGACACAGAACTATCTCCAATTCATCAATGTAATGTAGGCATGTATTCCGAATATAGTTATACATGCTTATGGGAAAGAACTTGCATGCCATCTTTTGTCCTACCCTCCCGTGGCAGCGGGGTCCTATTGGAAACTAATGGATATTAAGGCCTCCTTTTAATAGAGTACTAGACCAAATCATTAACACTTAGTGAATACATGAACTCCTCAAACTACGGTCATCATCGGGAGTGGTCCTGATTATTGTCACTTCGGGGTTGCCGGATCATAACACATAGTAGGTGAGTATTGACTTGCAAGATAGGATCAAGAACTCACATATATTCATGAAAACATAATAGATTCAGATCTTAAATCATGGCACTCGGGCCCTAGTGACAAGCATTAAGCATGGCAAAGTCATAGCAACATCAATCTTAGAACATAATGGATACTAGGGATCAAACCCCAACAAAACTAACTCGATTACATGGTAAATCTCATCCAACCCATCACCGTCCATCAAGCCTACGATGGGATTAGTCACCCACGGTGGTGAGCATCATGGAATTAGTTATGGAGGAAGGTTGATGATGACGACGACGATGATCTCCACTCTCCGGAGCCCCGAATGGACTCCAGATCAGCCCTCCCGAGAGAGATTAGGGCTTGGCGGTGACTCCGTATCGTAAAACGCGATTAATCCTTCTCTCTGATTTTTTTCTCCCCGAACGTGAATATATGGAGTTGGGGTTGAGGTCAGTGGAGCGTCAGGGGGCCCACGAGACAGGGGGGTGCGCCCAGGGGAGTGGGCGCGCCCTCACCCTCGTGGACAGGCTGTCGGCCCCCTGGTCTTGATTCTTTCGCCAATATTTTTTATATATTCCAAAAATATTCTCCGTTGATTTTCAGGTCATTCCGAGAACTTTTATTTCTACACAAAAATAAGACCATGGCAGTTCTGCTCAAAACAGCGTCAGTCCGGGTTAGTTCCATTCAAATCTTGGAAGTTAGAGTCCAAAACAGGGGCAAAAGTGTTTGGAAAAGTAGATACGTTGGAGACGTATCAAGTCCCCCAAGCTTAAACATTTTCTTGTCCTCAAGCAATTCAGTTGACAGACTGAAAGTGATAAAGAAAAACTTTGATAAACTCTGTTTGCTCTTGTTGTTGCAAATATGTAAAGCCAGCATTCAAGTTTTCAGCAAAGATTATGAACTAACCACATTCACAATAACTTTCAGGTCTCACGTTTACTCATATCAATGGCATAATCAACTAGCGAGCAATAATAATAAACCTCGGATGACAACACTTTCTCAAAACAATCATAATATGATACAACAAGATGGTATCTTGCTATCCCTTTCTGAGACCGCAAAACATAAATGCAGAGCACCTCCGAAGATCAAGGACTGACTAGACATTGTAATTTATGGTAAAAGAGATCCAGTCACGGTCATACTCAAAGCAAATTAATAGCAATGCATGCAAATGACAGCGGTGCTCTCCAACTGGTGCTTTTTAATAAGAGGATGATGACTCAACATAAAAGTAAATTGATAGGCCCTTCGCAGAGGGAAGCAGGGATTTGTAGAGGTGCCAAAGCTCGAGTTTTAAAATAGAGATGAATAATATTTTGAGCGGTATACTTTCATTTTCAATGTAACAACCAAGAGATCTAGATATCTTCCATGCTACACACATTATAGGCGGTTCCCAAATAGAACGGTAAAGTTTATACTCCCCCACCACCAACAAGCACACTCCACAGCTGACCCGAAACAACGGGTACTGTCCATACCAACAACATCCCTGGGGGAGTTTTTTTAATTTTTTGATTTGAGCATGGGACTGGGCATCCCGGTTACCGGCCATTTTCTCGTGAATGATGAGTGGAGTCCACTCATCATGAGAATAACCCACCTAGCATGGAAGATATAGACAACCCTAGTTGATACATGAGTTGTTCGAGCATACAAAACAGAATTTCATTTGAAGGTTTAGAGTTTGGCACATACAAATTTACTTGGAACGGCAGGTAGATACCGCATATAGGAAGGTATGGTGGACTCATATGGAATAACTTTGCGGTTTATGGAAGTGGATGCACAAGGCAGTATTCCCGCTTAGTACAAGTGAAGGCTAGAAAGAGACTGGGAAGCGACCAGCTAGAGAGCGACAAAAGTCATGAACATGCATTAAACTTAATCAACAATGAATGCAAGCATGAGTAGGATATAAATCACCATGAACATAAATATCGTGGAGGCTATGTTGATTTTGTTTCAACTACATGCGTGAACATGTCCCAAGTCAAACCACTTGAATCATTCAAAGGAGGATAGCACCCTATCATACCACATCACAACCATTTTAATATCATGTTGGCATGCAAGGTAGACCATTATAAACTCCTAGCTAATTAAGCATGGCATGAGCAACTATAATCTCTAATTGTCACTGCAAGCATGTTTCATTCATAATAGGCTGAATCGAGAAGGATGAACTATTCATATTTACAAAACAAGGTACGTCGAGTTCATACCAGCTTCTCTTATCTCAATCGGTTCATCATATATTGTCATTATTGCCTTTCACTCGCACGACCGAACGGTGTGGATAATAATAATAGTGCACGTGCATTGGACTAAACTGGAATCTGCAAGCATTTAATACAAGGGAGAATACAAGGTAATATGGCTCTTGGTTAAATCAACAGTAATGCATATGAGAGCTACTAAACATTTTCATCATGGTTGTCTCCTCTTGACTCCCAAAGAAAAGAAAAGAAATAAAACTATTTACACGGGAAAGCTCCCAACAAGCAAAAGAAGAACGAGAAATATTTTTGGGTTTTCTTTTAATTATTACTACTACATGCATGGAAAGTAACCTAGCTAATAGCTACAACTAATTTTTTTTGTTTTTCTTAAGGGTTTTTATAACACACAAGAAAAAGACTTGGAAAAGAAAATAAACTAGCATGGATAATACAATGAAAAAGTATGAGCACCGACTACTGGGATGAATGTGTGAACATGAATGTAATGTCGGTGAGAAATACGTACTCCCCCAAGCTTAGGCTTTTGGCCTAAGTTGGTTTATTGCCACAGATCAAAGCTAATCTCTCTGGTGTGAGGTGGAGTGTCCTTTGGGTGCCATTGGTTGGCAACCTCCTCCGGATCCCATAGATAAACCGACTGCCGAGGGTCAAGTGATGGCTCCGGCTCAGGCTCTAAGACCTGTGCCTGGCTCCAGTACGCATAAACGACATCCGGCAAAACGAGGTACGTGCCTGAAAATAAATCAAACAAAGAAGGTGCAGGCAGGGTAATAATCTCATAGTACTTTTTATCAAATATCAATTTATACTTAAGCGACTTCTTCTTATCCTTAACAATAAAATCATGGGCTATCATACTCTTATAATTTAGAAAAGCCGGGGCCAACAACTTCTCTTCCTTCTCATGATGCCTAATAGGTATCCTAAAGTGTTCAGCAAGACTTGAAGGAAAGATACCTCCGAAGATGGGGCCCTTTGTATGATTCAGACTTAATCGTTTAGCAATAACATCGCCTAAACTAATAGTGGTATCTTGGAACAAAGCATGGTGCAAAATAACGATATCAGGGGCACTAAGGTTTCCGCTGTTCCCGCGACCAATTAAGCATCTACTAGCAAATATCGCAAAGTAGCATAGAACAAGAAAATGTATACTAGTAATTCTTGCCTCTGAAACGTTCCTCGTTTCCCCTGAGCAATTGTATCAATAAACCCCTCCACATCCTTACGATGTGGTTACTCTAAGCTGCCCGCAAATGGTATCTTACAAAATTGACAAAATTCATATAGTGACATCTCCCTAACCTCATCATATAAGTGAAACTCCAATGAAGGTGGTGATTTCTTAGCATTGAAATAGAAATTTTTGCACGAAAATATTAGTGAGTAAGAGATACTGTTCACGCTGATTGTGGAGGAAGTCGGCGAGGAAGATTGTATTTGGGCTTTTTATTCTCCTCCTTCTGCTTATCCTTTGAGCTTTGGCTTGAAGAGCCTCTCAATAATCTCCTCATCATTTTCTTCCTCTGAAAATTTCTGAAATTTTAAGTGACTCAAAATAAAAGTGCACCAAACTCTACAAGATTGATATCAACTACTCCCACAAGTGCCTAGAGGCTATATCATGCATTACAACTACTTATGACCTCATAAATTTGACATGTAAGCTCAAGAACAGGGTCAACTAAGCAGCAAAAATTTGCAATAAATAAAGCACTAGAAAAAAACTAATTGGACCAATGGAGGAGTCACATACCGAAAAACAATCTCCCCAAACAGTTTTGTGAATGGAGCTTTGAGAAAGGAGATTGAAAATGGCAGCAAGATGAGCTAGAACACGAGTTTGAGCTACGGGAGGATTTTTTTTGTGGAGGAAGATGAAGTGTGTGGGTGCTGGAATAAGTGGAGGGGGGCCATGTGGGGCCCACGAGGCAGGGGGTGTGCCTAGGGGGGTGGGCGCACCCTGCACCTTCGTGGCCAGGTGGTGTGGCCCCCTGATATGTTCTCAGTGCCAAATATTCTTAAATATTCTAGAAAAAATCATACTTCATTTTGGGGTATTTTTAATTGCACAGATAACTCAGAAAATAGACAGAAAATACTATTTTTTCTTTATTTAATCTAAATAACAGAAAGTAAAAAGAGGATATAGAGAGTTGTGTTTTCTAAATTCATCCATCTCATGCTCATCAAAAGGAATTCATTAACAAGGTTGATCAAGTCTTGTTAACAAACTCTTTCCGAATAACATGAAACTGGAGAATTTTCGAATAATACTAGGTTACCTCAATGGGGATATGTATGTCCCCAACAATAAGAATATCATATTTCTTCTTGTCAGTAGGAAGAGGGAATTCAAAACCCCAAATAGTAATCGTTGAAAATTGTCCAATAGAATTGATACTGTGGACTTGAGGTTGTTTCCTCGGAAAGTGTACCGTATGCTCATTACCATTAACATGAAAAGTGACATTGCCTTTGTTGCAATCAATAACAGCCCCTGCAGTATTCAAAAAGGGTCTACCAAGGATAATAGACATACCATCGTCCTCGGGAATATTAAGGATAACAAAGCCCGTTAAAATAGTAACATTTGCAACCACAACAGGTGCATCCTCACAAATACTGACAGGTATAGCAGTTGATTTATCAGCCATTTGCAAATATATTTCCGTAGGTGTCAACTTATTCAAATCAAGTCTACGGTGTAAGGAGAGAGGCATAACACTAACATCGACTCCAAGATCACATAAAGCAGTTTTAACATAGTTTCTTTTAATGGTGCAAGGTATAGTTGGTACTCCCGGATCTCCTAGTTTTTTGGTATTCCACCTTTAAAAGTATAATTGGCAAGTATGGTGGAAATTTCAACTTCCGGTATCTTCCCTTTATTTGTAATAATATCTTTCATATACTTAGCATAAGGATTTGTTTTAAGCATATCAGTCAAACGCATACGCAAAAAGATAGTTCTAATCATTTCAGCAAAGTGCTCAAAATCCTCATCATCCTTTTTCTTGGATGGTTTAGGAGGAAAAGGCATGGGTTTCTGAACCCATGGTTATCTTTCTTTACCGTGCTTCCTAGCAACGAAGTCTCTCTTACCATAACGTTGATTCTTTGATTGTGGGTTATCAAGATCAACATCAGGTTCAATCTCTACATCATCATTATTGCTAGGTTGAGCATCATTATGAACATCATCATTAACATTATCACCAGGTTCATGTTCGTTACCAGATTGTGTTTCAATATTAGAAATAGAAATATCATTGGGATTCTCAGGTGTGTCACTAACAGCTTCACTAGAAGCATGCAAAGTCCTATCATTTTCTTTTTCTTCTTCTTAGAAGGACTAGGTGCATCTACATTAGTTCTCTGAGAATCTTGTTCAATTATCTTAGGGTGGCCCTCATAATACAGAGGTTCCTGAGTCATTTTACCCCCTCTAGTCACAACTCTAACAACATTATCATTTTTCTTACTATTTAATTAATTGAGCAAATCATTTTGTGCTTTAAGTACTTGTTCTACTTGAGTGGTAACCATAGAAGCATGTTTACTAATGAGTTTAAGTTCACCTTTAACTCTAGGCATATAATCACTCAAGTGTTCAATCATATAAGCATTACGTTTCAATTGTCTACCAACATAAGCATTGAAGTTTTCTTGTTTGACAATAAAATTGTCAAACTCATCTAAGCATTGGTTAGCAGACTTATTATAAGGAATATCACCTTCATAAAATCTATAGAGATAATTTACCTTTACTAGTTGTGTCGGGTTATCAAGACCATATATTTCTTCAATAGGTGGTAAATTCTTAACATCTTCAGTTTTAATACCTTTTTCTTTCATAGGTTTCTTTGCTTCTTGCATATCTTCAGGACTGAGAAATAGAATACCCCTTTTCTTTCGAGTTAGCTTAGGAGCTGGTTCAGGGAGTGTCCAGTTGTTTTCATTACTCAAGATATTATTCAATATCAATTCAGCTTGATCGACAGTTCTTTCCCTAAAAACACAACCATCACAATTATCCAGGTGGTCTATGGAGGCATCGGTTAGTCCATTATAAAAGATATCAAGTATTTCATTTTTCTTAAGAAGATGATCAGGCAAAGCATTAAGTAACCGGAGAAGCCTCCCCTAAGCTTGTGGGATACTCTCTTCTTCAATTTGCACAAAATTACATATTTCCCTTAAGGCAGTTTGTTTCTTATGAGAGGGAAAAATTTAGCAGAGAAGTAATAAATCATATCCTGGGGACTACGCACACAACCAGGATCAAGATAATTAAACCATGTTTTAGCATCACCCTTTAAGGAGAATGGAAATAACTTAAGGATATAGTAGTAACAATTTTTTTCCTCAGTGGTGAATAGGGTGGCTATATCATTCAACTTAGTAAGATGTGCCACAACAGTTTTAGATTCATAGCCATGGAAAGGATCAGATTCAACCAAAGTAATTAACTCAGGATCGACAGAAAAATCATAATCCTTATTAGAAATACGGATAGGTGAAGTAGCAAAAGTAGGGTCATATTTTATTCTAGCACTCAAAGACTTTTCTTTCAGCTTAGCTAACAGTTTCTTAAGAGCATATCTATCATTGTAAGATAAAAGATCTCTAGCAGTTTCTTCATCCATAACATAACCCTCAGGCACAACAGGCAATTCATATCTAAGGGGAGAATCTTCATCATGACTTTCATCAATATTATCAGTTTCAATAATTTCATTCTCTCTAGCCCTAACAAGTTGTTCATCAAGAAATTCAGCTAGTGGCATAGTATTATCAAGCATAGAAGTAGTTTCATCAAAAGTATCATGCATAGCAGAAGTGGCATCATCAAGAACATGCGACATATCAGATTCAATAGCAGGAGTAGGTGTCGCAAATTTACTCATAACAGAGGGTGAATCAAGTGCAGAGCTAGATGGAAGTTCCTTACCTCCCCTCGTAGTTGAGGGATACATCTTGGTTTTTCCGTCTTTCAAGTTATTCATAGTGATAAAAAATATAAATCCCAAGTGACTCAAATAATATAGCTATGCTCCCCGACAATGACGCCAGCAAATAGTCTTGATAACCCACATGTAAAGGGGATCGCAACAGTTTTCGAGGGTAGAGTATTCAACCCAAATTTATTGATTCGACACAAGGGGAGCCAAAGAATACTCTCAAGTATTAGCAGTTGAGTTGTCAATTCAACAACACCTGAAAGACTTAATATCTGTAGCAAAGTATTTAGTAGCAAAGTAGTATGGAAGTAATGGTAACACTGGCAAAAGTAACAGTGGTAGTTTTGTAGTAATTGTAACAGTGGCAGCGGAAAAGTAACTAAGCAAGGAACAATATGTGAAAAGCTCATAGGCATTGGATTAGTGATGGATAATTATGTGGGATGCAATACCTCATGTAACAGTTATAACATAGGGTGACACAGAACTAGCTCGAATTCATCAATGTAATGTAGGCATGTATTCCGAATATAGTCATATGTGCTTATGGGAAAGAACTTGCATGACATCTTTTGTCCTACCCTCCTGTGGCAGCGGGGTCCTATTGGAAACTAAGGGATATTAAGGACTCCTTTTAATAGAGTACCGGACCAAAGCATTAACACTTAGTGAATACATGAACTCCTCAAACTATGGTCATCATCGGGAGTGGTCCCGATTATTGTCACTTCGGCGTTGTTGGATCATAACACATAGTAGGTGACTATTAACTTGCAAGATAGGATCAAGAACTCACATATATTCATGAAAACATAATAGGTTCAGATCTGAAATCATGGCACTCGGGCCCTAGTGACAAGTATTAAGCATGGCAAAGTCATAGCAACATCAATCTTTGAACATAATGGATACTAGGGATCAAACCCTAACAAAACTAACTCGATTACATGGTAAATATCATCCAACCCATCACTGTCCAGCAAGCCTACGACGGGATTACTCACGCACAATGGTTAGCATCATGGAAATGGTGATGGAGGAAGGTTGGTGATGACGACGACAACGATCTCCACTCTCCGGAGCCCCGAACGGACTCCAGATCAGCCCTCCCGAGAGAGATTAGGGCTTGGCGGCGGCTCCGTATCGTAAAACACGATGGACCCTTCTCTCTAACTTTTTCTACCCGAACATGAATATATGGAGTTGGGGTTGAGGTCGGTGGAGCGTCAGGGGGCCCACGAGACAAGGGGCGCGCCCAGGGGGTGGGCGCACCCCCCACCCTTGTCGACAGGGTGTGGGCCCCCTGGTCTTGATTCTTTCGCCAGTATTTTATATATATTCCAAAAATATCCTCTGTTGATTTTCAGGTCATTCTGAGAACTTTTATTTCTGCACAAAAATAACACCATGGCAGTTCTGCTAAAAACAACGTCAGTCCGGGTTTGTTCCATTCAAATCATGCAAGTTAGAGTCCAAAACAAGGGCAAAAGTGTTTGGAAAAGTAGATACATTGGAGATGTATCAAAGATCCATACTTATTTAACTCAAAATATTTGAAAATTTATCACTTTAGACAATTTATCATTGCATCTTATGTCAATTTTTTTAGCTTTTATCACATTCCGACTTTTCTAGGCAATAGCGATAAACTTTTTGTTTTGAAACAGCAACTCATATACTTGCAAATTGTGCATGGTGAAGGCTATCATTGACACTTTTATTGAAATAAAAGATACCAAACATATTCTAAATAACAACAAGTGAATCTAAACAAAATAAAATGATCCTGCAAGCAAAACACATATCATGTGATGAATAAAAATATAGCTCCAAGTAAGGTTCCCGATAGTGTTGAAGACAAAAGAGGGGATGCCTCCCGGCGCATCCCCATGCTTAGTTGCTTTGATATTCCTTGAATATTACCTTGGGGTGCCTTGGGCATCCCCAAGCTTAAAGTCTTTCCACTCCTTATTCTACACATATCGATATCTCACCTAAAATTTGAAAACTTCAATCACACGAAACTTAACGAAACTTCATGAGACACGTAAGTATAATAAAGCAAATCATTCACTTGGGTAATGTCAAAGACAAGATTCATAATTGTTCTCACACAATTCCTAATGTAACTTATCATTTACACAATTTATATCACTTAATATAAGCTATGGAAACACTAAAACAGGCAAACTATGCATTGAAAAAAAATCTGTCAAAAAACAGGACAATTTGTAATGATATGCACAACCACCATACTTATGCACGTCTAAAAATTCTCAAAACTTAGGAAAACATAGTAAATTTGTATAGAAATCATTTGTAAAAATTTCAGCTGATTTTCATGTTCTACTATTTATTGTATTTTCTGCACTGGACGCAAAACTTTCTGATTTTGCGCAGAATCAATTAAACTATCATCCACACTATCCCAAAGGCTTTATTTGGCACTTTATTGAAACAAAATCTATAAAACAAGATTACGAAATTATATTAATCATATGGACACACAAAAACAGTAGGTATATGTGTTGGGTTGTCTCCCAACAAGCTCTTTTATTTAATGGCTTTTTAGCTAGGCATGGTGATTTCAATGATGCTCACATAGAAGTAAAGAACTGAAACAAAAATAGAGCATAATGACTCACATGGCAAGCACATTTAAGTCTAACCCACTTCCTATGCATAGGTATTTTGTGAGCAAACAATTTATGGGAATAAGAATCAACTAGCATAGCAAGGCAAAACAAGCATGACTTCAAGATTTTCAACACATAGAGAGGAAACTTGATATTATTGCAATACCTACAAGCATATGTTCCTCTCTCATAATAATTTTCAGTAGCATCATGAATGAATTCAACAATATAACTACCACATAAATCATTCTTTTCATGATGCATAAGTATAGAAATTTTACTACTCCACACATAAGCAAAATTCTTCTCATTCATAGTAGTGGGAGGAGCAAATTCAACAAAACAACTATTATTAGATACTTGATTAAAATCACGATGACAAGTTTCATGGTTATTAGTAATATAACATAGGTGTCATCACAATAATAATCATAAATAGGAGGCATGCTTTCATCATAATAAATTTTCTCATCAAAACTTGGGGGACTAAAAATATCATCTTCATCAAACATAACATCCCTAAGCTTATGGCTTTGCATATCATTAGCATCATGGATATTCAAATAATTCACACTAACAACATTGAAATCACGCTCATCATTCAAATATTTAGTGCCAAACATTTTATTGACTTCTTCTTCTAACAATTGAGCATAATTTTCCTTTCCATCATTTTCACGAAAGACATTATAAAGATGAATAATATGAGGCAACCTCAATTCCATTTTTTGTAGTTTTATTTTATGAACCAAACTAGTGATAAAACAAGAAACTAAAATATTCAATTGTAAGATCTAAAGATATACCTTCAAGCACTCACCTCCCCGACAATGCCGCCAGAAAAGAGCTTGATGTCTACTACGCAACCTTCTTCTTGTAGACTCATGTTGGGCCTCCAAGCGCAGAGTTTTGTAGGACAGTAGCAAATTTTCCTCAAGTGGATGACCTAAAGTTTATCAATCTTTGGGAGGCATAGGACTAAGATGGTCTCTCTCAACAACCATGCAACCAAATAACAAAGAGTCTCTTGTGTCCCCAACACACCCAATACAATGGCAAATTGTATAGGTGCACTAGTTCGACGAAGAGATGGTGATACAAGTGTAACATGGATAGTGGATATAGGTTTCTGTAATATGAAAATATAAAAATAGCAAGGTAGCAAGTAGTAGAAGTGAGAAAAAATGGTATGGCAATTCTTGAAAACAAGGCCTAGGATTCATACTTTCACTAGTGCAAAACCTGTCCACGATGTAACGTAATTGGATCATATAACAATCCCTCAATGTGCAACGAAGAATCACTCCAAAGTTCCTATCGCGGAGAACATAAGATGAAATTGCTTGTAGGGTACAAAACCACCTCAAAGTTATTCTTTCTGAGCAATCTATTGGGCTATTCCTATAGGTGTCACACATAGCCCTAGAGTTCGTACTAGAATAACACCACGTGACACACATCAATAAAATCTAATGTCTCCTAGATACTCCAATGTCACCACAAGTATCCGTGGGTCAATTATACGATGTGCATCTAAAAGTGCAACTAATCCCCGAGTGCTTTTGATAATTCATAAAAAATATAGCTCATTGAACTAATATCCATTCAAGTTTATTTCAGAAAGTTTAATGATTGGCATGGCATGAAATAGAGATGTTGACCCCTCAAAATGCTAAGGACACATATTGGCAAAAGCTCAAGACTCTTTATTTATATTTTAGTGATCCAAGATCACATTGAATCCATAGGAAAGCCAATACTTTTAAAAGGGGATGAGGTGTTGCTTAATGCCTTGCATGCTCAAGTGCTTAGTGATATTGCTCCAAAACCATCAGCCGCTTTCTCATTCCAAACATTTTAAACTCTAAACTCCAACTCGGCCTCACCGAGATATCCTACCCGGCGCCACCGAGTTCTCACGACATAGCCATTGCCAGAAACCCTAAACTGCTATGTCTCACTGATACGTATCTCGGTGTCACTGAGATGGACTTGCCAATTCTCTATTGCCTATTGCAATTATTTTGGTCTCACCGAGATAGCTATCGGTCACACCGAGTGAGCTTGACATTTTCTCTGTTACCTTATTACTTCACTTCAATCTCACGGAGTTGATGCAATCAGTGCCACCGAGTTGATGTTTTCCCTAAGCCCTAGCACATCGGTCCCACCCGAGCTGTTCCTGTCGGTCCCACCAAGATTCGTAACATTCACATTTTGAATTAAATTGGTCTCACCGAGTTCTTCTATTCGGTCTGACCGAGTTGGGTCAAATGTGTGTAACAGTTGGATTTTGTGTGGAGGCTATATATACCCCTCCACCCCCTTCTCCATTTGTGAGAGAGCCATCAGAACGTGCCTAAACTTCCAGCACACATTTTTTGAGAGAGAACCACCTACTCATGTGTTGAGACCAAGATATACTAATCCTAGCACAAGAATATTGATCTCTATCCTTCCCCAATTTTCTTTCCACTCAAATAATCTTTCCACCATATCCAAATCCTTGAGAGAGAGAGAGAGAGTTGAGTTTTGGGGAGACTATCATTTGAAGCACAAGAGCAAGGATTTCACCATCATCACACCATCTATTACCTTTTGGATAGTGGTGTCTCCTAGATTGGTTAGGTGTCGCTTTGGAGCCTCCGACAAGATTGTGGAGTTCAACCAAGAAGTTTGTAAGGGAAAGGAGATCGCCTACTTCGTGAAGATCTACCAGAGTGAGGCAAGCCCTTCGTTGGCGATGGCCATGGGGGGATAGACAAGGTTGCTTCTTCGTGGACCCTTCATGGGTGGAGCCCTCCGTGGACTCGCGCAACCGTTACCCTTCATGGGTTGAAGTCTCCATCAACATGGATGTACGATAGCGCCACCTATCGGAACCATGCCAAAATCTCAGTGTCTTCATTGCGTTTGCACTCTCCAAACCCTCCCCCCTTACCTTCACATGCAATGTTTTACTTTTCGCTACTAAACTCTTAGAATTGCATGTGTAGGGTGATTGCTTGACTTGTGCTAATTGCTAAAATCTGCCCACAAGTAAAATTTGGAAAAAATTTAGATTTTTATTTGGTCAAGTAGTCTAATCACCCCTTCTAGACCTACTTTCGATACTACAAGTGGTATCAGAGCTTTGGTCTCCATTTGCCTTGATTTCCATATCTTTGGTGATCATAGCCATGGTTTCACAATCTAGGAGAGTATGGCGTCTAGCGAGGGAAATTATCACCGTAGAGGTCTTTGTTTTGATGGTACAAATTTTACTAGTTGGAAGCATACAATGAGGATGCATATTCTCGGTCATAACTCCACCGTTTGGGTCGTTATTCGTATTGGATTGCAAGGTGAATACTTCGAGGATGAAGAGAACTGGGTCGTGAAGCGACAGCGGGAGAAATGAAGATGTTGCAATACAATGCTCAAGCTTGCAATATTATCTTCAACGGATTGTGCCCCTAAGAATTCGACAAAATCAGCCACCTTAAGAATGCAAAGGAAATTTGGGAT
Source organism: Secale cereale (assembly GCA_902687465.1). Taxonomy (NCBI): domain Eukaryota; kingdom Viridiplantae; phylum Streptophyta; class Magnoliopsida; order Poales; family Poaceae; genus Secale; species Secale cereale. The sequence continues at coordinate 295,756,412 of LR738712.1, forward strand.
ACTTTGGTTTATATGCACGAAGGTACTGAGTCCATCAAGGAATCTAAATTGGATGTGCTTCAAAGTCAACTTGACAAGTTCAAGATGAAGGATGGCGAAGGAGTCGCCGAGATTTACTCTAGGGTTGCTCTCATCAAAAATGAGATTGCCGACTTAGGAAGCGAAGAGACGACCTCATCATCAAGAAGATCCTAAGAGCCTTGGATGGAAAATATGATACCGTGTGCACATTGATCCAAATGATGCCCAACTATAAAGATCTCAAGCCAATGTAAGTCACGCGTAGAATTGTTGCTCATGAGATGTCACTCAAGAATAAGGAAGAGTTCCACAACAAGTCTAGTGGTGCATACAAAGCTTCAAGTGATGCTCCTATAACGTCAGGTGAGAAACAAATCTTCAATGAGGAATTGAACTTAATGGTGAAGAACTTCAACAAGTTCTCCAAGAATAGAAGCAAAGAGAGAAGCTCCAAGTCAAGATCGTACAATGACAAAATATCTTCTAGTCGTGATCTCAATTGCTACAATTGTGGAAGACCCGGACACTACTCCAATGAGTGTACGCCCCCCTACAAGAAAGTAGAAGATTCACCAAAAAGGAGGAGTAGAAGAGATGATTCTCCACCAAGAGAGAGAAGGCGTAGAGATGATCGTTATGAACAAAGACCCTCTCGTAGAATCAAGGATTTGGAAAGGAAGGACAAGTCATCAAAGAGCTACACAAGACAAATACAACAAGCCCATGTTGGTGAATGGGTGTCCGGTTTCGACTCTGACAACTACTCCGAGGGAAGCTATCACTCCGACTCCGAATATACTCAAGATGAAGGTGTTGTCGGACTTGCACTTGTGTCATCCAACTCCGACAACATATTTGACTCACCAAATGAAGTAATTGGAAGATGCTTCATGGCTAAAGACCCTAAGGTATCACACCTTGAGTATCTTGATTTCAATACTAGTGATGATAACTATGATAAACTTGATAATGACCATGGTAATTGCTACCTGTTGAGCATGCGTTGGTTTTCCCTTGAAGCGGAAAGGGTGATGCAGCAAAGTAACGTAAGTATTTCCCTAAGTTTTTGAGAACCAAGGTATCAATCCAGTAGGAGACTACACGCAAGTCGCCTAGTACCTGCAGAAACAATGAAGAACCTTGCAACCAACAAGATAACGGGGTTGTGTATCCCTTCACGGCCACTTGCAAAAGTGAGATCTGATAAAGATAATAAGATAAGTATTTTGGTATTTTTATTGTATAGATTGGATAATAAATATTGTAAAATAAATAGTAAACTAGAATTGTAGATCGGAAACTTATATGATGTAAAGTAGACAAGGGGCCATAGGTTTCACTAGTAGCTTCTCTCATGATAGCATAAATTACGGTGGGTGAACAAATTACTGCCGAGCTATTAATAGAAAAGCGCATAGTTACGAGAATATCTAGGCATGATCATGAACATAGCCATCACGTCCATGTCATGTAGACCGAAACGATTCTGCATCTACTACTATTACTCCACACATCAACCGCTATCCAGCATGCATCTAGAGTACTAAGTTCATAAGAACGGAGTAATGCCTTAAGCAAGATGACCTGATGTAGATGGATAAACTCAAGCAATATGATATAAACCCCATCTTTTTATCCTCGATGGCAACAATACAATACGTGTCGGTTCCCTTTCTGTCACTAGGATCGAGCACCGCAAGATTGAACCCAAAGCTAAGCACTTCTCCCATTGCAAGAAAGATCAATCTAGTTTGCCAAACCAAACTGATAATTCGAAGAGACTTGCAAAGATATTAGATCATGCATATAAGAATTTAGAGAAGAACCAAATACTGTTCATAGATAATCTTGATCATAAACCTACAATTCATCGGATCTCGACAAACACACCACAAAAAGAATCACATCAAATAGATCTCCAAGAACATCGAGGAGAACTTTGTATTGAGAACCAAAGAGAGAGAAGAAGCCTTCTAGCTAATAACTATGGACCCGAAGGTCTGTGGTAAACTACTCACACATCAAGTCTCGTGGGGAGCTACGAGGGGCCCACGAGGGTGGGGGCGCGCCCTCCTACCTCGTGGACGCCTCGTTGCTTCCTTGACTTCCACCCCAAGTCTCCTGGATTGTGTTTGTTCCAAAAAAGATCCTCACAAAGGTTTCGTCCCGTTTGGACTCCGTTTGATATTCCTTTTCTGCGAAATATTGAAATAGGCAAAAAAAAAACAGCAACAAGCACTAGGCCTCCGGTTAATAGGTTGGTCCCAAAAATAATATAAAAGATCATATTAAAGCCCATTATGCATCCAAAACAGATAATATAATAGCATGGAACAATCAAAAATTATAGATACGTTGGAGACGTATCAAGCATCCCCAAGCTTAATTCCTGCTCGTCCTCGAGTAGGTAAATGATAAAAACAGAATTTTTGATGTGGAATGCTACCTAACATAATTTTGAATGTAATTTTCTTTATTGTGGCATGAACATTCAGATACGAAAGATTCGAGACAATGGTTTAATATTGACATAAAAATAATAATACTTCAAGCATACTAACAAAGTAAACATGTCTTCTCAAAATAGCATGGCCAAAGAAAGCTATCCCTACAAAATCATATAGTCTGGCTATGCTCTATCTTCACCACACAAAATATTAAATCATGCACAACCCCGGTTTCAGCCAAGCAATTGTTTCAAACTTTAGTATTCTCAAACTTTTTCAACTTTCACGCAATCCATGAGCGTGAGCCATGGATATAACACTATAGGTGGAATAGAGTGGTGGTTGTGGAGAAGACAAAAAGGAGGAAGATAGTCTCACATCAACTAGGCGTATCAATGGGCTATGGAGATGCCCATCAATAGATATCAATGTGAGTGAGTAGGGATTGCCATGCAAGAGATGCACTAGAGCTATAAATGTATGAAAGCTCAACTAAAGAAACTAAGTGGGTGTGCATCCAACTTGCTTGCTCACGAAGACCTAGGGCATTTTGAGGAAGCCCATCATTAGAATATACATGCCAAGTTCTATAATGAAAATTCCCACTAGTATATGAAAGTGACGAAACACGAGACTCTCTATCATGAAGATCATGGTGCTACTTTGAAGCACAAGTGTGGAAAAAGGATAGTAGCATTGACCCTTCTCTGTTTTTCTCTCATTTTTGGGCTCTTTTTTTCATCCGAAGTCTCATCCCGACCTATGGGGGAATCATAGTCTCCATCATCCTTTCCTCACTGGGACAATGCTCTAATAATGAATATCATCACACTTTTATTTACTTACAACTCAAGAATTACAACTCGATGCTAGAACAAAATATGACTCTATGTGAATGCCTCCGGCGGTGTACCGGGATGTGCAATGAATCAAGATCGACATGTATGAAAAACTTATGAAGGGTGGCTTTGCCACAAATACAATGCCAACTACATGATCATGCAAGGCAATATGACAATGATGGAGCGTGTCATAACAAACGGAACGGTGGAAAGTTGCATGGCAATATATCTCCGAATGGCTATGGAAATGCCATAATAGGTAGGTATGGGGGCTGTTTTGAGGAAGGTATATGGTGGGTGGATGGTACCGGCGAAAGTTGCACGATACTAGAGAGGCTAGCAATGGTGGAAGGGTGTGAGTGCGTATAATCCATGGACTCACCATTATTCATAAATAACTCATATACTTATTGAAAAAATCTACAAGTTATCAAAACCAAGCACTACACACATGCTCCTAGGGGAAGGTTGGTAGGAGTTAACCATCGCGCGATCCCGACCTCCACACAAAGGAAGACAATCAATAAATAAATCATGCTCCAACTTCATCACATAACGGTTCACCATACGTGCATGCTACGAGAATTTCAAACTTTAATACAAATATTCCTCAAATTCACAATTAATCTACTAGCATGACTCTAATATCACCATCCTCATATCTCAAAACAATCATCAAGCATCAAACTTGTCATAGTATTCAATGCACTTTATATGAAAGTTTTTATTATACCCATCTTGAATGCCCATCATATTAGGACTAGTTTTATAGCCAAAGCAAATTACCATGCTGTTCTAAAGGAATCTCAAAATAATATAAGTGAAGCATGAGAGATCAACAATTTCTATGAAATAAAACCACCACCGTGCTCTAAAAGATATAAGTGAAGCACTAGAGCAAAATTTATCTAGCTCAAAAGATATAAGTGAACCACATAGAGTATTCTAATAGTTTCCGATTCATGTGTGTCTCTCCCAAAAGGTGTGTACAGCAAGGATGATTGTGGTAAACTAAAAATCAAAGACTCAAATCATACAAGACGCTCCAAGAAAAACACATATCATGTGGTGAATAAAAATATAGTCTCAAGTAAAGTTACCGATAGACAAAGACGAAAGAGGGGATGCCTTCCCGGGGCATCCCCAAGCTTAGGCTTTTGGTTATCCTTGAATTTTACCTTGGGGTGCCTTGAGTATCCCCAAGTTTAGGCTCTTGCCACCCTTTATTCCATAGTCCATCAAATCCTTACCCAAAAACTTGAAAACTTCACAACACAAAACTTAACAGAAAATCTCGTGAGCTCCGTTAGTATAAGAAAACAAACCACCACTTTAAGGTACTGTACTAAACTCATCCTTTATTTATATTGGTGTTAAACCTACTGTATTCCAACTTCTCTATGGTTTATACCCCCCGATACTACTCATAGATTCATGAAAATAAGCAAACAACACACGAAAAACCGAATCTGTCAAAAACAGAACAATTTGTAGCAATCTGTAACTTTTGAATACTTCTGTAACTCTAAAAATTCTGAAATAAATTTGTCAATGTGAGGAATTTGTTTATTAATCATCTGCAAAAAGAATCAACCTAAAGGCACTCCCAGTAATAAAGGGCAGCTAATCTCGTGAGCGCAAAAGTTTCTGTTTTTTACAGCAAGATTGCAAAGACTTCACCCAAGTCTTCACAAAGGTTCTACTTGGCACAAACACTAATTTAAACAAAAAACACAATCATAGCAGTAGCATGATGAATTATTTATTACTAACAGAAACAAAAATCAAAGAAAATAAAATTGGGTTGCCTCCCAACAAGTGCTATCATTTAACGCCCCTAGCTAGGCATAAAAACAAGAATAGATCTAGGTATTGTAATCTTTGGTATGCAATCCATATGTGGCTCTCATTATAACATAAGGCAATTTAATTTTATTTCTAGGAAAGTGTTCCATGCCTTTCCTTAATGGAAATTGGAATCTAATATTTCCTTCTTTCATGTCAATAATTGCACCAATCGGTCTAAGGAAAGGTCTACCAACAATAATATGACATGTAGGATTGCAATCTATATCAAGAACGATGAAATCTACGAGCACATAATTCCTATTTGCAAAAATAAAAACATCATTAATCCTTCCCATAGGTTTCTTAATGGTGGAATCCGCAAGATGCAAATTTAAAGAACAATCATCACATTCACGGAAACCTAACACATCACACAAAGTTTTTGGAATAATGGAAACACTAGCACTCAAATAACATAAAGCATAGAATTCATGATCTTTAATATTAATTTTAATAGTAGGTTCCCACTCATCATAAAGTTTTCTAGGGATAGAGACTTCTAGTTAAAGCTTTTCTTCATAAGATTGCATTAAAGCATCAACGATATGTTTAGTAAAAGCTTTATTTTGATCATGGGCATGAGGAGAATTTAACATGGATTGCAACAAGGAAATAGAAACTACCAGAGAGAAATTATCATAATTAAATTCCTTGAAATCCAAAATAGTGGGTTTATTGCTATGTGAAGTTCTGACCTCTTCAATCCCACTTTTATTAATTTTAGCATCAAGATCTAAAAATTCTGAATCATTGGGATGCCTTTTAACTAAAGTTGAATCATCTCTAGTCCCATATTTATCAAGATTCATATTAGAAAACAAAGATTTAATGGGAGACGCATCAATCACTTTTAGATCCTCATCATTATTATCATGATAACTAGAAGAACACGCTTTCACAAAGCAATCTTTTTTAGCACACATCCTAGCGGTTCTTTCTTTGCACTCATCAATGTTAATTCTCATGGCTGTGAGAGACTCATTGATGTCATGCTTAGGTGGGATAGATCTAAGTTTCAAAGAATCAACGTCAAGAGAAATTCTATCCACGTTCCTAGCCAAATCATCAATCTTAAGAAATTTTTCTTCAATCATAGCATTACAACTTTTTTGTGAAATCATATATTCCTTAACACTATTCTCAAAATCAGAGGGCATCTTGTTATAATTTCCATAGGAATTGTTGTAGGAATTTCCATAGTTATTGGAGGAGTTACTAGGAAAAGGCCTAGGATTAAGGTTGCCTCTATAAGCATTGTTACCAAAATTATTCCTACCAACAAAATTCACATTCATAGATTCATTAGTATTATCAATCAAAGTGGATAAGGGTATATCATTAGGATCAACATTAGCACCCTTGCTAGCAAACAATTTCATAAGTTCATCCATCTTTCCACTCAAAACATTAATTTCTTGAATTGCATGCACTTTTTTACTAGTGGGAGATCTCTCGGTGTGCCATTGAGAATAGTTAACCATTGTATTATCTAGGAGTTTAGTAGCTTATCCTAAAGTGATTTCCATAAAAGTACCTCCCGCGGCTGAATCTATAAGATTTCTAGAAGCAAAGTTCAAACTGGCATATTTTTTTGTATAATCATCCATAGATTCAAACCATGCGTGGGACAATTTCTTATCATAAATTTCATCCTCTCCCAAGATTGTGCTACATGCTCATGATCAAGTTGTTTGAAATTCATAATATCATTCCGAAGGGAGATGAACTGTGACTCCCCGAGACCAATGCTCTAGTTGCCTTCCATTTATTTTTAGTTGTTGCCGTGTGTTTATTGTGTTTGTTGCATTATGATAATTGTTTTGCGCATTACATTCTTATATGTTTATACCATTGTCATGTTGAGTTCCTTTTCATATCCATGCTTCTTGCACCATGATCATTTCACTTGTTATGCCATGTGTTTGATTTGTGCCTCTTGCCATTATATTGCATTGTCATGCCATCTTTGTCATATTGCATTTTATTCATCCTATGTTGTTGCATCATGGTCATTGTGTTGTTGTATTGCCTCTTGTCATTTACATGCTCAGCATATGCCTTGAGGTGCTCATAATGTTGTTCTATGCATCATCACTTCTCCCTTCCTTCTTCTTCCTTCTATTTTTGTAGGTGCCATTTTACCCTCCTCCAATAATGTTCAGTTTCTTCCTATAAATCCTGCAACATGTCCATAGCCGCTGTGCAAAAATTCATCTCAATTGAAGCTGTTTTGGTCAGGTTCAAAAATGACCCAAGTTTGAACTAAATTCGAACTTGTTTTATTTTTCTACCTTTAAAATGTCCAAGGAATTTTATACAAATATTGCTTAAATCCATGGGTCATGAGGATATTTTTATATCTATCATACCCCTCTCCTATGTCCCTGCCTTTTTCCTTTTGTTTTTCTGTCTAAAGAAATTGAATAGAAATAAAAAAGGAAGCAACATCAGCAGCCTATCTGGGCCTCAGCCTCCAGGCCGGCCCAGCAGCCCTCAGCCGCCGCCCGCATACCTCTCCAGCAACCGAGCCCACCAACACCGATCCCCTATTCTTCTTCTTCCCTTCATACGACAGCGCATCCAAGACCTCCACGTCGGCAGCCGGCTTGATTTGACGGCCGGGACAGCCTCACTACCTCCTATAAATCGTGCCCCGGTGCCCTAGGGGTCCTCACCTACCAGTTTCCCCTTATTCTTCCTCTCCCACCACCTAGGACAGGATCCCTCGCTCACGCCGTCGCCATGGCCGAACCGAACTTGGCCTCGAGCTCGGGTTGATCCACCCGTCTTCGTCCGGCTTCTTCCGCTAGGAGCACCACCGCGTCGACCGCCGTCTTCCTCGCCTATGCATGCATCCACTCAGACCCTAAAGCTCCTTCCATGATGCCCCCTCGTCATATTCTTCCTCTTATCGCCATGAAACGCCAAGTTCCTCGTCATCGTCTTCATCTTCTTCACCTTCGGCAGTAGCACACCGCCATCGGAATTCGCCGCTGACGATCTTCCCCGAGCCTGTTCGATGACCTCGAGCACCTCTACGTGAGCATCCGAAGCTTCCCAATCCCTCTTGCATGTCCACTCCATCCTCTGGGCGTCTATATAGCCGTGGAAGGACCGTGACTATGCCCTCGCCCTGGGCGATCTCGAACTGGGCCGATGCTCTGTTCCGCTGCACCCACACCTTGCCGCACCTACGCGGCTGCACACCGCGCCCGCAACTCGCACGCCAGGCCGAGCGATTGCTCAAGGTCGTGGCCGAAGGCATCGAGCAACAAGGCCAGCCCTTGTTTGGTTCGTCTTGTTTCAGTTTTGCTGATCTTTTGATCACCGAGACGCCCTCATAGCACAACCACCCATCCAGCCTGCTACTCACCGCACGCATGCTCCACACACACGCGCGGCTACACCCCCGCACTACACGCTCGCGAGATGACGCAAGCCCCACGCCCTCACCCAGTACCTACAGGCACATCTCCGAGGCGAGCATGCCATGTCCGAGAGCATCAAGCTCACGCGCATCCCAACCTAGCAAGCCCAAGCACGAGTGCGCCCCATAGCTGCTACCTTCTCCGTTTTCCGCAAGCCCGCTGCTATCCGGTAGCTTCAATCCCCGCTGCTTGCTCGCTGTCGTCGCTGCTTAGATCCTCGTGCAACCATGGTTAAAGCTCACCTTTTTTCACGTGCATTCATAAAGGATCGCTTGCTGTTCCTATCGCAAACACATGAGCAGTACACTGGTTCATCACCCAGGCGCACAACCAGGGGGTCTGGGGTTCGAATCCTAGTCGCACCAGTTTCTTTTATATCTTGTTTCAGTTATGTTCAGTCAAGTTCACTCGAACGGCTGTTCAGTTACATTTTCTCTGCAATTTATTTCAGTTGCATTTCTGTTCCTATTGGTTAGAGCATCTCCAGCCGTTCGGCCCCCCAAGGGCACGAAAAAGCGCCGCTTGGGGGTGAGCCGACGTTTTTTCCGGCCTGGGGGCGAGCACGTCCCCAGCCGCCGCCGCCGGACGCCCCCACAGTTTGGTCAAATTTCAGCAAACACGGCCAAATTTTAACAAACACGACATATTTCGACAAAATTTAGGCATTTTTTACATGAATAAAAGGGACGAAAAAACCCTAAACTACAGGCCGAAGTAGGCGCTGAGCAGGGCGTAGTCGTCGCCAGTGTCGTCCTCCTACTCCTCCTCCTTGACACGTCCAACGCCGCTGCTCGAACCCTCGCCCCGGCGCGCTGCTTCACGGCGGCGGCGTTCAACGATCTCCTTGTTCGCGCTCATGTTTGCCCGGGGGAGACAGAGGGGCTCGAACAGCGGAGAGAGGGGAGGAAGTGCAGCGGCGAGGAGGGGGAGGACTACCGATGGATGGGTGCCTCATCGGCGCGGCCAGGGGCGCCTTTTATAGCGGCTTGAGGGCGGCCGCGTGTGAACGTGTGGCGGGAGGCAGGGCGGCATTACCGCACTGTGCCGCCCGTGAATCAATGGCAGGCTGACCGGCGGCAGCCTTGGCACTGATTCCCCCACGTTAAAACCAAGATGATGAGGACGACGAGGCGTCGTCTCGCTGACTCGCCGGTCCCGCCAGTCTTTCGCGCCGGCGCTCCCGGGCGCCCCTAGCGCGCCGGGTTTGACATGGGTCCGCCGGTGCCAGTTTCGGCCCAATCCGGTGAAAAACAGGCTCGTGGGGGCGCGACTGGGCCGATTTTTCGACGCCGACGCTAAAAACGGCCTAGGGGGCCTGTTGGGGGCGCGGCTGGAGATGCTCTTAGCCCAGCTCGTGTGCATCCAGGTGACCTGGGATCTAATCCCCATGGTTGCATCCTCTTTCTGCAATTTTTTGCATCCTCAGAGGATCAGCTCCTGTTTCATTTCGGGCAAGCCCGATTGTGTCACATTCTCCGCACCTAGCCTGGTGGCTAGAGCCACATCTTTCACCCAAGAGGTCTTGGGATCAAATCCTATGTAGCCTAACTTTTTTCCCTATGTCATGTTTTTTTAACCGAGCCAGTTCTGCTTGCTTGTGGGCTTGCATAGCGCATCAGATTCAGCCTGCGTACGTATTTTTTCTGTCCCCTGCAATTTAGCATTTATCCAGTGCATTGCATAATTATAGAAATGCCATCATTTTAAAATGCTCATAACTAAATGTCCATGCATCCAAATAAAACATGTTATATATGTAAAATGCTCAGATTTTCCTGTACTTTCATAATCTGCAACTTTCATCCATGTGAAAATATTTAAAATTGTTGTTTGCATTAATTTGCTTAAATGACTTGTTAAATGGTTTAGTTCATAACTAATTAACCGTAGCTCCAAATTTATTGAACTTTATATCTAAATGGGTAAGAAAAATGCATAGATTAACATGGTGGCATTACTTGGCATGTTTAATAACTCTAAAGTTATGTATAGGGCAGATCAGTACCAAATGTGAAATATGCACATGTGGATTTTCCAGAATTGTTGTTTGTCATTTTCGGCCTCATCTGAAATGCCCAAATAGATAGTTTATATATGCTTCACCTCTTGCCATGTTTGAAAACATTTAATATTGTTGGGTACATAAATGAGAGCGAACTAAATAATTGAATGTGGTGCTTCGTCAATATGCAACTTATGCAACTTGTTGCATATTGAGCTCCACTTAATTTGTAGTATTGTTTCGCTCACTATGCCATGCCATGCCCATTTAATCTTTCCATGCATCATACTTGGTTGAACATTATGCCATGGTTATGAGATGTGTGTTTACCATGTTGTTTGGTTCTTTCTGGTTGTGCTTTTTCTCGGTAGTTCTTGTTTCGTTGCGATCGTGAGGATTTGTTCGACTACGCTTGGTCCGTCTTAGTGGCTTCGTCTTCTTCATCGACTCGTCCTTCTTCCTAGCGGGATCTCAGGCAAGATGACCGTCCTTGGATCTCAATACTATCATTGCTATGCTAGTTGTCTCGATGCTATCACTATATGTTGCGCTACCTATCTATTTGTTGTCAGCCCCTCCTTGTTGCCATGAAACCTCTAACCTTTGACACCATCCCAGCAAACCGTTGTTTGGCTATGTTACTGCTCGCTCAACCCCTCTTATAGTGTTGTTAGTTGCAGGTGAAGATGAAGATTGCTCAATGTCGGAACTTGGATTTTGGAATATCACAATATTCTTACTATAATTAACACACATATATACTTGGCAATGGGTGGAAGGCTTGGCATTTTGCTCGGTGTTTTGTTCCACTCATGCCGCCTTAAGAACCGATAAACCGGTGTTATGTTCCTTTATTTTGCGTTCCTAACGCGACTGGGTATATGGGGACCCTTGACGGTTCGCTTTGAATAAAACTCCTCCAGCGAGGCCCAACATTGGTTTTAATTTGACAACATAATAAAACTATTAATTAATTAATTAATTTTGCATAGGGGGTCGCATCCCCGGGGACCTCTTCAACATAATACAAGGGGGCCAGTGTTGTTGGTGCTGGTACAAACTGGGCGATGTTCGGCGCCCCCTGGGCAACCAGGGTCCTAGCCAACCCGACGTCTTGCCCATCCGGTGTGTCCTGCGAACGAGATACGTGCGACTCCTATCGGGATTGTCGACACATCAGGCGGTCTTGCTGGACTTGTTTTACCATTTTCAAAAATTTTTGCGCACCGGGATTCCGAGTCTGATTGGGTTGTCCCAAAGATAAGGGGTTTTTACCTCTACTGATCGTGAGAGCTTGTGATGGGCTAAGTTGGGACACCCTTGCAGGGTTATGATCTTTCGAAAGCCGTGCCCGCGATTATGTGGCAGATTAGAATTTGTTAACGTCCGGTTGTAGATAACTTGACAGAGGATCCGAAATAAAATACACCAACCGCGTGAGTAACCGTGACCGTCTCTTTTCACTTTGAGAAAAGAACACGGTGGGGTTTTGTTTGACTCGTAGGTAGTTCAGGATCTCTTAGCGATCATGACTAGTTTGCGACCGTTTGCTTAGATGTTCTTCCTATTCTTGTACTCGTAAGTTAGCCAGCATACATATGCTTAGCTGCTGCTGCAACCTCACCACTTAACCTCTCCATACCCATTAAGCTTTGCTAGTCTTGATAACCATGGTTATGGGATTGCTGAGTCCTCGTGGCTCACAGATACTACAACAACAGGTGCAGGTGCAGGTTTCCGATGACTTGACATGAGAGCGATGTTTACTTGTGTTGGAGTTCTTTCTTCTTCTTCTTCGTCAGTCTTGGGATAGGTTCCTAATCGGCAGCCTGGGATAGCAGGATGGATGTCGTTGTGTTTTTCATGTTTTCATATGTAGTCGGATGTCTTGTGTATAATGTGTTGTATTCATGTGGAGTTGTATGACTTGTATGTATCCCCATCTATGTATGTAATGGTACGATGTAATGATATCCATCTTGCTAAGCACCTGAAATGCGGTTGTGCCCCAATTACGAGTTCATCACGTGATCCGGATAGAATCGCATCTCGGGCGTGACAAGTTGGTATCAGAGCCTCGACCGACCATAGGAGCCCCCTTGTTTGATCATAGTTTGGCCATTGTCGAGTCTAGCAGAAAACTGATTTTGGAGTCTAGTTATATCGAAGAGTAGGAATTCTTTTTACTCCTCAGCCTCTTTGTCGCCCTGGTGAGGAATCTTGACGTAGGTGTTTTGAATTACTCCTCTTCCCCTTCAATTTTTTTAGGATCACGCAGTTAGTTTTCCGGTCGTTGTGAGGCCATCTCTTTTCAGCCGGTGCTTTTCTCGTTAAGTGGATTCGATCCTCTTCATCTTTTGCCAAGTCAATCTTTAGTTATTTCCAACCGGCGTCGTTTTCCGCATCTGAAGTGGTCTTTCTTTTTTCCCACTCACCCACCCCTTTTTTTCTTCTCGGAGTCGGAGTCCTTAATTGAGTATCCATCCTATTCGTGCTAAGTCTTTGAATTCTTTCCTCAATGATTTCAACTGGTGAATTCTCGTGTCGGTTGACATTCTTCATACCTTTTCTTTTCTGATTGATTCAATTCAAGTTTGCGGTGTTCTTCGTATTCTTTTTCCTCGGATCAGATGTTTCCCCTTGTCTCATTTGCCTCTTGCCATTTAATTGTTTCGGAGCTTTGAAGACATCTCATAAGATTCGCGTTTGCATTCAATTAATTCGAGGTTGTCACCTCATTCGAGCCTTTCAATCGTTCCGGTGCATCATCTCCTTTTCAGTCCTTTTCAACGGTGCTTTCTCATCGGTGGGCTCATAACCCACAGGTCCTCTCCCAGGCTCTTACCCGACTCTTCTAATTTTTCGGAGGTATTCTCAATTTCTTTTCAAAGTGTGACGTAAAAATGGATTCCATCAGTCGCATGCCTTCTCCAAGATCGATCTCAATTCTTTTCATGTTTGGTTCAATCTCCCCTCTTTTTATTCGTCCGAAGTATCTCAACAATTTTGGTGGTGTCCCTCGTCCACATTTGAAGATCGAAGAAGAGTTTTCCTCTAAATCTTCTCCATTATCTCGAAGATTCGTGGTTCTAGCGTCATGTTATCCTCTTGAATTATTTTGATTCTCAGAAATTATTTTCCTTAACCATCCGGAGTATTTCATCAATTCTTTCCATTGTGATCCTCTGAAGGCCATCATTTCAGAAGATTTCTTTGTTCTCAGTTTTCAATTTCGTCCTCCAACTTTTCTTAAGTGATGCCCCTTCTATCTTCTTCGTATTCTTCCGGTGCTTTGTTCAAGCATTCTTTAATCCGTCCACGATCTTTCATTCGCTTGCATCTAAATTCTCGTAAGTTCTTTATTCATTTTTGAATTTTATCCTGCAATTCGTTCTCTTCTCTTCGGTCATTCTCTAATTCTTCCTGTGATTCATTCTCTTTTCTTCGTCCAATTTCAATTCTTAATGGTGGTTTATTCTTCTTCATCACTCGATTTCAATTCTTCCCGGTGGCTTGTTCCTTTTCTTCACTAGGTTTCAATTCTTACGGTGGTTCATTCAAGATTCATTTTCCTTGGTCATCATATCAGCTCATTCGTTCTTTCCAATCTTACCGGTGGTTCATGAAGACTGTCTCAAGTTCGGCATTGTATCCCTCTTTTAATCATTCTCAACGCGAATAAGTGATATGCAAATCCATTGCTTCACATCAATTTAATTGGTGGAGGATAAGAATAACATAATTCTTATTATTTCTAGTCAAGTTGATTAATTCCTTCCTTCTGAGTTTGTTCATGATGAATAAATTCTAATCCCAAGTGTTTTTATCTTTTCTTTCCGAAGTTCAAAGTTTTCCCGGCTATATCGTCGGAACCTCCATCTAAATCACCGCAAGGCTTTATCCTTATGCTTGCATCCTTCACTACTTTCTCATTATCCTTATGTTACCGAAGTTCTCCATGGTGTTCTTCATGAGATAATTCATTCTTCAATTTTCATCAAATTCGTGTGGAGCAGCTCAAGTATTATTTTTCTCGCGTCTCGAAGTGCAATTAATTCTCCTTATTCTTTTGAAGAGGAGTTTTGCATTCGTCGTTCTTGTCATCATTTCAATCATTTGGTAGTGGCACAAATTCACCTCAAGTTTTGAGGTGTTTAAATAAGCCCACAACAAGCTTATTCTATTGTTGTTGATTTCTCAACAACTTCGTTCAATCCTTCTTTATAAGAATGATCTTCCAATTCATTTGTTGTAGAAGTTGTCATCTTCTTCTACTTTCTTCTCAGTCCGTTCTTAATTGATCCGAAGGCATTATGTTCTTTGTCTCGTCATGTATCATACCATCTAGTAGGCCAAACCAAACTGGTAATTCGATGAGACTTGCAAAGATATTATATCACGCATACAAGAATTCAGAGAAGAACCAAATATTGTTCATAGATAATCTTGATCATAAACCCACAATTCATCAGATCTCGACAAACACACCGCAAAAATAATTACATCGAATAGATCTCCAAGAACATCGAGGAGAACTTTGTATTGCGAACCAAAGAGAGAGAAGAAGCCATCTAGCTAATAACTATGGACCCGGAGGTCTGTGGTAAACTACTCACACATCATCGGAGAGGCTATGGTGTTGATGTAGAAGCCCTCCGTGATCGATTCCCCTCTGGTGGAGCGCCGGAAAAGGCCCCAAGATGGGATCTCACGGTTATAGAAGGTTGCGGCGGTGGAAACGTGGTTTCGTGGCTCTCCTAGATGTTTTTAGGGTATAAGGGTATATATAGGCGGAAGAAGTACGTCGGTGGAGCTATGAGGGGCCCACGAGGGTGGGGGCGCGCCCTCCTGCCTCGTTGCCGCCTCGTTGCTTCCTTGACTTCCACTCAAAGTCTCTTGGATTGCGTTTCTTCCAAAAAAGATCCTCGCGAAGGTTTCGTTCCGTTTGGACTCCGTTTGATATTCCTTTTCTTCGAAACACTGAAATAGAAAAAAATACAACAACTTGCACTAGGCCTCCGGTTAATAGGTTAGTCCCAAAAATAATATAAAAGAGCATATTAAAGCCCATTAAGCATCCGAAACAGATAATATAATAGCATGGAACAATCAAAAATTATAGATACGTTGGAGATGTATCACTAATCAAGATGAAATGAATGACAATGGTAAGAAGGAGATTGAGCGTCTAACAAAGGAACTACAGACTCTTAAGTTATCTCATGAAACAATTCTAGAGGATTATAGAGATCTCCTAAGGACTCATGAGAAGCTATGCTTCAAGAAGCTAAATTTAGAGCAATAGCATGAGTTTCTAAAAGCTATCAATGATGATCTTCGAAGGAATAGTTCTTCTTATCTTGCCAAACGTCTCCTCTTGTCTACTTATATGCCACAAGTAAAATCTAGCAACAAGAACAAGAAAGATTATTCCCCTAGTAGTAACGATAACGATGTTAAATCCAATATTGTTGCTTCTATTAGTTCTCTTGATTCCACTAGTGATTCTCTTAGCCAAGTTACACTTGAGCAAGAAAATAGCTTATTGAAGGGAATTATACAGAAAGGTGTTTACAAGAGCCTTGCGGGAAGTAAGCAATTTGAAGAAATTGTACAGAAGCAAGGAAGGCACCGGAAGAATCAAGGTGTTGGTTTTGAACAAAAGTTTAAAAAGCAAAAGAAAATGATAAAAACTTCAAAAGTTAAAATCCTTCGAGATGTAGTTATGTTACCACATCTACTAGTTAGGAAAATTTAAAAACTTAAATTTGGACATGTTTTGCAAAAAGTGTATGGAAAAGGTAAAATGGTTATAACTTTTGCATATGATGTCAGAAAAAAAGTATAATTTATCAAAATGTTCAGCACTAAAATCCGCATCCTATAGAGACAGCCTATGGCCTGTTTGCAAATTTTTAGAATCCTCAAATTCCAAAAGGAAAAAAAGTTATGCTCAAATTTCAGTTTTTTAATTTTTGTTCAATCTGGTCAAACTATGGTCAAACTACTTATTCAAGAAGTATTAGTGTTACTAAATAATTATTCAAGAATGTTATTGTTACTAAATAATTATTTCAGTTTATTTGAATTTTAGTCAAATCGGGTCAAACTATGGTCAAACAACGGTCAACCTACTTATTCAAGAAATATTAGTGTTACTAAATAATTATTGTTTTTTAGAACAATAGTTTCAAACTCAAACAGTGAAATGTGTGACTTCATGCTCAAGCTAAACTCCTGAGGGTTAATAGGATTGACATCTTACTATTGTCACGAAAACGACAAGTGTATACTTGGAAACGAGGGAGAATAGAACCCAGAAGTTAAGGGTGCTTAGGCTGGGGGAGTGGGAGGATGGGTGACTGTTCAGGAAGTTAGATGATTTGGAATGATGAGGGTGATTAGAGATTAAATTGAGCAGTGATGAGGGGTAATTAGAGATTAGAGGTTAAAAAAATTCAGAAATTTGAAAATCAGGAAAATATTTGAAAAAAAAATTTAAAAAAATAAATTTTTTTTTTCAAAAAAAATCCTTTAGTACCGGTTCGTGTTACCAACCGGGACTAAAGGTGGACCTCCAGGCAGCAGCAATGTGGAGGGCCTTTAGTCCCGGTTCGTATAAGAACCGGGACTAAAGGGTGGAGCATTTGTATCGACCCTTTAGTCCCGGTTCCGGAACCGGGACTAAAGGCCCGCACGAACCGGGACAAAAGGCCCTTTTTCTACTAGTGGGAGTTGAGTGGGGAGAAGATCAATACCCCAAGACAGAGTTTGTTCCTCAACAAGAGAATTATGATCCCACTTCTTTCAAGGGTACACAAGCTCAAGATGACCTTCCACCACAAGACCACAAGCTAAAATGCAAGGACAAGATTCAAGAAGAGATTGATGAATTTGAAGAAGCTCCTAAGGACATGGTCAAGTGGGCTCCCAAGACTACATCAAATTCTACTTCATCAAGTACGACTACAGCTCCAAGGATCCCCTTCAAGTTGATGTGGATCCCAAAGAAGAAGAACTAGATGGTTCTTGAGGGTGACTCGCCAACATACTTCACTCATATTCATTTTGGCAAGGACATGTGCAATCAACTTTCAAACCTTGCACTAGTTCATGGAGTTACAAACCCTCTTGTTGATAAGGCAAGGGACAAGGTAACCCAATGCCTTCATGGAAATCATCATATGTATGTTTCACTCTATGTCTATGGTTATCCTTGTATGTTCCTTGTGGGACTAACCCATGTAGGTATTGAAAGTGCAACACTCCAATGGATTGCTCCAAAAGATCTACATCAACATTGAGCATCCACATTTTCAACATCTACATCAAGTCATCATCGACAAAACCCAATGTTAGTTCTTCCCTCTTAGGGGGGATATAACATCTAGGGGGAGCTTTCCTCTAAAAGTTGAGCTAAATCAACTCTAATGGTGTGAACACAACAATGCTTTATGTAAAATTGGTAACCCCACATGTTCTTAAACGATGAGTATGACCTATGATCAAATGTTTCTCATTTGACTCCTAAGTCAATATACTCATATATAGATGACCTAGTCATCACCAATTTCTTGATAGATGCGAGAACTGTTTGTGCATGCTTTGACACGTATTTCATTTGCTATCCTATTGTGTGAGCATGTTGGTTGCATACTTTTCTCCATTCGAGGACATCTATTTGTTGTTTTGAGTGGTTGGTTTTATTTGGCCAAATGGATGGACAAGAATGCCTAAGAACTTTCTCTAGCTATGTATGCTCTTCTTGTCTCAAATTCTATTCATGCTACATTAGAAAATTTGAACAAGTTCTTTTTTGGACCCTCCGGGTGAGGAGCATTTGGAGCCACCGATCCATCAAGCGATGTCTTTTAAAACCGTCTAATGCATTTCGGCCTGACCAACCACTCCAACTCGGTCTCACCGAATACAATAGACCGATCTATGTTTTCTATCTCGGTGCTACCGATTAGATCCACTCGTTCTCGCCGAGTTGCAATAACTGCCCGCAGTTCCACATCTCGGTGCCACCGATTAGATTCATTCGGTGCCATCGACAACTCCTGCGTATATATAACTCGCATACCCGTACGGTTGAAAAGTCCCTCAAACCGCATGAGCTCGCGCCCCACCACAGCCGCCCCTTGGTCTGCGCATCATCGCCGTCTCCGCCAGTGCGCCTCCGCCGCTGGTCTTCGCCTCCGTCAACCGATTTTCTTCACCGCTGTTGCCGCCGTAGCGAACCACCGCCAACTTAGGGTATGTGTCGTGGAATTAGCACGTCAGATGTCCGGATTAATGGACTTTAGGTGTGGAGGCGCGCATCTATGTAGTAGCTTGAGAGGGGTTGAGCGGAATCGAGAGAAGCAACGCAAGACAAAGATTTATACAGCTTCGGGCCCCGGGAAACATCATCCGGTAATAGCCCCACGTGCTGTTTGAGGCTAGGTCTCATTATGATCCTCCTGGTGTTGCCGGTAAACCGGCTCTTTGTGTCTAACCCTAGAAACTTGTGAGAACCTGTCTAAACTTCTTGTCCCCCACTTCTCCCCTTTGGGGAGCCCTGCCCCTCCTTATATATGTTGAAGGGGCGGGTTACATGTAGAGTCCTAGTAGGATTAGGATTGCTTTATTATAAGAAGTCCTAGCCTTGCTTCCTTTGTAGGAGAATATCCCTTGTGCTTTCTTCATAAACCGGCCCACTATTAATATGAACCGGCCTTCTGGGCCTTGGGCCTTGTCATCCATGATCCACCTGCCGGATTACCAATAAATTGCCAAGTGTCAACCATCTTAAGTAAACTGCCAAGTCCGGCCGGGTTATATTTCCGGCCGGTTTATACCGCGGGGTATATCCCCGACATTAGCCCCCAAGTTTAGCTTGGATTTATCCATGGTAAACTTATGCTGCAAAATAAACACAAGAGCGAATCTGATAGGTTGTGCTCCGGGGTAAGAATTTCTTGTAAACCGGCATCTGACCATCCTTAAGTCCTTGTCCTTTCCTTCTTCTAGAAAATCCGGGTCAACAGAACAGCTTCATAATCAACTTGCTTGTAGAAAAAATATTACAAATAAAGAATCCATTTGACTCGGCCTTCAATGCTCTGACTTGATAAAAATGTTGGTCTTTAAATATTCAATTGATGTCCACCCAGCTTGAAGATGTAGAACTTGTCGGTTTATGATTGCCAAAATTGCCGGGTTATAAAAACTGATGATCCCTGGTCATGACTGTTTATGGATGCCGGGTTATGATTGTTGCCAACGCCGGGTCACACAATTAATCTTCCGGACTTACCCAAAAATTGAGAAAAAGAAGATATTCCTCCTTTATATGCATATTATCTGTAGCCCCCAAGTCTTAAGAGGAGAACATAGTGATAGCTTAAGACTTGGTTCAATATAAAAATTGCAATCTTGAAGAAATCCAGATTGTTCATCCCAATCACTATGAAACTGAATATTCCATATTATGTAGCCCCCAAGTGCCGGGTCATTATGTAATAATGAGCAGGGACTTTGAAAATATGATCATGTAAACTTGAATAGCAACATGTAGCCCCCAAGTGCCGGGTCATTATGCAATAATGAGTCGGGACTTGGATTGTTTGACAGGAGCAATTGGTAGCCCCCAATGGCCGGCTCATTACAATGTGATGAGTCGGGTCTTCAATAAGGTGAGCAAAAAAATGACTTTGCATTAGCCCCCAAATGTCATGGTGCATGCTTGCAGCGACATGAGACTTGTGTATTTGATGTAATCTCAATTTGAATAATGTAGCCCCCAAGTGCCGGGTTGTAAGCCTGCAGCAACTCGGGACTATTCCTTTGTAGAATAAATCAGTTCCATCGATGAAATAATATCCATTGCACTTAAAGCGACTTTGATAACCTCAATCATAATATTGATAACCATAATAAGAATCCAGCCATGTTGGCTATTGAAGAATATAATAATATAATCCAGTTTGAAAAACCGGTTCCAGTGATGTTGATCACAATCAGGCCGGGTTAATAAACACCGGTCATTATTTTATCTCATACTGGTGACTTATAGTCAAAAGCCAGGCCGGTTTAATAAACACCGGTCATTATCTTACCTGTGATTAAATGTACCTGACGTCCTTAATCCGGCAGGCATAATTGAATGTGTAGATTCTGATGAGGCTCTTGGCTCTTTTGGCGTTTGCCCAATGATTGTTCCGGGTTATGATAAACGCCGGTTTAAATCATGCTGGTGTTTGAGACCCACACTTTGAACTTATGCTGGTGTTCATGACCCAGACTTTTTGAACTTATGTTGGTGTTCATGACCCAGACTTTTGAACTTATGCTGGTGTTCATGACCCAGACTTTTGAACTTATGCTGGTGTTCATGACCCAGACTTTTGAAGATACATGGTCAACTCTGGAGTTGTCCCACTCTGGTTCAAAGAACCATAAAACATAAATACCAGAATTGCAAATTTCCAACTAAAACCATGTAGTCGAGGCTTTTTATGAGCTGTCAGGCTCAAAGCAAGGTTTAGCCAATCACTGGATGCGGGTACCATCTAGAAGGCCTTATGGATGCGGGTACCATCCATAGGAACCGGATATAACCAACAGGGGTTAAGCTAGGATTCGGGTACAATCCTGCCCCCTGCTGGCCATATAAAACTTTAGCCAATCACTGGATGCGGGTACCATCCAGAGGGCCTTTATGGTTCGGGTACAACCATAGGAAAAACTTAGCCAATCACTGGATGCGGGTACCATCCAGAGGGCCTTTATGGTTCGGGTACAACCATAGGAA
>LR738712.1:295777829-295844599 GCA_902687465.1 Secale cereale
TACCATCCAGAGGGACTTTATGGTTCGGGTACAACCATAGGAAAAACTTAGCCAATCACTGGATGCGGGTACCATCCAGAGGGCCTTTATGGTTCGGGTACAACCATAGGAAAAACTTAGCCAATCACTGGATGCGGGTACCATCCAGAGGGCCTTTATGTCATGTCTTCTTTGGTTCGAATACGACCTATGTTTGAACAGCAATCCCTTCGGTGAGTTATTGCTCCAGAGTATATATGCGGTAATTGTCCTGCACAACCAGATAGACTGATCAAAGCATCTTATTTTCTTGAAAAATGATATATAACAAGAGAAATAGATTTAGATGGATATCACCTAAGTGAATTTGAACCGGTATGTTGAATAGACCGGATCACAGGGTGGACAGTAAAATGACCGCAGTATCAGAGGCAGCTCAAACAGTTAAACCGGCTGTGGGGTTGTAAACCGGCAGAGACGAGCAAGTTGTCCTCCGTGTTGTAAACCGGTGCGGATGCATGAACCGGCCGTCCGTTTCATCAAGTAATGCGATACAGATGAAAACACCATTGTAGAACGTTGCCAGTGCGTGTTTTATATCCGCAGTATAACAATGATTTTACCTGTATATAGAAAACACCAATAGGGCAGTGTAATGGTGCTCAGAGGAATTAAAATATCCTGATAAAGTATATAGGAGAGATAACACCTGATTTTCTCGAAGAACATATGGGTCGGCCGACGCCGACGGGCTAGTTGCCTTCCTCGTTGTGAGCCGGCGCGGATGTGAGAGACGGCCACGGCGTTATAAACCGGTGCAGTTGCGAGAAACGGCCACGGCATTGTAAACCGGCACAGTCACGAGAGACGGCCAAGGCGCTGTAAATCGGCGCGGGAATCCTTGGAATAACGACGACCACTTGTGTCAAACTATGTTTGGCGTGCCTCCACCTCCGCGGTATAATACCATTTTATAATGAATAAATTTCCTGCATATAAAATACAGCAGGGCAAGTAATTTTCGCTCGGATGAATTAATATGTATTAAAAAATGAATAGGATAGATATCACCTGATTCGCCTAGAGAACAGATGAGTCGGCCGCGTATTGATGTAAACACAGCAACGGAGGTATCGACTCGCACGTTTATCCGCTGGGCTGGTTTGTGAGGACGGGTGCGGCACCGGCATGTTAATGTAGACCGGACCACGGAAACGGTGGCGTGCGTATATTTTGTTGGCGAGGGAGTCAGCCACAGTGTTGGAGGCCAGCGGGTGCGGGCGCGGACAGACGAGTCGGCCGGCGCGTTGATGTAAACCGGACCGCGATACGTATATTCGTTCAGCCGCGCAACACAGCTGAATGTGCATCCGTGGCATACCCTGATGATGATCTGACTGCTGCTTTTAATAGTCGTCCTGCGTAAAAATATTACATGCGAGGGTAATTATTTGTCGGATGAATTAACATGCGCGTTGAAAAAATACATAGGAAAAATAACACCTGGTATTTTTGCCGGATAAGGCGGATGCTGATGCTGTACTCAGGGCGCTCCGGCGGACCGATACAGCAGTGACAGCGGCGAGTTGGAAAAGCGGCCATAGCCAGTTCATCGCGGCCACGTGGGGGAGGACCCGCAAGGCAAGGCAGGTCTGTAAAGTGAAAAAGTGATTTGCGAGAAGTGAATGATTCTCATTGATTTCGCACTATATATACAGGGAGCGGTTACAATTCTGTGAGAGTATTTCCAACCGCAAGCAGCGGTTGCTAATGCGTGAGACATATCAGTAACTGCACTGAGTAGTTGCTAACATGAGAGAGGGAGTATAGCTGCTTCTAGCAGTTAGAGAGTACATAGTCGGTCCCTAAGTCGGTTCCTTAATTAGCACATAATAATTAGTAAATAATCAAGTGCTCTAATTCTATTCCTAACGCTCCCCCTTGGATCACGCATCTTCTAGAAGAATCCATCATCCAGTGCTTCCTGTACTCCCTCCGTTTATTTATCTAAGGTGTATTATTTTTGGCACGGTGACCAAGGCACATAATTATAGACGTGTTAGGACAAAATTACCCTTGGCAATTTTATTCGTTAGTGGCAAGTAAATCAGTTAGTCCAGGAAGTTAAGAGATACATGCAATCGACATAGAGATAGTTTCCTTCTTTTGCTACAAGGAGAGATACACACAATCAGAAGAGAGATACTTTCCTTTTTCTGGAGGGCTAACAAGGGAATTATGAGAAATTAGAAAAAATGCACCTTACATTCTGGAATTTTATCAAAAAACAAATACACCTTATATAAAGGAACGGAGGGAGTATATTTCATCATCTAGTGCTTCTTGTATAATCGTCATTCTCTTGAGAATCGTTTCTGCAATTTAAGAACCTCCCCCAAAAACCCTGTGGGAAAAATATGAGGAGTAATAAATACACCAATGAAAACTCCTTTAAAAACCCTATGGGAAAATATAAGGAGAAAACGATATGGTATAATTTATATTGCCTCATTAAAAACCTTTTATGAGAAAACTGATGCAAAAACTCATAAAGGAAAAGAGTACAATAATTATTATCTGATGATAACTAAAGGGTTATAATTCTAGGAGTTTTCTCCCCCTGAAATTTGCAAATCTCGAAAACGTCTCATACCAATCCCATGAATACATTTCTGGAATGTTGAATTTGGTAAAGACTTTGTGAACAAATCTGCTAGATTGTCACATGATTTGGTTTGCAAAATTTCAATTTCTCCATCTTTCTGTAATGAATGTGGAAAAAAAAACTTAGGAGAAATATGTTTTGTGATATTACTTTTAATATAACCCATTTGCATTTGAGCAATGCAAGCTGCATTATCTTCATAAATAATAGTTGGTGATCCTAATGAACCAACACCACACGAAGTTTGAATGTGGTTAATCATCCTGCGAAGCCATACACATTCCTTTGATGCTTCAAATAATGCAATTATTTCAGAATGATTAGTGGAAGTTGCTACGAGGGTCTGTTTTTGTGACTTCCATGAAAAAGCAGTTCCACCATATAAGAATACGAAACCTGTCTGTGACCTAGCATAGTGAGGATCAGATAGATAGCCACCGTCAGTATATCCTATCATAGTCATATCTTGATTTTTCTGATAGAATAAGCCAAGATCTTTTGTGCCATGTAAATATCTAAAGATATTCTTTACTCCTGTCCAATGACGTTTTGTTGGAGCAGCGCTATGTCTAGCTAGTAAATTTACCGCAAATGCAATATCAGGCCTGGTGCAATTTGCAAGGTACATTAGCGCACCAATAGCACTGAGATACGGGAACTCGGGTCCTAATATCTCTTCGTCATCATCCCGAGGTCTAAAAGGATCTTTATTCATATCAAGGGATCTGACAACCATAGGTGTTTTGGTTGGATATGATTTATCCATATTGAATTTTTCCAAAACCTTTTGAATATAAGCAAGTTGGTATACTAAAATTCCCGAGGGGAGATGCTCAAGCTGTATGCCTAAGCAAAATTTGGTTTTTCCCAAATCTTTCATCTCAAATTCCGTCATTAAATGATTGTGTGCTTCTTCTATATCATTTGTAGTCCTAATGATATTGAGGTCATCAACGTATACTGAGATGATGCAAAATCCATTTAAGGACTTCTTTATAAATACACAAGGGCAATCATCATTATTTGAGTATCCTTTCTGAATAAGGAACTCACTCAGTCGGTTATACCACATTCTACCCGACTGTCTTATGCCATAGAGTGACTTCCGTAATTTCACACAATATGCGTTGCGATTTGCTTTTGGATTCGGCATTTTAAGTCCTTCAGGAACTTTCATATATATGTCCGATTTGAGTGACCCATACAAGTATGCTATCACTACATCCATTAACTGCATGGATAAATTCATTTGTAGTGCCAAAGATATTAAGTATCGAAACGTTGTTCCACTCATGACAGGAGAGTATGTATCATCGTAATCGATGCCGGGTCTCTGCGTGAACCCTTGTGCTACAAGCCTCGCTTTGTATCTCACCACCTCATTGTTTTCATTCCTTTTTCGAGCAAAAACCCATTTTGCTCCCACAGGGAAGACATTCTGAGGAGTAGGTATTACTGAGGAAAATACCTCTCTTTTGTTGAGCGAGCGCAGTTCTGCCTCAATTGCTTCCTTCCATTTAGGCCAATCAGGACGCTTGAGGCACTCCCTGACGGTCTTTGGTTCTGGATCCAGTTGAAGGGTTTCAGCAATTTCAAAGGCAAAATATATGTCGACAATTGTAGTCTTTCTATTGTATGATTCTCCTGATTCTGTATAGTTTATGGAAATTTCTTTTATACCTTCAGACTCTATGTGATTTCCCACAACAATAGAGTCATGGTGTTCCGATGTCCCAGCTATTATGTTTGTATGCGCATTTATGTTGGGTTCTAGATATTGAGTATCTGGTTGGTGTCCTTCAACTGGAGGTTGAATTACATTTACCGATAGAGGATTTGATTTCCTCTGTTTCCGCGGAGGCTTTTGAGAAGCTATATTCCGGCTAACCAGATTTCTCCCCCTCTTGCTCTCATTTGGGGTTTGAGTGGTTTTATTTGGTACCTCCACTCGTTCTGGTGCATTAATAGCGGGAATATGTGATTTAGTGACACCTTTATGGTCAGTAAATGCATCTGGCAGATTATTTGCAATGTGTTGCAAATCTATAATCCTCTGAACTTCGGTTTCAGATTCTTTAGTACGTGGATCCAAGGACTGGATGCCTGTTACATTCCAATCTATTTCCTGGCATTCTTTGTGGTTTGATTCTCCCCCTAATGCCGGGAAATGGTCCTCATCAAAAATAGAATCGGCGTATCGAGCAGTAAACAGGTCCCCTGTAAGAGGTTCAAGATATTTTATAATTGACGGAGAATTATAACCCACATAGATCCCAAGTTTTCTGTGGGGGCCCATGGTTGTACGCTGGGGTGGTGATATCGGTATGTATACTGCGCAACCGAATTTTCGCAGATGGGAAATACTTGGCTGAGTGCCACGAACTAGTTGCAGCGGGGAAGTTGTGTGATATGCAGTTGGTCTGATTTGTATCAGATCTGCGGCGTGTAATACCGCATGTGCCCAACAAGATGTTGGCAAATTACAATTCTGTAATAATGGTCGAGCAATTAATTTTACTCTTTTGATGAGAGATTCAGCCAATCCATTTTGAGTATGAACATAAGGTACATAATGTTCTAAATTAATGCCCATAGCCATGCAATAGTCATTAAATGCGCGTGAAGAAAATTCAGCGGTATTATCCATTCGAATTGTTTTTATCCTATTTTCGGGATGGTTTGCTCTTAATTTGATAATCTGAGCAATTAACTTGGCAAAGGCATGATTTCGTGTGGATAATAGACACACGTGTGACCATCTAGTAGATGCATCTATGAGTACCATGAAATACCTAAAGGGTCCTGATAGTGGTTGAATTGGACCACATATATCTCCTTGAATGCGTTCAAGGAAATTTAATGAATCATTTTTTTACTTTAAGATAAGATGGTTTTATAATTAATTTCCCAGTTGCACATGCGGTGCACACAAAATCTGATGATTTGGGGATTTTTTTATTTGGAAGGCTGTGACCAATAGAATTGTCAATAATTTTTCACATCATCCCTATGCCAGGATGACCTAGGCGATCATGCCAAGTCTTGAATTTATCAAGGTCTTGAAAAATTATTTTGTACGCAACATGTGGTACAGGTTTTATATAACTGTAATATAATCCAGATGAAAGTGAGGGGAATTTCTCAAGAATTTGTTTCTCAGACCCGTTGCTCTTTGTTAAAAGCAAATATTCAGTATTATTTTCAGAGATAGTTTCCACATGGAAATTATTTGATCGAATGTCTTTGAAACTTAGAAGGGTGCGAGTAGATTCAGGATACAAGAGTGCATCCTCAATTACAATGGTAGTACCCATAGGCAGAACGAGTGTGGCTCGTCCTGAACCAATAATTGACGCATCGCGACCAGCAATGGTCATAATATTCCCTTGTCTCTTAGTTAGAGTTTGGAAATATTTTATTTCCCTTAATATTGTGTTAGTGGTACAACTGTCCACCAAACATAGTTCTTCTTCCATTGGATTATCTTCCCGTAAAATCTATATAGAGTGAGAGAATATTTTAGGATGAAATTTTATTCATTACTCACATATAAATACATACAAAGTATTCATATTACAGTTACAAATATAAATATGACATTATGTCTGAAATACATAATATTATTGGTCCGTAGGACTTTATTCTACATAGAGTTATACAAATTATAACTTCCATTATTACAATAAAATAGCTGATAACATCAAATGAGTGATGTGGAGATTATATGAGATCTCCATATGCGTCTTGGGTGTATTCCACCATCATGTTGTCGACATCAAGAAGATCTTCATCCTTCTTCCTTGTTTCCTGAGGAGCGCTTTGAGAAGTGCTAGCTTCAAGGTTCTCTTCTTGTTGTAAAGCGTTGAAGTGAGCTTCTGCTTTTCCATGAACTTGTTTGCCTTTCCTAGTGGATTTCAGATATAAATCCGCTAGATGCTTGGGAATTCGGCATTTGCTAGTACGATGGTTAGTACATCCACACCTTTGACAAATCTCGGATTTGGTGTTTCGGTCATCTTTCTTGAAATGACCTTTACCTTTAGATTGACCAAAAAATTTCTGCTTGTTGTTCCTTTTCCACTTTCCATTGAATTTCTTAAAATTCTTTTTATTTCCCCCATACTTTTTAGTAGACTGAGTGTTAGCATGTGCTTCAGGGAGTGGCATGGAGCCCGTTGGGCGTGTCTGATGATTCTTCATGAGAAGTTCATCATGTTTCTCAGCCTGAAGTAAAGTGTATATAAGCTCAGAGTACTTTTTGTATTTTTGTTGACGGTACTGCTGTTGTAGTACTCTCATTGAGGGGTGGAAAGTGCACAAGGTCTTCTCAATAAGATCTTCTTCTGAAATTGCTTGGTTGCAAAATCTTAGTTTAGAATTAACCTTGTGAACTGCAGAGTTGTATGCTGCCACAGATTTGAAATCTTGGAACCTTATGAGGGACCATTCTCTTTGGGCTTCTGGTAGCATAACTGCTCTTTGTTGGTCATATCTCTCCTTGAGGGAGTTCCATAAAGCAAGTGGATCCTCCTCCATTAAATATTCTATTTTTAAATCAGGATGGAGGTGATGCCTTATAAAACTTAATGCTCCATATTTGGCCGCTTGCGGTATTTCCGCAGCGCCTTCAACAGGTGGATAATTGTGGAACCAAGTTTACGACATTCTAATGCTATCTTGGTATCCATAGCCCATGATAAATAATTACTACCATCTAGCTCAAGTTCATGAAATTCTCTATTCATGACGCCAGCCATTTTCCAGCATGTTGTGATCATGCATGAATTAGTTTTACTACGGGAGTAAAATATAAGTAACAACAAATGCTATGAAGGAGCACTATTTTGAAGTATAGCTGATGCTTTATACTTATGTGTGTAGACCTCATTTTATGTAAATGACACTTTGAAGATAGTCACCGTTGTGGTGTAGATCTCACAGCAATGGAGAACATAATCTGGTTTAGACCAGTAGATGTTCATATATCCATTACCTTGTGCCATACTACATATTACAAAAATACTTTGAAGGTAGTCATCTGTCAAGTGACTAGATGTAGACCTCACAGTAAGAGTGGATAGTCTGCAATTTTATGCAGTAGATCACACAGTTACCTTCTGCTTTGCAAGTATAATATTCGAGATAATCACATCAATTCGCATATTTGGGAGAGCACTCGAAGATAGTCATTTTGCCAGCACAAAAGAGGCAAAACGTAGATCTTTCAGCAATGAGGATAATCTGCAGAGTGCAGTAGATGCCTCATCTACCCTGTGATCCCGAAATATGAATTGTAAATAAAATTGTTGTACTTATGAACTACATATTCTAAAAGGAAATGCTGAAGCAATCATATAGAATATGTACGCGTAGTCTGAGACTTTATTTAGATAATACATGCTCTAGATATCCAAACTTACAATACATTACAGACTGAATGTAATTAACAGAGGTTCTTAGTACAATAAAATAGCACTCTCAAATAAACAGAACTGGCTGCTATGCAATATACGAATACTATGGCTATTCTCGGATGAAAACGCCACAACATCAGCAGCCACTTATTGGAGTAGTTGGCCTGTGGGCCTATTTAGGTGAGGAGCAGGGAGAGTTTGGGCTGGCCCATGCACCGACAGAGAGAAGGATAAGGAGAGCAGGATCGAGAATTTTCCCCACGTCTCTGCCACTCCCAATTCCCCTTCTCTGTTCGCACAGGATCCTGCACTGCTACTCGTCGGCTCTCCCCAGCCCCGTCTCGCCGTCTTCAATGGAAGCAAGGTGGACCCCGCTTCGCAGCACGGCCTGCTCCGCTGCTGCTCGCCCCAGGAGCACCGGTGAGGCCAAGGGCATCCGGCGACCACGCGCCACGAAGGGCTGCACGGTTCTGCGCCATGGCTGCGGCGAATTGGCGCAGGATCCAGCGGGCTGTCGGCGGAGGCGTCGGGGGAAGAGGCGGTGCCGGAGGAGGAGGTGGTGCCGCCTGTGATGTAGGCGGTGGCGTCGACGACGAGCCCTGGTCCTCTATCTCCTCTTCTTCAACCTTGATCTTGATGTTCAAGTCGGGGATGGAGGAGTAGCCGCCGGTTCCCGCTGCCGCCAGCGTTGGGGATGGGAGATCCGGGACGGGGCCGTATCCAGGAGGGATGAAGTGCTCCGGCAGTTCATCTGAGGGCGTCGGCGACGGCTTCCGCGGTGGTGCGCCCGTACGCGCTGGGCACGATCCGAACCCGTGCTTCACGCAGTACGGGGCCAGAGGCGGCGGCGCGAGTTCACAGGGGAACATCTCTTCTTCTCCGAGGAATGGCGCCGATGGACCTGCAAGGAGCCAATCCATCGGAGGAATGGTGAAGACAGATGGCGGCGGAGTCGCCGGTACGATGTTGTCGTCCGCGACGGCCGGGGCCGGAGCAGAAGGCCCAGCATGATTTGCAGCGATGACCAGAGCCGAGGGTCCAGCCTGGTGCATCGTTGGTGCTTGCCCATGGAGTGTGCGGTTGGCTTGGCGTGCGTACCCACGGCAGCGGTTCTGGCGGTGGTTCCGGGCGAAAAAGCGGCGACGAGGGCCACTCCTTGCGCCAAGTCCCCGACGACGACGGCAACTTGCAGCACGGTGGCGATGGGTGCGTGGAAAGCGACGGTTCTCTTTCTGGAGGAAGCGTGCGATGGCGAAAGCAAGCGACGGCAAGTCTCTTCCTGCCATTCTTACCTTTGGCTCTCTGTCGCTCTCGGCAGAGCAAGTACTGATAACGTGTAAAGTAAAAAAGTGATTTGCGAGAAGTGAATGATTCTCATTGATTTCGCACTATATATACAGGGAGCGGTTACAATTCTGTGAGAGTATTTCCAACCGCAAGCAGCGGTTGCTAATGCGTGAGACATATCAGTAATTGCACTGAGTAGTTGCTAACTTGAGAGAGGGAGTATAACTGCTTCTAGCAGTTAGAGAGTACATAGTCGGTCCCTAGGTCGATTCCTTAATTAGCACATAATAATTAGTAAATAATCAAGTGCTCTAATTCTATTCCTAACAAGGTCAACACAGACGGCGGCCCGAGACCTCTTGTAGGCGGGGGCCCTGGGTGAGACAACTCGGCGTCGAAGAAGGTAAGTAACCACTTCGGAGCAGAAACCGAGGCGGGGATTTGAGGCCGCTCGGTCCGAAGGACGATGCCACCAAATCGAGGTCGAGTCCCATCCTCTCACTTCGTTAGAGCATCTCCAACAGCCGCGCTTAGCGCCGCGCCAAAAAAAAGCATATGCCGCGCGCGCTTTGTCTGGTTTGCCGCGCCGCGCAGCGCTGGCTCCAGCAACAGCGCTATAATGCAGCGCGCGCGTGCCGCTCCAGCGGTGCCCAGAAATGCAGCGCGCGCACACTATTTTTTTAATACGTAAATTGCATTAAAATAAAAAGGATACAAAGTTATTTTACATATTGCAACTAGATAGGTAGTTCGAAAACATAGATAGATAGTTCTAAAACATAGATAGATAGATAGATAGTTCGAAAACATAAAAAAAAAACTAATCGCTCCAGTCATCTCCATCATCACCGGCTTCGTCGTTGCTGTCGGAGGAGGTTGACAGCCAGACGTCGAACCAACGGTCATCTTCTGCGGCCAAGATCGTTCTCCCGCCTGCATCGCGGATGGCGCACTGCTGACACGCCAATTCCCTCCGACGACGCCTGTCCTCGCGGCGACGTTCCCAGTATTGCTGCTCGGCGGCGACGTCCTCCGGGTGGAGCCGGCGCCACTCCGCCATGCACCGCTTGTCCTCCTGGGCGACGAGGAGGCGGTTCTGCGACGCCGTGTGCTCCGCACGGTCTCGTGCGGAGTGTAGACGAGGCGGTGGGGCGAGCTCCAACGCCTGCTCGAGCGTGCGGACGTCGTCGAAATTCATCTGACGGCGCGGCCTGCCTAGGCGTCACGCCACCGCGTCGAACGCGCGGGCGGCCTCGTGCGCCGTCTCGTACGTGCCGAGGGGAAGCCGGAGATCGCCGGAGCGTATCTCGGCGTAGAAGCCGCCGCCGTTCGGGCGCTCGCGGACGCCGCGGTAGCCCGACGAAGAACGGCGGCGCGGCGGCATGGTGGCGCGTCGGGGGGCGGCGGGCGCAAGCGGTGGCGTGAGAGGCAGGGAGAGAGGGAGAGAGAGCGCGGTGGAGAGCGAGGACAGCGCGCGCGCTGCGTTTTATAGGCACGCGGGAGGAGGCGCCGCAAAAAAGGCGCGCGAGAGGCCGCCGTTTCGCGCGCGCGCAAGCGGTTCCCGCGCGCGCGTTTTTCCCGCCGCCGCTGGAGCGCGGAATTATGCCCCGCGCGCGCGAAATCGCAAGTTTAGCGCGTGCGCGCGCCTTTTTACGTGGCTGTTGGAGATGCTCTTAGTCCCTGGAATTTTTTGTTTTTTGACCTCTAGCACTGTGATGGATTGTCTGACCACGTAGTAGTTTATTCTGAATCACAAGAAGCCTCCACATGGGAAGTACTAAACTAGTACTCGAATTAATTATGTGTCTTGGGTCTTCACGTGAGATCCACTTTTAGGCAATGTCCGGGAACTTGTGCCTTTGTCGGGTTTCCTCTCCATGTATCAAACGGACATTAAAAAGTGCTAATTGGGTTGCACGGCTCAGCCTTTTTGCCAGGGGTAGCGCTCCATCTAATTTGATTGGACAATTTTGTCTTCACAGAAAAATACCAACACACAGCGCCTTGGTTTTACATGCTGCTGCCACCATGAATTTCCTCTGGACTTGCGCGTATATCCATCCGCATGTAGTTGAATTGACCTAGCAGATCCCCACGCGTGCGTGTTTATACAAACGGCAACCCAGTGACTTGATAAATAGCTTACGCCCTAAGGCGGCACAACAGCGGAGGCTGGTTTTCTGTTGGTCTCGGCGGGTTACGGAGCGGTCCACGGAACGGTCTGCCCGGCTAGCGGATCACAGCGGCACCTTCGATGGCCATACGCAAGACAGATTGCAAGCGCGGAGCCTTCTAAATCGGTTCTTCTTCATATGAAAATTTGCGAACTTCTCGAAATCCTGAGAAGATCCCTTCAAGAACTCAACATCACCGTGCGCGCTGCCCCACGGTGGGCGCCAACTGTCGTGGAATTAGCACGTCAGATGTCCGGATTAATGGACTTTAGGTGTGGAGCCGCGCATCTATATAGTAGCTTGAGAGGGGTTGAGCGGAATCGAGAGACGAAACCCAAGACAAAGATTTAGACAGCTTCGGGCCCCGGGAAACATCATCCGGTAATAGCCCTACGTGCTGTTTGAGGCTAGGTCTCATTATGATCCTCCTGGTGTTGCCGGTAAACCGGCTCTTTGTGTCTAACCCTAGAAACTTGTGAGAACCTGTCTAAACTTCTTGTCCCCCACTTCTCCCCTTTGGGGAGCCCTGCCCCTCCTTATATATGTTGAAGGGGCGGGTTACATGTAGAGTCCTAGTAGGATTATGATTGCTTTATTATAAGGAGTCCTAGCCTTGCTTCCTTTGTAGGAGAATATCCCTTGTGCTTTCTTCATAAACCGGCCCACTATTAATATGAACCGGCCTTCTGGGCCTTGGGCCTTGTCATCCATGATCCACCCGCCGGATTACTAATAAATTGCCAAGTGTCAACCGTCTTAAGTAAACTGCCAAGTCCGGCCGGGTTATATTTCCGGCCGGTTTATACCGCGAGGTATATCCCCGACAGTATGGTTTGACCCTTTGTGCTATGCCTTACTCTGATTCTATGCACAAAGTAAATGCGTGTATTCTTGCCACAATTGAAATCTTCTTATCCACACAAATCACCCTCTAGAATAGATTTGATGGAAAATCGTAGGGTTAGGTTTCCGCCGAACCCATCTCGGACCGACCAATCTGAAGTTTTTGGTCACATCGGTTGGCCCTGGCCATTGCACTAAGTACAACTCGGTCTGACCGAAGTGTACTGATCGGTGAGACCGAAATCAATTTCTCAATGAAACCCTAGCATCTCGGAGTCACCGAACTGTAACTCGGTCTGATGAAACTTGCATGTTTAGACTCTATTAGTACTTCGGTGTCACCGAGATTAGCAAATCGGTAGCTCCTAAATGCTTTCCGCAAAATACTAAAGTTAAGGTTTTGTCTCAATTTGTTGCAAAAACTAAATGTATTTTGTGATGCTCATCTACCCTATCCACATCCATCTATTCACAGGGTCAATTGCAGAGATGTCTAAGGCCAGCGATAGCTAGAACAGGTCAGAGGAGCAAGCTAACCTCAATGAGGGCACAAGCCCTAATGGTAGCTATGATGATGGTAGCATAAGCACCCCTAGTGTCGGGGATATACCCTGCGGTATGACTCGGCCGGAGATATGACCTGGCTGGGGCTTGGTGTTTTATTAGTAAACCGCCCGAAAACTGGCGACTCACTGATGATCCGGTCGGGCCCGGTGACTCATTGGTGACCCGACTTGTGTTTCAGATGGATGACGAGGCCCAAGGCCAAGAAGGCCGTCTCATGTTATGGCGGGCCAGCTTAAGAGGAAAGGCATGAGGAATACTGTAATGCCCCGGATGTAATACTTTACCTTTTGGGTATATAATATATCTCTGGCTTCATCTATTCCATTCCGGGTTAATTGTCTTTCGGGTTTTCGTCGTTTTGTTGTGTGCGTGTGTGGCATTCATTGATATCATGTAGTCATGTGCATCGCATTGCATTTGTTTTGTCGTTTGCATCCGGTTCCACGCGTTCCTTCCCGTTGTCCGTTTCGCGTTCCGGAGCTCCCTCATGTGTCCGTGGCGTCCCGTAGGCCTACTTTGGTGTTTGGCCGTGTGACGTTACCGGTTTGGCACGAGACTTGTCGTGTGTTGTTGTTTTGATGTGTGTAACCCGCCTGTCGAATCTCGTCGCGTTTGGAGTTCGTTTAGTGCTCCAACAGTTATTCTCGTGGGCTCAAAGTGCCTCCACTTTGAGGCCCAAGACACCCCCCAACAGCCCACCAAACCACTCCAAACCCCTCCTATCATCTAGGCCATCCAATTCTAATCGCGTGGCCGAAAACCACACCCCATTTGGACAACCCTAGCTCCTTGTGCCTATATATTTGTCCACCTTCCCCAATTTTTGCCCCAAATATAGAAAACCCTAGCCCCTCTTCTTCTTCCACCTCCAGCCACCGCCACCTCGCCGGAGCTTCGCCGGAGTTCGCCGGAGCTCTACCACCACGCCGGAATCTCCACCGCCGGCCTCCTCTCGTGCCACCTCACCACCTCCTCGTCGCCGCGGGGCCTTCTCCGCCGGCGCCGCCGTCCTCCGGCCAGATCCGGCGAGGGGCCGCCGGATCCAGCCGGCCCCGACCTCCCGCCGGCCTGGGAAGGCCGCCCCGCCGGTTTTTCCTTCGCCAGCCGCCGCCGCTAGACCGAGCGCACCAGCGCCTCGTCCAGATCCGATCGCCCTCCGCCCTGGGCCTCCCGCGGGCCGAAACCCTAGGCCCGTTCGGCGCTCCAGCCGCCTCTCCAGCCAATCCGCCCGTGGGCCTCCGCCACTTCCTCCGCCTTGGGCTAGATCCAGCAGGCGAACTCTAGGCCAGCCGGCCTCCACCGTCCCGCGCGCGGCCAGCTCCCTCGCTGGGCCGGTGATGTCTACACACGCTTCTACTCTTGTAGACTATGTTGGGCCTCCAAGCGCAGAGGTTTGTAGGACAGCAGCAATTTCCCTCAAGTGGATGACCTAAGGTTTATCGAACTCAGGGAAGTAGAGGTTGAAGATGGTCTCTCTCAAGCAACCCTGCAACTAAGATACAAGAAGTCTCTTGTGTCCCCAACACACCTAATACACTTGTCAGATGTATAGGTGCACTAGTTCGGCGAAGAGATGTTAAATGGCAAGTGATTTGGATGGCAAAACAAAGTAATATAAATTTGTAATAAAAAGTGCAGCAAGCAAACAAGCGGTAAACGTGAGCACAAATGGTATTGCAATGGTGGAAACAAGGCCTAGGGATCATACTTTCACTAGTGGCAACTCCCAACAACATTAACATAATCGAATCACAAGATATTTCCCATAAAACATGCAATGGAGACGCACCCGGAGGTCATTCCTTCGTGGTCAAGAGAGGACGAGAATTATGTACGGCTACAAAAGCACACCTCAAAGTTCGTAGTTCTCAATCTAAGGATTTCCCAATGTCACCGCGGCCATCCAAAGAGAGTCCCACAATCACCACAACATATCTAAAGGATAGTCAAAGACAAGCACCAAGAGACTCTCAATCTTCAATCAACACACAAGAGAGGAAATCACTCATGAAAATATTTTTCTAATCCATGTCGAATAGACCGCTGTCACCTTGGTCTCGGGGATTATACTAGATAAAGACAAGTGAGTAGATCAATCCAATACATAGAGGAAGGGGAAATATCATGGGATCACCCTAGATTAACATAGCATATGATAACAACGAAGATCACATCATGGGAGAGAGAGATAACCACATAGCTACACGTACGAGCCCTCGGCCCCGGAGGAGACTACTCACACATGGACATGGTGAGGAGGATCTTGATGGTGGTGTTGATGGAGAGGTGCAGCCCCGCGAGGAGGCGGCGGCCGGCGGCGGCCACGGAGGCGGCGGCGGCTGGGAGGAGACGGCGGCAGCCTTGGGGCGGCGGCGGCCCTAGGGGGCAGCGGCTCCTTGGCCCCCCTTCTTCCTTGTGGATGGTGCTGCAATGGTGCTGGTCCTCCCCTCCAAGACGGCGGCTTGGGAGGAGGAAAATTCGTGGCCCTTGGTGACCTAGGTTTTCTCTCTTTATATAGACTCTCGGATTCCCGTCATCAGATTTTGGGCCTCAGTAAAACGGGCTTTACTCTGCCGTCCGGACTCCAATTTGGACGAATTTTATATCCATAAGCATTGCCTCGAAATTCCCCACAGCTTTCGCAACTAGACTTTTTCCTTTTGAACGTGACCATCTTTAAAAAACGTTCTCGGACAGATTTCAGGAAAGTCAGAGTCCTACTCCAATATGACTCCTTTTGCGTTTTTGTCAATTTCCAAGTAATTCCTACACAATAAAGTGTAAAACAAGAACATTGTGCACTTTTGCAACCATTAGTAGGTTAGTCCAAATATGATCAAAAAGTGTATGGAAGTGCATAAATATCATAGCAATATCACACAAAAAATGGCATGGAGCAAGCAGAAATTATAGATACGTTTTGGATGTATCAACATCCCCAAGCTTAATTCTGCTCGTCCTCGAGTAGGTAAATGATAACAAGCATAATTTCTGTGGTGACATGCTATTAACCATATAAGAACTTTTCACAGTCACATGACAAGTGCTTACTGAGACAATGAATCTGTAGTAATTAAGTTGCCTCATGAGAAAATCACAAAGAACTGAAAGTTTTACAATATGATACTGAAACACTCAATAGATTTGTAGTGAGCATGGTGTGCAAATATGACAAAGTGATATCTCGCTTGCCCCCTTTAGTGAAGCAAAACATAAATGCAGGGGCACCTCCAAAGTTTAAGTGACGACTAGATACAATGATTTCAGAATAAACGATATCATAATCATGCAAAAGACAATGTTACTTTGGGACAATGCACATTACACTCAGAATGACAATCATGCTCTCAATAGTTGGTGCTTTAAAGAAGGTGGAGACTCTCGATCCGTGGCTTTCGTTGGCAATGTTGAAAACCCGTGGTCGGAAACAAAAACTAAACATGTATCAGAGCTCTTGGTTTTAAAAACAGAGGTAATAATTATTTTTTTGGAATATGCATGTTTTGTCAACGAATGCTAGCAGATAACTCAATCACTTCTTGAGCTGGACAAGTTTCGAGGAACGGCTCCCGAATGAGGACGATCACATCCTCTTAATCTCCTTTGATTATCACTGCCAAAGTTTTCTGATTTCTCATGAACAAAGCGTGAAGGAGGGTTTGTTTGTTGTATATTTTTTTAATGAGCCGGGCGCACTCTATGCCAGTTCTTTCTCGTATTATGGGTTTGCACATTAGACATGCAATCCCGGGGTGAAGCTTGTCCAACTTAAAAAGATCATGAATTAACTACTACTTCCTCATGAGCTAAAATAGAGGCACAAAATAGGAATGCTTTTTTTTGAATAATTTCGAGATGGTACATGAAAGTCTTCGTTAGGAATGGCAGGTAAATACCATGTATAGGAAGGTATGGTGGACTCATATGGCATAACTGGTTTAAAGGATTTTGGATGCACAAGCAGTCAGTCCGCTTAGTACAGGTGGAGGTTAGCAAAAGACTGGGAGCGACCAACTAAGAGAGAAATGACGGTCATAATCATGGAGAGCGACAAAGCAACATTGAATCAGGCATGGAAGTTATATCGCTACTCAGAAACAAAAGATCATCAAGGCTTGACAGACTTTCTTTACAGTCTTAAATATGCGTGAGCATACGCCAAGTCAATCAAAATAAATTCTCGAAGGAAGATATTACTAAACCATACCACATCATAGGCAAACAAATCATGTTGGTCCTCCAATAACACATTCGGAAACCCCCAGCTATTTGAGACTAACCATAAGAAAACATGAACTACTAAGCACCATTATGCACGTAGCATTTTTATCATAGACATATAGACCAATGCAACAGAAGCCAACTCTCTTAATAAGATAAGCATGATAAATAAAGAGAGTTCCAACGACCAACTAAACAAAAGCTCTTTAAAAAGATAAGCATTAAAACTAAGAGCTAAGCATGATAGTAACTATTGAAAGACCAAGAACATACATAGCAAGGATAGACATGAAAATTCTATGTTATGTTCTAGGTTGACGTGGAGCGTGTTTCTCTCCCACAAAAAGAAAGCTGAGTTCCGACTCGTTATGAAAAGCTAAAGGAAACTAAAAAGGAAACTAAGAGCAAGACGCTTCAAGCATAGCACATAACACATGAAGTGATAAAAATATAGTGGAACGAAATACGAACTGATAATGTTGATGGAGAAGGGGATGCACGGGGGCATCCCCAAGCTTAGACGCTTGAGTCTTCTTGAATATTTCTTGGGGGTGCATGGGGGCATCCCCAAGCTTGAGCGCTTGACACTCCTGAATCTTTTTATCATCTTCCCTCGCACACTTGAAAACTCCCTTCATACATAACTCATCATAATCTGATTAGCGAGGTTAGTACCCATAATAAAATAATTGTTCCTTGCTGGAAATACGGATATTCTTGAAGGTCTACTGTTTCTCAAGATTGCCAAAAGGTTTTTGCAAAGAAAAAGCAAGCTCAAGGTTTGCAAAATGAATGAAAGGCAAAACAGGACAGAATCTGTGAAAAACAGACCAGCAGGTAGTAAATGATTTTTTCGGGGCACTTCTGCAACTCTAATAAAAAACTCAGAACAGACGCACGAAAGACAATTGTATAGAGCACGCTGTCGAAAAAATTCAGACCAAAAAGATGATCTGGTGATTTTATACGAATTTTTCTATCCAAGGACAGAATCTGTTTCCTGGACAGCACGTCACAACTTTTGAACTTTCTTGCAATCAGAGGCTAAACTTGGCACAAAGCTGAAAAATAAAGATACAATGATGTTGCTACAGTAGTAACAAACATCAAGACCACTAAAACTGAAAGTAAAGATAACAAGGGTTGTCTCTCTAGAGCTCTTTCTTTATAGCCATAAAGATAGGCTTAAGACTTTAATGATGCTTTCGTAGGAATAAGAGCTAAAGAACAAAAGAGAGCATCAAGAAGAAAATACCAAACACATTTAAGCCTAACATGCTTCCTATGCATAGGAATATTGCAATAGAATAATTCATTGAAGCACAAAGCAACTAGCATAGGAAGGCAAAACAAGCATAACTTCAAAATATTCACCATAAAGAGAGGAAACTTCTTATAATTAAGATATTTAGAACCAAGTCTCCCTCTCATTATAAATTTCAGTGGCATCATGGATGAACTCAACAATATAACTATCACATAAGGCATTATTTCCATGATCCAAAAGCATAAAAGTGTCATTACTCTTCATATAAGCAAAATCTTTCTTATTAGGAATAGTGAGAGTAAGACTATCATAACCATCATGGTAATCATCGTATTTAGGAGGCATATCATAATCATAATAAATTTTATCCTCAATAGTAGGTGGACTGAAAATATCATATTCATCATTGTAATCATCATATATAGGAGGCATAGTATCATCAAAATAAATTTTCTCCTCAAAAGTTGGGGGACTAAAAATATCATGTTCATCAAACGTGTCATCCCCAAGCTTAGAGCTTTCCATGTCATTAGCAATATTGATATTAAATAAAAACATACTAATAACATCACCACCGTCATGATTGTTATGCAAATAATAAAGTTCCAAAGGTTTTTTAATTTTCTCTTCGAACACATCATGTCCAAGTTCAAGGTAGAGCTTATAAAGCTCTCTCATATTTTTGTTGTTTTCCATTAAGCAAAACTAGTGAAAATAAAAACAAGAAACAAAAAGATTTAATTGCAAGATCTAAAGATATACCTTCAAGCACTCACCTCCCCGGCAATGACGCCAGAAATAGCTTGATGTCTACACACGCTTCTACTCTTGTAGACTATGTTGGGCCTCCAAGCGCTGAGGTTTGTAGGACAACAGCAATTTCCCTCAAGTGGATGACCTAAGGTTTATCGAACTCAGGGAAGTAGAGGTTGAAGATGGTCTCTCTCAAGCAACCCTGCAACTAAGATATAAGAAGTCTCTTGTGTCCCCAACACACCTAATACACTTGTCAGATGTATAGGTGCACTAGTTCGGTGAAGAGATGTTAAATGGCAAGTGATATGGATGGCAAAACAAAGTAATATAAATCTGTAATAAAAAGTGCAGCAAGCAAACAAACGGTAAACGTGAGCACAAATGGTATTGCAATGGTGGAAACAAGGCCTAGGGATCATACTTTCACTAGTGGCAACTCCCAACAACATTAACATAATCGAATCACATGATATTTCCCATAAAACATGCAATGGAGACGCACCCGGAGGTCATTCCTTCGTGGTCAAGAGAGGACGAGAATTATGTAGGGCTACAAAAGCACACCTCAAAGTTCGTAGTTCTCAATCTAAGGATTTCTCAATGTCACCGCGGCCATCCAAAGAGAGTCC
The DNA here is from genome assembly GCA_902687465.1 of Secale cereale. Taxonomy (NCBI): domain Eukaryota; kingdom Viridiplantae; phylum Streptophyta; class Magnoliopsida; order Poales; family Poaceae; genus Secale; species Secale cereale. Next base: position 295,797,632 of record LR738712.1, read on the forward strand.
CACAATCACCACAACATATCTAAAGGATAGTCAAATACAAGCACCAAGAGACTCTCAATCTTCAATCAACACACAAGAGAGGAAATCACTCATGAAAATATTTTTCTAATCCGTGTCCAATAGACCGCTGTCACCTTGGTCTCGGGGATTATACTAGATAAAGACAAGTGAGTAGATCAATCCAATACATAGAGGAAGGGGAAATATCATGGGATCACCCTAGATTAATATAGCCTATGATCACAACGAAGATCACATCATGGGAGAGAGAGATAACCACATAGCTACACATACGAGCCCTCGGCCACGGAGGAGACTACTCACACATGGACATGGTGAGGAGGATTTTGATGGTGGTGTTGATGGAGAGGTGCAGCCCCGCGAGGAGGCGGCGGCCGGCGGCGGCCACGGAGGCGGCGGCGGCTGGGAGGAGACGGCGGCGGCCCTGGGGCGGCGGCGGCCCTAGGGGGCAGCGGCTCCTTGGCCCCCTTCTTCCTTGTGGATGGTGCTGCAATGGTGCTGGTCCTCCCCTCCAAGACGGCGGCTTGGGAGGAGGAAAATTCGTGGCCCTTGGTGACCTAGGTTTTCTCTCTTTATATAGACTCTCGGATTCCCGTCATCAGATTTCGGGCCTCAGTAAAACTGGCTTTACTCTGCCGTCCGGACTCCGATTTGGACGAATTTTATATCCATAAGCATCGCCTCGAAATTCCCCACAACTTTCGCAACTAGACTTTTTCCGTTTGACGTCGTCTTCGGGCCGGAACGTGACCATCTTTAAAAAACGTTCTCAAACACATTTCAGGAAAGTCAGAGTCCTACTCCAATATGACTCCTTTTGCGTTTTTGTCAATTTCCAAGTAATTCCTACACAATAAAGTGTAAAACAAGAACATTGTGCACTTTTGCAACCATTAGTAGGTTAGTCCAAATATGATCAAAAAGTGTATGGAAGTGCATAAATATCATAGCAATATCACACAAAAAAGGGCATGGAGCAAGCAGAAATTATAGATACGTTTTGGATGTATCAACATCCCCAAGCTTAATTCTGCTCGTCCTCGAGTAGGAAAATGATAACAAGCATAATTTCCGTGGTGACATGCTATTAACCATATAAGAACTTTTCACAGTCACATGACAAGTGCTTACTGAGACAATGAATCTGTAGTAATTAAGTTGCCTCATGAGAAAATCACAAAGAACTGAAAGTTTTACAATATGATACTGAAACACTCAATAGATTTGTAGTGAGCATGGTGTGCAAATATGACAAAGTGATATCTCGCTTGCCCCCTTTAGTGAAGCAAAACATAAATGCAGGGGCACCTCCAAAGTTTAAGTGACGACTAGATACAATGATTTCAGAATAAACGATATCATAATCATGCAAAAGACAATGTTACTTTGGGACAATGCACATTACACTCAGAATGACAATCATGCTCTCAATAGTTGGTGCTTTAAAGAAGGTGGAGACTCTCGATCCGTGGCTTTTGTTGGCAATGTTGAAAACCCGTGGTCGGAAACAAAAACTAAACATGTACCAGAGCTCTTGGTTTTAAAAACAGAGGTAATAATTATTTTTTTGGAATATGCATGTTTTGTCAACGAATGCTAGCAGATAACTCAATCACTTCTTGAGCTGGACAAGTTTCGAGGAACGGCTCCCGAATGAGGACGATCACATCCTCTTAATCTCCTTTGTTTATCACTGCCAAAGTTTTCTGATTTCTCATGAACGAAGCGTGAAGGAGGGTTTGTTTGTTGTATATTATTTTTAATGAGCCGGGCGCACTCTATGCCAGTTCCTTCTCGTATTATGGGTTTGCACATTAGACATGCAATCCCGGGGTGAAGCTTGTCCAACTTAAAAAGATCATGAATTAACTACTACTTCCTCATGAGCTAAAACAGAGGCACAAAATAGGAATGCTTTTTTTTGAATAATTTCGAGATGGTACATGAAAGTCTTCGTTAGGAATGGCAGGTAAATACCATGTATAGGAAGGTATGGTGGACTCATATGGCATAACTGGTTTAAAGGATTTTGGATGCACAAGCAGTCAGTCCGCTTAGTACAGGTGGAGGTTAGCAAAAGACTGGGAGCGACCAACTAAGAGAGAAATGACGGTCATAATCATGTAGAGCGACAAAGCAACATTGAATCAGGCATGGAAGTTATATCGCTACTCAGAAACAAAAGATCATCAAGGCTTGACAGACTTTCTTTAGAGTCTTAAATATGCGTGAGCATACGCCAAGTCAATCAAAATAAATTCTCGAAGGAAGATATTACTAAACCATACCACATCATAGGCAAACAAATCATGTTGGTCCTCCAATAACACATTGGGAACCCCCCAGCTATTTGAGACTAACCATAAGAAAACATGAACTACTAAGCACCATTATGCACGTAGCATTTTTATCATAGACATATAGACCAATGCAACAGAAGCTAACTCTCTTAATAAGATAAGCATGATAAATAAAGAGAGTTCCAACGACCAACTAAACAAAAGCTCTTTAAAAAGATAAGCATGAAAACTAAGAGCTAAGCATGATAGTAGCTATTGAAAGACCAAGAACATACATAGCAAGGATAGACATGAAAATTCTATGTTATGTTCTAGGTTGACGTGGAGCGTGTTTCTCTCCCACACAAAGAAAGCTGAGTTCTGACTCGTTATGAAAAGCTAAAGGAAACTAAGAGCAAGACGCTCCAAGGATAGCACATGACACATGAAGTGATAAAAATATAGTGGAACGAAAGACGAACTGATAATGTTGATGGAGAAGGGGATGCACGGGGGCATCCCCAAGCTTAGACGCTTGAGTCTTCTTGAATATTTCTTGGGGGTGCATGGGGGCATCCCCAAGCTTGAGCGTTTGACACTCCTGAATCTTTTTATCATCTTCCCTCGCACACTTGAAAACTCCCTTCATACATAACTCATCATAATCTGATTAGCGAGGTTAGTACCCATAATAAAATAATTGTTCCTTGCTGGAAATAAGGATATTCTTGAAGGTCTACTGTTTCTCAAGATTGCCAAAAGGTTTTTGCAAAGAAAAAGCAAGCTCAAAGTTTGCAAAATGAATGAAAGGCAAAACAGGATAGAATCTGTGAAAAACAGACTAGCAGGTAGTAAATGATTTTTTCGGGGTACTTCTGCAACTCTAATAAAAAAACTCAGAACAGACGCACGAAAGACAATTGTATAGAGCACGCTGTCGAAAAGATTCAGACCAAAAAGATGATCTGGTGATTTTATACGAATTTTTCTATCCAAGGACAGAATCTGTTTCCTGGACAGCATGTCACAACTTTTGAACTTTCTTGCAATCAGAGGCTACACTTGGCACAAAGCTGAAAAGTAAAGATACAATGATGATGCTACTGTAGTAACAAACATCAAGACCACTAAAAACTGAAAGAACAAACTGAAAGCAAAGATAACAAGGGTTGTCTCCCTAGAGCTCTTTCTTTATAGCCATAAAGATAGGCTTAAGACTTTAATTATGCTCTCGTAGGAATAAGAGTTGAAGAGCAAAAGAGAGCATCAAGAAGTAAATATCAAACACATTTAAGCCTAACATGCTTCCTATGCATAGGAATATTGCAATAGAATAATTCATTGAAGCACAAAGCAACTAGCATAGGAAGGCAAAACAAGCATAACTTCAAAATATTCACCATAAAGAGAGGAAACTTCTTATTATTAAGATATTTAGAACCAAGTCTCCCTCTCTCGTTATAAATTTCAGTGGCATCATGGATGAACTCAACAATATAACTATCACATAAGGCATTATTTCCATGATCCAAAAGCATAAAAGTGTCATTACTCTTCATATAAGCAAAATCTTTCTTATTAGGAATAGTGAGAGTAAGACTATCATAACCATCATGGTAATCATCGTATTTAGGAGGCATATCATAATCATAATAAATTTTATCCTCAATAGTAGGTGGACTGAAAATATCATATTCATCATTGTAATCATCATATATAGGAGGCATAGTATCATCAAAGTAAATTTTCTCCTCAAAAGTTGGGGGACTAAAAATATCATGTTCATCAAACGTGTCATCCCCAAGCTTAGAGCTTTCCATGTCATTAGCAATATTGATATTAAATAAAAACATACTAATAAAATCACCACCATCATGATTGTTATGCAAATAATAAAGTTCCAAAGGTTTTTTAATTTTCTCTTCGAACACATCATGTCCAAGTTCAAGGTAGAGCTTATAAAGCTCTCTCATATTTTTGTTGTTTTCCATTAAGCAAAACTAGTGAAAATAAAAACAAGAAACAAAAAGATTTAATTGCAAGATCTAAAGATATACCTTCAAGCACTCACCTCCCCGGCAACGGCGCCAGAAATAGCTTGATGTCTACACACGCTTCTACTCTTGTAGACTATGTTGGGCCTCCAAGCGCAGAGATTTGTAGGACAGCAGCAATTTCCCTCAAGTGGATGACCTAAGGTTTATCGAACTCAGGGAAGTAGAGGTTGAAGATGGTCTGTCTCAAGCAACCCTGCAACTAAGATACAAGAAGTCTCTTGTGTCCCCAACACACCTAATACACTTGTCAGATGTATAGGTGCACTAGTTCGGCGAAGAGATGTTAAATGGCAAGTGATATGGATGGCAAAACAAAGTAATATAAATCTGTAATAAAAAGTGCAGCAAGCAAACAAGCGGTAAACGTGAGCACAAATGGTATTGCAATGGTGGAAACAAGGCCTAGGGATCATACTTTCACTAGTGGCAACTCCCAACAACATTAACATAATCGAATCACATGATATTTCCCATAAAACATGCAATGGAGACGCACCCGGAGGTCATTCCTTCGTGGTCAAAAGAGGACGAGAATTATGTAGGGCTACAAAAGCACACCTCAAAGTTCGTAGTTCTCAATCTAAGGATTTCCCAATGTCACCGTGGCCATCCAAAGAGAGTCTCACAATCACCACAACATATCTAAAGGATAGTCAAATACAAGCACCAAGAGACTCTCAATCTTCAATCAACACACAAGAGAGGAAATCACTCATGAAAATATTTTTCTACTCCATGTCCAATAGATCGCTGTCACCTTGGTCTCGGGGATTATACTAGATAAAGACAAGTGAGTAGATCAATCCAATACATAGAGGAAGGGGAAATATCATGGGATCACCCTAGATTAACATAGCCTATGATCACAACGAAGATCACATCATGGGAGAGAGAGATAACCACATAGCTACACGTACGAGCCCTCGGCCCTGGAGGAGACTACTCACACATGGACATGGTGAGGAGGATCTTGATGGTGGTGTTGATGGAGAGGTGCAGCCCCGCGAGGAGGCGGCGGCCGGCGGCGGCCACGGAGGCGGTGGCGGCTGGGAGGAGACGGCGGCGGCCCTAGGGGGCAGCGGCTCCTTGGCCCCCCTTCTTCCTTGTGGATGGTGCTGCAATGGTGCTGGTCCTCCCCTCCAAGACGGCGGCTTGGGAGGAGGAAAATTCGTGGCCCTTGGTGACCTAGGTTTTCTCTCTTTATATAGACTCTCGGATCCCCGTCATCAGATTTTGGGCCTCAGTAAAACGGGCTTTACCCTGCCGTCCGGACTCCGATTTGGACGAATTTTATATCCATAAGCATCGCCTCGAAATTTCCCACAACTATCGCAACTAGACTTTTTCCGTTTGGCATCGTCTTCGGGCCGGAACGTGACCATCTTTAAAAAACGTTCTCGGACAGATTTCAGGAAAGTCAGAGTCCTACTCCAATATGACTCCTTTTGCGTTTTTGTCAATTTCCAAGTAATTCCTACACAATAAAGTGTAAAACAAGAACATTGTGCACTTTTGCAACCATTAGTAGGTTAGTACAAATATGATCAAAAAGTGTATCGAAGTGCATAAATATCATAGCAATATCACACAAAAAAGGGCATGGAGCAAGCAGAAATTATAGATACGTTTTGGACGTATCAACATCCCCAAGCTTAATTCCTGCTCGTCATCGAGTAGGTAAATGATAACAAGCATAATTGCTGTGGTGACATGCTATTAACCATATAAGAACTTTTCACAGTCACATGACAAGTGCTTACTGAGACAATGAATCTGTAGTAATTAAGTTGACTCATGAGAAAATCACAAAGAACTGAAAGTTTTACAATATGATACTGAAACACTCAATAGATTTGTAGTGAGCATGGTGTGCAAATATGACAAAGTGATATCTCGCTTGCCCCCTTTAGTGAAGCAAAACATAAATGCAGGGGCACCTCCAAAGTTTAAGTGACGACTAGATACAATGATTTCAGAATAAACGATATCATAATCATGCAAAAGACAATGGTACTTTGGGACAATGCACATTACACTCAGAATGACAATCATGCTCTCAATAGTTGGTGCTTTAAAGAAGGTGGAGACTCTCGAACCGTGGCTTTTGTTGGCAAGGTTGAAAACCCATGGTCGGAAACAAAAACTAAACATGTACCAGAGCTCTTGGTTTTAAAAACAGAGGTAATAATTATTTTTTTGGAATATGCATGTTTTGTCAATGAATGCTAGCAGATAACTCAATCACTTCTTGAGCTGGACAAGTTTCGAGGAACGGCTCTCGAATGAGGACGATCACATCCTCTTAATCTCCTTTGTTTATCACTGCCAAAGTTTTCTGATTTCTCATGAACAAAGCGTGAAGGAGGGTTTGTTTGTTGTATATATTTTTTTAATGAGCCGAGCGCACTCTATGCCAGTTCCTTCTCGTATTATGGGTTTGCACATTAGACATGCAATCCCGGGGTGAAGCTTGTCCAACTTAAAAAGATCATGAATTAACTACTACTTCCTCATGAGCTAACACAGAGGCACAAAATAGGAATGCTTTTTTTTTGAATAATTTCGAGATGGTACATGAAAGTCTTCATTAGGAATGGCAGGTAAATACCATGTATAGGAAGGTATGGTGGACTCATATGGCATAACTGGTTTAAAGGATTTTGGATGCACAAGCAGTCAGTCCGCTTAGTACAGGTGGAGGTTAGCAAAAGACTGGGAGCGACCAACTAAGAGAGAAATGACGGTCATAATCATGCAGAGCGACAAAGCAACATTGAATCAGGCATGGAAGTTATATCGCTACTCAGAAACAAAAGATCATCAAGGCTTGACAGACTTTCTTTATAGTCTTAAATATGCGTGAGCATACGCCAAGTCATTCAAAATAAATTCTCGAAGGAAGATATTACTAAACCATACCACATCATAGGCAAACAAATCATGTTGGTCCTCCAATAACACATTGGGAACCCCCCCAGCTATTTGAGACTAACCATAAGAAAACATGAACTACTAAGCACCATTATGCACGTAGAATTTTTATCATAGACATATAGACCAATGCAACAGAAGCCAACTCTCTTAATAAAATAAGCATGATAAATAAAGAGAGTTCCAACGACCAACTAAACAAAAGCTCTTTAAAAAGATAAGCATGAAAACTAAGAGCTAAGCATGATAGTAGCTATTGAAAGACCAAGAACATACATAGCAAGGATAGACATGAAAATTCTATGTTATGTTCTAGGTTGACGTGGAGCGTGTTTCTCTCCCACAAAAAGAAAGCTGAGTTTCGACTCGTTATGAAAAGCTAAAGGAAACTAAAAAGGAAACTAAGAGCAAGACGCTCCAAGGATAGCACATGACACATGAAGTGATAAAAATATAGTGGAACGAAAGACGAACTGATAATGTTGATGGAGAAGGGGATGCACGGGGGCATCCCCAAGCTTAGACGCTTGAGTCTTCTTGAATATTTCTTGGGGGTGCATGGGGGCATCCCCAAGCTTGAGCGTTTGACACTCCTGAATCTTTTTATCATCTTCCCTCGCACACTTGAAAACTCCCTTCACACATAACTCATCATAATCTGATTAGCGAGGTTAGTACCCATAATAAAATAATTGTTCCTTGCTGGAAATACAGATATTCTTGAAGGTTTACTGTTTCTCAAGATTGCCAAAAGGTTTTTGCAAAGAAAAAGCAAGCTCAAGGTTTGCAAAATGAATGAAAGGCAAAACAGGGCAAAATCTATGAAAAACAGACCAGCTGGTAGTAAATGACTTTTTCGGGGCACTTCTGCAACTCTAATCTTCAATCAACACACAAGAGAGGAAATCACTCATGAAAATATTTTTCTAATCCATGTCCAATAGACCGCTGTCACCTTGGTCTCGGGGATTATACTAGATAAAGACAAGTGAGTAGATCAATCCAATACATAGAGGAAGGGGAAATATCATGGGATCACCTTAGATTAACATAGCCTATGATCACAACGAAGATCACATCATGGGAGAGAGAGATAACCACATAGCTACACGTACGAGCCCTCGGCCCCGGAGGAGACTACTCACACATGGACATGGTGAGGAGGATCTTGATGGTGGTGTTGATGGAGAGGTGCAGCCCTGCGAGGAGGCGGCGGCCGGCGGCGGCCACGGAGGCGGCGGCGGCTGGGAGGAGACGGCGGCGGCCCTGGGGCGGCGGCGGCCCTAGGGGGTGACGGCGGCCCTGGGGCGGCGGCGGCCCTAGGGGGTGGCGGCGGCCCTAGGGGGCAGCGGCTCCTTGGCCCCCCTTCTTCCTTGTGGATGGTGCTGCAATGGTGCTGGTCCTCCCCTCCAAGACGGCGGCTTGGGAGGAGGAAAATTCGTGGCCCTTGGTGACCTAGGTTTTCTCTTTTTATATAGACTCTCGGATTCCCGTCATCAGATTTTGGGCCTCAGTAAAACAGGCTTTACTCTGCCGTACGGACTTCGATTTGGACGAACTTTATATCCAGAAGCATCGCCTCGAAATTCCCCACAACTTTTGCAACTAGACTTTTTCCGTTAGACGTCGTCTTCGGGCCGGAACGTGATCATCTTTAAAAAATGTTCTCAGACAGATTTCAGGAAAGTCAGAGTCCTACTCCAATATGACTCCTTTTCCGTTTTTGTCAATTTCCAAGTAATTCCTACACAATAAAGTGTAAAACAAGAAGATTGTGCACTTTTGCAACCATTAGTAGGTTAGTCCAAATATGATCAAAAAGTGTATGGAAGTGCATAAATATCAGAGCAATATCACACAAAAAGGGCATGGAGCAAGCAGAAATTATAGATACGTTTTGGACGTATCAGCCGGCCCGTTGGCCTCCCCGCTCGTCCCGCCTGGGCCCGGTCTCGGCGCCCCGCGTGGCCCAGTCGCCGCCGCCTCCAGCTGCGGGCCGCGCCAGGTGGGCCGGCCAATCCGCAGCGCCAGCCGGGCCGCCTTTCTCCTCCGCCTCCGGGCCTCTTCGTCCGCGGGCCGCGCCAGATCCGCCTCCGAGCCCGTTTGTCCTTCAGATCTGAGGAGGTTGACTTCAAATCCTTTTAAGTCCCTGTGTTTTGTTTTCTGATGCAATATTCAAACTGTGATAACTTTTTGTGTGATGCTCCGTTTTGCGCAAATGAGATGCTAGACGTTCGTGGTGACTTGCACTACATTTCATTCCATTGTGCCATGTCTGTTTGAGATCATCTAGGTGCTTATTTTTCTGTTGCAAGAGTGCATCCCGTTATAAACTGCTGTTAGTGATGTTTTTATGCCATCTTTGCATAGTGGTATCTTTTAGCTCGTTTATCCGAATGATGCAAATGACATGTCCACGTGTTCGTCTTGCCATGCTCTACATGACGATTGCTTAAGTTTGCATGATAGAATTAATCTTGCCATGGTTATCTTCGTTGCAAAGTGCCATGTGGCTGTGATGTTGTTAACTTGTTATGAAATGCCAACTTGAGGAGCTCATTGCTATCGTTGTGTTTATCTCCATGATGCATGTTTGTATGTTTCGGGATCACCATCATGTGTACTTTGATGTGGTGCTTACCACTTGTAATGTTTAGTTTTGAGGTGACTTAATCTTGCTTTCAAAGATGCCATGATGAAACTGCTGTTTTAACACTTAGTGAAATTTCACTAAGTCTAGAATCTGTAATTTCCAGATGCCATGTTTGCTTGCTGTTCTAGGGCAATCCCTAATAGTTTTGGGGTGACTCTTGATGGTTCCTTGTAGTATATATTGTTGGCTATCCATTCATGCTCTCACATGCTTATTTGAGTGGCTGTAGCATATTTAAATTTTGCTCCAAAGCTGCAATAAATTACTGCTGTCAGGATTTTGTTGTCAAGTTCAATATGTCCAAGCTTGTTGCTATTGATCCGTGGCTCCTTTGGGGGGTGCACCAATGGACTTATTTGCTGTAGGATATGTCTAGTTTCTGTTCATGCTCTTTGCCATGATGTTTGAGTGCTGTAGCTTATTTATCTAGTGCTCCAAAGTTGTTATGTGGCTGTAATTTTCAGCTTGTGCATATTTCTTGTTTCGGGCATAACTTTTAGCCCGTAGCTCCGATTGCAGCGAGTCTTATATGAAACTTGATTGATTTTTCGTGTAGATTCATAATGTCCTATTGTTGTCATGTTTTGAAGTATTTTGCTTGAGTGCTATTTTCCGTGCTCCGTGTGCTCTCATAGTGCATCAATCATGCATCCATCATTTTTGTGTGCGCATTGCATCTTGTTGATTCGTGCCTTGTGTGATTGCATTGTTTAGAGCCGGAAGCTGAGACCGAGTACGAGTACGAGCACGAGGTTACTACCGAGGTTGAGCACGAGGACCCCTCTTACGATCCGAACGACAACTCTTCAGGCAAGATGACCGAACCCGGATACCATTACTATTTTTGCCTATTGCTAGAAGTCTCGATCTATAGTTTTGCCTCGATGCCCATGTCTTTCATGTCAGCCTCCTACTTGTAACCATGACCATGTTTAACCACCCTACCTATGCAAACCATTGATTGGCTATACGTAGGCTTCGCTCAGCCCCTCTTATAGCGTTGTTAGTTGCAGGTGAAGTTTGAAGATGCTTGCTTCATGATGAAGTTCGTTGGGTTATATCACACTATATAATGCTTAAAATGAAATCATCTATATATTGGCAATGGGTGGAAGGCTAAGCCTTTTGCTTGGTGATTTGTTCCACTCATGCCGTTAGGAACCGTATAAACCGGTGTTATGTTCCTTGATTATGCGTTCCTCACACGGTTGGGGTTTATGGGGCCCCCTCGATAAATCGCTAAGTGCTAAGTATTTTCCAGCAAGTCCCAACATTGGTACTATTTGTCTAATAACTAATTAAACTTGCATAGGGAGTAATTAACCCTCTTTCTTAATCAACAACCCGGGCCAGTGCTCCACATGAGTGTTGGTCCAAACTGGGGGTTACGCGGGGCCACCACGAGGAAACTCAAGGTTTGGTAAAAACCTGTGGGATCGCCCATCCGGTCGTGGCCTGAGACTAGATACACGCGGCTATTGTCAGGGTGTCGGCACGCCGGGAGGATTTGCTGGATTAGCCTTACCTTAGTTCGGAGTATCTCGAGCACGGGATTCCGAGAATACTCGGGTCTTCCCACTTTGGAGTTGCGACTCCGCGGATCGTGGGCTTGTCATGGGCCAAGTTGGAACACCCCTGCAGGGTTTTGAACTTTCGAAAGCCCTGCCCACGGTTATGTGGCAGATGGGAGCTTGTTAATATCCGGTTGTAGAAAACTTGACATATTGTTCTAATACACTACCAGCGTGAGTACCGTGACTGTCATTTTCCGGAAGGGGTTTCGGGAGATGAACACGGTGGGGTTATGTTTGACTGGCTTTAGTTTAGGATCACTTAGTGATCATCTCTCGACCGAGGCGCCTTCTCTTCTCGCTCTCTATTACGTAAGCTAGTGCTAGTTGCTGCTGCAAACACTTGTTCTTTTCTTCAGCCTTATCCACTCCCAAGGCTTAAATAGTCATGTTACCCGGGAACGGGATTGCTGAGTCCTCTGTGGCTCACAGTTACTTCACCACACCAGATGCAGGTCCGATGGTGAGCTATCCAAGTGATGGCACCGAGCTAGACTGGGAGTACGACGAGGAGCGTAGCCGTTACTATGTTCGTTATCCTGATGATCAGTAGTGGAACTTCTACTAGGATTCGATCCGACCTGTGGATTTAAATTATGTTTGGTATATTGTCATTTGGATTTTACCCTTAGATGGGCTGTGATGTTCTTTTGTATGATGATTGAAACATGTAATGTATTTGTGTGACGTGGCGAGTGTAAGCCAACTATTTTTATGTTTTCCATCCCCATCTTTTACATGAGTTGTGCAAAGATACCAAACTTGCGATCATTCCAGCATGGGGTTATGTCTCTAAGTCATGCCTCGACACGTAGGAGATATAGTCCCATCCTGGGCATTACAAGTTGGTATTCAGAGCCTTCTCCGACCTAGGAGCCCCCACTGATTGATCGAATCGTTGACGGTCGAGTCTAGGCACACACTGAAAATATTTTGAGTCCTATATTATATCGGAGAGTAGGATTTCTTTTCTTCTCATCCCCTTTCTCTAAGGTGAGGACTCCTGACATCTACTCTTGCCTCTTCTACTTTCAAAATGCACCAATTTTTTTTTAGGAATCTCGCGAGTATTCTTGGATTGTTTCAATGTTCTTGTGACGAGAATATTGTTCTCGATGCCTCCTGACATTAGGGGTTGTGGCAGTGTCCCGGGGAGTTGAGCTTCGGGGTATTGTCGTCACAAGCATATCGCGGCAGTACTAAATACTTAAGACGGCCGACATCGAAAATCTCTCCTATACGGTTAGTGGCAAGATAACCCCGACATCTCCCAGTACTGGGGAGGTAGTTCGGGAGTATTGCCATAGCTTGTTATAGTGGATGCTTTTCGAAGGTCCGAGGTAGATGGTTTCCGAAAAAGACTGGTTATGTGTTGAAGGATGGATACAGCTGGATGTAGGTTTAGAGTTGATTGCGCGGTGCTTCCCCTGTATCCCCAACACCCGATTGCATAACTGGAAAATTTCGGAAATTCATAGGTGGGTTTATCCAGTAGATCGTAGGCATTCTTCCAACGAATGCAGGTTAGCGAGTTCGGGGTTCTACATTGAGTGAAGTGGTTTTATGACCGATGTTCCGATCGGGAGTTGCATCTTAAAGGGTCCTTGGCTATGCTGATCCGGGGATTGCAAAACCCTTTCGTAACGCGTTCATAAGCTTTCAGCACAAAGATGTTAGAATGAAGCTCCTATCTTGTGTTTGTTTCCGTCCGTACCTTGTGTTTTTCTTATTTACCTTTTGTCCCCTATGTGGCTTCTCGTGAAGATTGATGTTATCATTTAACTGAGAATTTCATTTGTTCCTCTTGTTCGAATGATTATTGTGAAGACTATGTTGCATTTCAATCCGTTGTTTCAGCTTATACCTTCTTCCAATCAAATTGCTGATTCGTGGTCATCTCTTTCAGGATGGCTCCGAAAAAAGTTCCCAACGCTAACCCAGAGGGTGAAGAGGTCCCAGATCGTCCTCCTTCCCCTCCTCCTCCGTCTGAGGCATGGAGAGAGATTATGCAGACTACAAATCAGAACACCTAGATGTTGATGCAGATGATGCAGCAGATGCAAGCTAATCAAGCTAATCAGGGTGTTCCAGGGAATCAAGGCAATTTCTTCAACCAACAGCACCATGCTACTCTCAACCAGTTCTTGGCCAATAATCCAAAAGCTTTCAGTTACTGTGTCGACCCTCTTGATGCTGAAGATTGGTTAACCGATATCAAGAAGCATTTTGAGTGCAGTAACGTAAGAGAAGAGGACTATGTGAAGTTTGCAGCCTTCCAACTCAAAGACCAAGCAGCTAACTGGTGGCAGTAGTACAAAGACTCCAGGCCAGGTCGTGTGATCTCTTGGGAGGATTTCTGCAAGGACTTTCGCTCTCACCACATTCCAACAAGTGTAATCGAGGGTATGCGTTGCAATTCCGCAACCTGAAGCAGGGCTCTATGACTGTCTACCAGTATAATGTCAAGTTCCAAAACCTCGCCCGCTATGCTAAGCAAGACATTCCTGATGCCAAGAGCAAAATCTATCAGTTCCGAGGAGGTCTCAAAGATGAACTTCAACTTGCTCTCACCTTGTTCGAGCCCGATGAATTCGACAAATTCTATAACATGGCTTTGAAACAAGAGGCAACTCAGCTCAAGATGGAGGCTTCTAAAAAGAGGATTCGAGATGCCGTTCACTCTTCCTCATCGTCTCAGATGGTCTCGAAACAACAGAAATTTTGGCTTCCTCCTCCTCCAGTGATTCGAGCTCCTTACAACAACTCCAACAGCAACAAGAACTCAAGTGGTCGTGGTTTCTCCCACCCACCCAACCCGAGCAACCAGTCGAGGAATCAGTTTCAGTCTCAAGGTTCCAAGTCAAGTGGTTCTCATTTCCGTGCTCTCTCAGAAGTGACTTGCAACAAGTGCACTCAGAAAGGTCACTATGCCAACAAGTGCCCCAACCCGAAGTGACTTCCATCTCCTCCACCTGTCAGCACAGCTATTGTCAAGCATATTCCTAAGTCTGCAAGGGTAAATCCGATGAATGCAGCGCAAGCCGAGAATTCTTCTGATGTGATTTTGGGTAACCTTCCAGTTAACTCTTTTCCTGCTAAAGTGTTGTTTGATTCAGGTGCTACATGTTCTTTCATGTCATATCCATTTGCATCCAAGCACAACATTGTCACCAAAAGTTTGCCAAGGGAATTGTCAGTTGTTTCTCCAGGCAAACTAATGCATTCAAAGATATTTGCTCCGGATGTTTCTATTCGCATGGGTGATTATCGATTTCTGGCCTCTCCGGTGGCTCTTGGTAATTCCGACATTGACCTCATCCTCGGGATGGATTGGCTTTCTCAGCATGATGCTCAAATTGATTGTGCACAGAAGGAAGTCAAGATTACTCATCCTGATGAAGATGTGATTATCTTCGCCTCCAGGGATAACACTATCAGGCTGTTCTCTCTCAATGATAAGGGCGAGATTAATGCCATATCTCAAATTCCGGTGGTAATCGAATACGAAGACGTCTTTCCTGAAGAACTTCCAGGCATGCCTCCACACCGTATGGTGGAATTCGTCATTGAACTCGAGCCGGGTACTGAGCCAGCATGCCGGCGTCCGTACAAGCTCTCTCCCGAAGAATTGAAGGAATTGAAGAAGCAGCTTGATGAACAGGAGCGTATGGGTCTGATCAGGCCTAGTACGTCTCCTTGGGGTTGTGGTGTCTTATTTGTCAAGAAGAAAGATGGCACGGAGCGTCTCTGCGTTGATTACCGGCCTTTGAACAAGAAGACAATAAAGAACAAGTATCCGCTCCCCAACATCAATGAATTGTTCGAGCAGCTCAAAGGAGCTAAAGTGTTCTCTAAGCTCGATCTCCGAATGGGCTATCACCATATTCGCATTCGCGAGGAAGACATCCCCAAGACTGCCTTCAGAACGAGCTATGGCTCATATGAGTATACAATCATGTCCTTTGGTCTCGCCAATGCTCCTCCTACCTTCTCGAGAATGATGCACTACATTTTCAACCCCTACACCGGCGAGTTTGTGCTTGTGTATCTGGATGACATTTTGGTATTTTCCAAGAATGAAGAAGATCACGAAAAGCACTTACGTCTGGTTCTTGATCGACTCCGTGAACATAAGTTTTATGCCAAGTTCTCCAAGTGCGAATTTTGGCTCGATAAGGTTTTGTACCTGGGCCATATCATCTCCGCTGACGGTATTGCGGTTAACCCCGAGAAAGTTGAAGCAATTGTCAACTGGGAAGCTCCTCAGAACGTCAAGCAACTCCGAAGTTTTCTGGGTCTTGCCAGCTATTGCAGAAGGTTCGTTGAGAACTTCTCCAAGATTGCCAAGCCTCTTTCCAACTTGCTGCAGAAGAATGTTAAATACTTTTGGTCTCCAGAGTGTGAAGTGGCATTCAAAACTCTCAAAGAAAAGCTCGTCTCTGCTCCAGTTCTAACTCCTCCAGATGAATCCAAGCCCCATGAAGTATTCTGTGATGCTTCTCTTCAAGGCCTTGGTGGTGTGCTTATGCAAGACAAGAGAATTGTGGCTTACACTTCTCGTCAGCTGAAGCCAAGTGAGAAGAACTATCCCACACATGATCTCGAACTAGCAGCTGTGGTACATGATCTGATTACGTGGAGACATCTGTTGTTGGGCAGAAAAGTCGACATCTTCACCGATCACAAGAGCTTGAAGTACATCTTCACACAGCCGAATCTGAACCTTCGCCAGACTCGTTGGGTTGAAATGATCCAAGAGTATGATCCCAGCATTGAATACACTCCTGGCAAGGCGAATGTGATTGCAGATGCTTTGAGCAGAAAGGCATATTGCAACAACCTTCTTATCAAGCCGTTTCAGCCTGAGCTTTGTGAAGCTTTCAGGAAACTCAACCTCCAAGTTGTTCCGCAAGGTTTTCTTGCAAATCTTCAAATTGCTCCTACCTTGGAAGATCAGGTCCGTGAGGCCCAACTCAGTGATGCCATGGTGCAGAAGGTGAAACATGGTATTGCAAAGGGCACTCCTAAATACAAGTGCTATTGTGTTGATGAGAGAGATACCTTGTTCTTTGAGGACAGACTCGTTGTTCCCAAAGGTGATCTTAGGAAGCTCATAATGGAAGAAGCACATGATTCCCTCCTTTCCATTCATCCTGGCAGTTCCAAGATGTACCAAGACCTCAAGCAATCTTACTGGTGGACACGCATGAAAAGGGAGATTGCCCAATTCGTGAATGAATGTGATGTCTGCATAAGAGTGAAAGCAGAACATCAATGTCCAGCCGGTCTTCTCCAACCTCTTCCTATTCCCGAGTGGAAATTCGACCACATTGAAATGGATTTTGTCACTGGCTTTCCTAAGTCCAAAAGAGGGAATGATTCTATCTTTGTGGTGATTGACAAGCTTACCAAAGTCGCTCACTTCCTTCCAGTCAAAGAATCCATCAATGCAGCTCAACTTGCAGAGTTGTACAATTCCAGAATTGTGTCCTTACATGGCATTCCTCAAGTCATCTCCTCAGATCGTGGAAGTTTGTTCACTTCAAAGTTCTGGGACTCCTTTCAGTCCGCCATGGGCACTAAGATCAGGTTCAGCACTGCTTTCACCCTCAGACTAGTGGTCAAGTCGAGCGAGTGAATCAGATTCTAGAAGACATGCTCAGAGCCTGTGTCATCTCTTTTGGCATGAAATGGGAAGACTGCCTTCCATTTGCCGAGTTCTCGTACAACAACAGCTTTCAAGCAAGTGCCGGCAAAGCTCCGTTTGAAATCCTCTATGGCAGAAAGTGCCATACCCCTCTCAACTGGTCTGAAACTGGTGAATGTCAACTTCTTGGCAATGACTTGATCTCAGAAGCCGAAGAAATGTGCAAAGTCATACGTGAGAATCTCAAGGCCGCTCAGTTGCGTCAGAAGAGCTACTATGACGGCAAGCATCGTGATTTGGCTTTCAACATTGGAGATCATGTCTATCTCCGTGTTTCTCCGATGAAAGGAACCCAAAGATTCGGTATCAAAGGAAAGCTTGCTCCGAGATACGTCGGGCCTTTCAAGATCCTTGGCAAAAGAGGCGATCTAGCCTATCAACTTGAGCTCCCTTCCAAGTTCGCCAATGTTCATGATGTGTTCCATGTGTCTCAACTCCGCAAATGCTTCAAGACTCCTGAGCGCATGATTCCGTTTGAAGAGATTGATCTTCAACAAGACCTGTCTTACCGAGAGCATCCCATTGCTATTCTCAAAGAAACCGAGCGCAAGACCCGCAACAAGTCCATCGAATTCTTGAAAGTCGAGTGGTCTCACCATACCGACCGAGAAGTTACGTGGGAACGAGAAGATCATCTTCGTTCCGAGTACCCTTCCTTTTTCCAGTCCTAGATCTCGGGACGAGATCTTTTTGTAGTAGAGGAGAGTTTGTAATGCCCCGGATGTAATACTTTCCCTTTTGGGTATATAATATATCTATGTCTTCATCTATTCCATTCCGGGTTCTTTGTCTTTCAGGTTTTCGTCGTTTTGTTCTGTGCGTGTGTGGCATTCATTCATATCATGTAGTCATGTGCATCGCATTGCATTTGTTTTGTCGTTTGCATCCGGTTCCACGCGTTCCTTCCCGTTGTCCGTTTCGCGTTCCGGAGCTCCCTCACGTGTCCGTGGCGTCCCGTAGGCCTACTTTGGTGTTTGGCCGTGTGACGTTACCGGTTTGGCGCGAGACTTGTCGTGTGTTGTTGTTTTGATGTGTGTAACCCGCCTGTCGAATCTCGTCGCGTTTGGAGTTCGTTTGGTGCTCCAACAGTTATTCTCGTGGGCTCAAAGTGCCTCCACTTTGAGGCCCAAGACACCCCCCAACAGCCCACCAAACCACTCCAAACCCCTCCTATCATTTAGGCCATCCAATTCTAATCGCGTGGCTGAAAACCACACCCCATTTGGACAACCCTAGCTCCTTGTGCCAATATATTTGTCCACCTTCCCCAATTTTTGCCCCAAATATAGAAAACCCTAGCCCCTCTTCTTCTTCCACCTCCAGCCACCGCCACCTAGCCGGAGTCTCGCCGGAGCTTCGCCGGAGCTCTACCACCCCGCCGGAATCTCCACCGCCGGCCTCCTCTCGTGCCACCTCACCACCTCCTCGTCGCCGCGGGGCCTTCTCCGCCGGCACCGCCGTCCTCCGGCCAGATCCGGCGAGGGGTCGCCGGATCCAGCCGGCCCCGACCTCCCGCCGGCCTGGGAAGGCCGCCCCGCCGGTTTTTCCTTCGCCAGCCGCCGCCGCTGGACCGAGCGCACCAGCGCCTCATCCAGATCCGATCGCCGTCCGCCCTGGGCCAGGCTCCCTCCCGCGGGCTGAAACCCTAGGCCCGTTCGGCGCTCCAGCCGCCTCTCCAGCCGATCCGCCCATGGGCCTCCGCCACTTCCTCCGCCTTGGGCCAGATCCAGCAGGCGAACTCTAGGCCAGCCGGCCTCCACCGTCCCGCGCGCGGCCAGCTCCCTCGCTGGGCCGGCCCGTTGGCCTCCCCGCTCGTCCCGCCTGGGCCCGGTCTCGGCGCCCCGCGTGGCCCAGTCGCCGCCGCCTCCAGCTGCGGGCCGCGCCAGGTGGGCCGGCCGATCCACCGCGCCAGCCGGGCCGCCTTTCTCCTCCGCCTCCGGGCCTCTTCGTCCGCGGGCCGTGCCAGATCCGCCTCCGAGCCCGTTTGTCCTTCAGATCTGAGGAGTTTGACTTCAAATCCTTCTAAGTCCCTGTGTTTTGTTTTCTGATGCAATATTCAAACAATGATAACTTTTTGTGTGATGCTCCGTTTTGCGCAAATGAGATGTCCAGACGTTCGTGGTGACTTGCACTACATTTCATTCCATTGTGCCATGTCTGTTTGAGATCATCTAGGTGCTTATTTTTCTGTTGCAAGAGTGCATCCCGTTATAAACTGCTGTTAGTGATGTTTTTATGCCATCTTTGCATAGTGGTATCTTTTAGCTCGTTTATCCGAATGATGCAAATGACATGTCCACGTGTTCGTCTTGCCATGCTCTACATGATGATTGCTTAAGTTTGCATGATAGAATTAATCATGCCATGGTTATCTTCGTTGCAAAGTGCCATGTGGCTGTGATGTTGTTAACTTGTTATGAAATGCCAACTTGAGGAGCTCATTGCTATCGTTGTGTTTATCTCCATGATGCATGCTTGTATGTTTCGGGATCACCATCATGTGTACTTTAATGTGGTGCTTACCACTTGTCATGTTTAGTTTTGAGGTGACTTAATCTTGCTCTCAAAGATGCCATAATGAAACTGCTGTTTTAACACTTAGTGAAATTTCACTAAGTCTGGAATCTGTAATTTCCAGATGTCATGTTTGCTTGTTGTTCTAGGGCAATCCCTAATAGTTTTGGGGTGACTCTTGATGGTTCCTTGTAGTATATATTGTTGGCTATCCATTCATGCTCTCACATGCTTATTTGAGTGGCTGTAGCATATTTAACTTTTGCTCCAAAGTTGCAATAAATTACTGGTGTCAGGATTTTGTTGTCAAGTTCAATATGTCCAAGCTTGTTGCTATTGATCCGTGGCTCCTTTGGGGGTGCACCAATGGACTTATTTGCTGTAAGATATGTCTAGTTTATGTTCATGCTCTTTGCCATGATGTTTGAGTGCTCTAGCTTATTTATCTAGTGCTCCGAAGTTGCTATGTGGCTGTAATTTCCAGCTTGTGCATATTTCTTGTTTCGGGCATAACTTTTAGCCCGTAGCTCCGATTGCAGCGAGTCTTATATGAAACTTGATTGCTTTTTCGTGTAGATTCATAATATACTATTGTTGTCATGTTTTGAAGTATTTTGCTTGAGTGCTATTTTCCGTGCTCCGTGTGCTCTCATAGTGCAACAATCATGCATCCATCATTTTTGTGTGCGCATTGCATCTTGTTGATTCGTGCCTTGTGTGATTGCATTGTTTAGAGACGGAAGCTGAGACCGAGTACGAGTACGAGCACGAGGTTACTACCGAGGTTGAGCACGAGGACCCCTCTTACGATCCGAACGACAACTCTTCAGGCAAGATGACCGAACCCGGATACCATTACTATTTTTGCATATTGCTAGAAGTCTCGATCTATAGTTTTGCCTCGATGCCCATGTCTTTCATGTCAGCCTCCTACTTGTAACCATGACCATGTTTAACCACCCTACCTATGCAAACCATTGATTGGCTATACGTAGGCTTTGCTTAGCCCCTCTTATAGCGTTGTTAGTTGCAGGTGAAGTTTGAAGATGCTTGCTTCATGATGAAGTTCGTTGGGTTATATCACACTATATAATGCTTAAAATGAAATAATATATATATTGGCAATGGGTGGAAGGCTAAGCCTTTTGCTTGGTGATTTGTTCCACTCATGCCGTTAGGAACCGTATAAACCGGTGTTATGTTCCTTGATTATGCGTTCCTCACACGGTTGGGGTTTATGGGGCCCCCTCGATAAACCGCTAAGTGCTAAGTCTTTTCCAGCAAGTCCCAACATTGGTAATATTTGTCTAATAACTAATTAAACTTGCATAGGGAGTAATTAACCCTCTTTCTTAATCAACAACCCGGGCCAGTGCTCCACATGAGTGTTGGTTCAAACTGGGGGTTACGCGGGGCCACCAGGAGGAAACTCGAGGTTTGGTAAAAACCTATGGGATCGCCCATCCGGTCGTGGCCTGAGACTAGATACGCGCGGCTATTGTCAGGGTGTCGGCACGCCGGGAGGATTTGCTGGATTAGCCTTACCTTAGTTCGGAGTATCTTGAGCACGGGATTCCGAGAATACTTGGGTGTTCCCACTTTGGAGTTGCGACTCCGCGGATCGTGGGCTTGTCATGGGCCAAGTTGGAACACCCCTGCAGGGTTTTGAACTTTCGAAAGCCGTGCCCGCGGTTATGTGGCAGATGGGAGCTTGTTAATATCCGGTTGTAGAAAACTTGACACATTGTTCTAATACACTACCAGCGTGAGTATCGTGACTGTCATTTTCCGAAAGGGGTTTCGGGAGATGAACACGGTGGGGTTATGTTTGACTGGCTTTAGTTTAGGATCACTTAGTGATCTTCTATCGACCGAGGCGCCTTCTCTTCTTGCTCTCTTTTACGTAAGCTAGTGCTAGTTGCTGCTGCAAACACTTGTTCTTTTCTTCAGCCTTATCCACTCCCAAGGCTTAAATAGTCATGTTACCCGGGAACAGGATTGCTGAGTCCTCTTTGGCTCACAGTTACTTCACCACACCAGATGCAGGTCCGATGGTGAGCTATCCAAGTGATGGCACCGAGCTTTACTGGGAGTACGACGAGGAGTGTAGCCGTTACTATGTTCGTTATCCTGATGATCAGTAGTGCAACTTCTACTAGGATTCGATCCGACCTGTGGATTTAAATTATGTTTGGTATCTTGTCATTTGGATTTTACCCTTAGATGGGCTGTGATGTTCTTTTGTATGATGATTGAAACATGTAATGTATTTGTGTGACGTGGCGAGTGTAAGCCAACTATTTTTATGTTTTCCATCCCCATCTTTTACATGAGTTGTGCAAAGATACCAAACTTGCGATCATTCCAGCATGGGGTTATGTCTCTAAGTCGTGCCTCGACACGTAGGAGATATAGTCCCATCCTGGGCATTACAAATACTTCCCTTACAAGGAATCAAGACCCGGACTCGTATCCGGCTTGTAATAGAAGATAGACTAGTCCTAACCCTACTAGTACTTCATATGTAACCCGCCCCTCCAACTTATATAAGGAGGGGCAGGGCACCCCAAGAGGGACAGGCTGAATAAACTCAAGGGCTAGACACAGCTAGAGGAGAGCCGGTTTATACGGCGACTCCCTCATGAGCATACGGAATAAGACCTAGCCACAAACATCATGTAGGGCTGTTACCGGATGTTCTTTCCTAGGGCCTGAAGCTATCTAAATCTTGTCTCGTGTGTTAACCCACCTCGACGATCTCCTCGTGTCACTCGTCCTGATCAACCCCTCTCAAGCTACTACGTAGATGCATTGGCCTCACGACTAAGTTCTCACATTAAGATATCTGGCCGTGACAAATCCACAACAGTTGGCGCCCATCATGGGGACCGTGCACGGTGGTGTTGAGTTCTTGGAGGGATCTATCTCAGGGATCGAGAAGTTCACGATGTGTTGGATGGAAAAGAGCTGGCGCAGAAGTCGTCCAACGAATAGTCAAAACATCATATACAAGAAATTCCAGATCAATAGAAAATTAGGGTTGCATGTTCGGCGCCTGTTACACGCGCCGCAGTGATCCACCGAGTACGAGACCGAGACAGAGATATTTTGTGGTGTCATCCTTAGGTGATTCTTCATGTCACGGTTTGATGGACACAGAATTTCCGCCATGGCACTACAAGTTCAGAGGAATTCTACAGCGGTAGGGGCCAGTAGAACCAAAAGCGTTTCATGGTTGTGACTACTTTTGTTAAATTTTGATCCAAATTCTACCGTATTGGACTAGATGTTGTACATACGGTGTGGGACTTTGCGTTGGCACCGACGCGTAAGAGTACAAGTCGTTTACTTGTCCTCCAAGGACTCATGTGTATTTCCCTCATATATACTCCATGTAGTCGCATCTAAGACGGCTTGTCGTCTCGTGCTTGTAATACTCCTCCTCATAGTGATTGCGCCTTCGTGCGTCTGTGGTTTTCTCCCGCAAGGGTTTCCATGTTAAATCCGTGTCTCTCGTGCCTCGTTTATTTCTCATTATTATCTAACAAGTGGTATACATAGCCAAGTGTGCAGATACGAGATTGGAGACAAGACTTAGGGGTTGGCGTTAAGTACGCCGCCGACCGCTGCAAGTCGCCGAGACCGACAGCTTCGCACCACTGCGAAATTTACGAAAGCCAAGCCTCGTGTTCCAGATCTGAGACAAACTTCACTGCATGGCCGTCAAATCAACTCATTGGCCGCTGCGTTCCAATCCGTTCCTGCATCTATTTTAGATCGGCGTGTGGCTACATCCGTTCCTGGCCGTTCCGCCGAATTGCTGCCGCTGGCCGCTTCAAGTCCCGAGATTTAATCTACTCATGGCATCCATGAAGTACGATCTTCCACTGCTGGACCGTGACACAAGGTTTACTCTATGGCATGTCAAGACGCGGGTCGACTATGATGATGCACTGGATAGTTTTGGGAAAGACCGAATTCAGGACTGGACTGATGATGAGAAAAGAAGGGATCATAAGGCTATGTCACAAATTCAACTCCATTTGCATAATAATATTTTGCAGGAAGATTTGAGCGAGAAAACTACCGCCGCTCTATGGTTAAAGCTGGAAAGCATTTGCATGACAAAAGATCTTACCAGCAAGATGCATCTGAAGCAAAAATTATTCCTACACAGGTTACCCGAGGGAGCTAATGTTTTGAATCAGATTTCAAAATTTAAAGAGATCATATCCGATCTAGCTGCAATGGAGGTTAAGTATGAAGAGGAAGACACTGCTTTAATGTTACTTTGTTCACTGCCAAGTTCTTATACCAATTTTAGAGACACCATATTATACAGTCGTGATACTCTCACACTTAATGAAGTTTATGAAGATTTGAACTCTAAGGAGAAGATGAAATTAATGGTGCCTCATGATGGTTCAAGTTCATCACAAGCCGATTGATTATCTGTTCGTGGCAGGACAAAGGAGAAGAACTCCAATAATGGAAACAGAGTCAAAAGTAAGAACGGCCACAGGGGCCGATCGCAATCCAGAGATAAGAAGTATTGCAGATATTGCAAGAGAGACGGGCATGACATCTCCGAGTGTTTCAAGTTGAAGAACAAAGAAAAGAGAAAATGTAACAAACAAGGTGAAAATTCTGCTAACGTTGCTCGTGATGATAGTTTCGATGATTCTCTTGTCGTTATTGCTGGATGTGCCAAGACCAATGATGAGTGGGTACTTGACACTGCATGTACTTTTCATATGTGCCCGCATAGAGATTTGTTTACTACTTTTGATTCCACTACTGCTGCTGGTTCTGTTTTGGGTTTTGATAATTCACCATGCAAGATTGAAGGCATAGGTTCCGTTCGAATCAAGATGTTTGATGGCACAATCAGACCTTTGACAGATGTTCGGTATATTCCGAAAATGAAAAGAAATATTATTTCTATGAGTGCTCTTGATGCAAAGGGGTACAAGTATTCAGGTGAAGATAGTGTTTTGAAGGTCACCAAAGGTTCCCTTATTGTGATGAAAGGTGACTTAAGTTCGACCAATGGTCTTTATTACCTGTGAGGTTCTACCGTTTCAGGTAATGCTACTGCAGCAATTTCAAAGAATTCTGATTGTGATGCTGCTAACCTTTGGCATATGCGTCTTGGACATATGAGTGAACTTGGTTTTTCAGAGTTAAAGAAGATAGGTCTTCTTAAAGGATACAAAAGTGGTAAATTGAAATTTTGTGAGCATTGTATCTTCGGCAAGCACAAGAGGGTGAAGTTCAATACTTTGACTCATACAACTGAAGGTTTTCTTGATTATGTGCATTCTGATTTATGGGGACCATCTCGCAAGAAGTCATTAGGTGGTGCTAGTTACATGCTGACTGTAATTGATGATTATTCAATAAAAGTTTGGCCTTATTTCTTGAAGCATATATGGAAAGCAATCTCAGCATTTAAGGAGTGGAAGATTATGATTGGAAGACAAACTGACAGGACGGTAAAAATACTTCGCACTGATAATGGTATGGAATTCTGTTCTAAGCAATTTCAGAATTATTGCAAGTCTGAAGGCATTGTCAGACACTACACCATTCCTTATACTCCTCAACAAAATGGTGTTGCTGAGTGTCTGAACATAACCATTATTTCCAGAGCCCATTGCATGTTGTCCAATGCAGGTTTGCATAAGAGTTTTTGGGCTGAGGCCGCTTCCACTGCTTGTTATCTCATTAACCGTTCACCATCTATTGCTCTTAATAAGAAAACTCCAATTGAGGTATGGTCTGGTTCACCTGCTGATTATTCACAGTTGAGAGTTTTTGGTTGCACTACTTATGCTCATGTTGATAATGGAAAATTGGAGCCTACCGCTGTTAAGTGCATCTTTCTTGGTTATAAGTCTGGTGTTAAAGGTTTTAAATTGTGGAATCCTGAAACCCAAGTGGTTGTTATTAGCAGAAACATTATCTTTAATGAACATGCTATGTTACATGATGTTTCATCTACTAATGTTCCTGTTGAGAGTGAACAACAGGCTACTATTCAACATCCTACTATTCAGGTGGAGCATGTTATTGATTCAGGTGATACATCTGGTAATGAAAATGTTGATGCACATGATGAACCCATCATTGATGATGAACATGTCACTCCCACTCCAAATCAGCCTATTGTTCCACCCGGTTGGAATCTTGCACGTGACAGAGTTAGGCGGGGTATTGGTAAACCTAAAAGGTTAATTGAAGAGTGCAATATTGTTTCTTTTGCTTTATCTGTTGTAGAGGAAATTGAAGGTAATGCTGATCCTTTTTCATATTCTGAGGCTAATATTTCTGGTGATAGTAATAAGTGGATGACCACTATGCATTATGAGATGGAATCACTTGAAAAGAATGGCACTTGGGATTTAGTAAAATTACCGAGAGAGAAGAAACCTATTCATTGCAAGTGGGTTTTCAAGAGGAAAGAAGGTGTTTCTCCTAATGATGAGACAAGATATAAAGTAAGGTTAGTTGCTAAAGGTTACAGTCAGATTCCAGGTATTGACTATAATGAAGTCTTTTCTCCTGTTGTGAAGCATAGCTCTATTCTCACTTTACTCAGTATTGTTGCCATGCATGATCCTGAGCTTGAACAATTGGATGTTAAAACCACATTCTTACATGGAGAATTAGAAGAGGATATTTATATGGAACAACCTGAAGGATTTGTTATTCCTCGAAAAGAAAAGCTTGTCTGCAAGTTAAAGAAATCTCTTTATGGATTGAAGCAATCCCCTAGACAGTGGTACAAGAGATTTGACACCTTTATGCTCTCTCATGGTTTCAAAAGGTCTAATTATGATAGCTCTGTCTATTTGAAAACTATCAAAGGTTCAACTATTTATTTGCTCCTTTATGTTAATGATATGCTAATTGCTGCAAAGAGTATGTCAGATATTAATGAACTAAAGAAGCAATTGAGTAATGCATTTGAGATGAAGGATTTGGGTGCAGGAAAGAAAATTCTTGGAATGGAAATATCCAGAGATAGACCATCTGGAAAAGTATATCTGAGTCAGAGAGGATATATTGATAAAGTTCTTCATCGTTTTAATATGCATAATGCCAAGCCAGTATGTACTCCATTAGCTGCACACTTCAAATTATCATCAGCTTTATGTCCTAAGTCAGATGTAGATATTGAGTACATGTCTAGAGTTCCCTATTCGAGTGCAGTTGGTTCACTTATGTATGCCATGGTTTGTTCCCATCTGGATTTATCATATGCATTGAGTGTTGTCAGTAGATACATGGCTAATCCTAGAAAAGAGCATTGCAAAGCAGTTTGGGGGATTTTCAGATACCTGCGAGGTACTTCTAATGCTTATTTACAGTTTGGGAAAACTGGAGATGGACTTGTTGGTTTTGTTGATTCTGATTTTGCGGGTGATTTGGATAAGAAAAGATCACTCACAGGTTATGTTTTCACCATTGGTGGTTGTGCTGTGAGTTGGAGACCAACTTTGCAGTCTATTGTGGCTTGTTCCACTACTGATGCCGAGTATATGGCTATTTCTGAGGCATGCAAAGAAGCTATCTGGTTAAGAGGTTTGTACACTGAGCTTTGTGGAAATTCATCTTGACCTACCGTGTTTAGTGACAGTCAAATTGTTATATATCTTACAAAGGATCCTATGTATCATGAGAGAACGAAGCACATTGATGTTAGATTTCACTATATTCGAGATGTTGTTGCTGAAGGTGATTTGAAGGTACGCAAGATAAGTACTCATGATAATCCTACTGATATGATGACAAAGCCAATTCCTACCAATAAGTTTGAGCTTTGCTCAGGCTTAGTTGGTATTTCTCACTAGTCCAATGGACTTTGACGCACAAGGTGTTGATGCTGATTTGGATGGAGTTATTTACTTTATTTCGACTACTGGAGGGAATTTGGCTCAAGGTGGAGATTGTTAAATTGTGATCCAAATTCTACCGCATTGGACTAGTCGTAGTACATACGGTGTGGGCCTTTGCGTTGGTACCGACGCGTACGAGTACAACTCGTTTACTTGTCCTCCAAGGACTCCTATGTATTGCCCTCATATATACTCCAGGTAGTCGCATCAAAGACGGTCTGTCGTCTCGTGCTTGTAATATTCCTCCTCATAGTGATTGCGGATTCGTGTGTCCGTGGTTTTCTCCTGCAAGGGTTTCCACGTTAAATCCGTGTCTCTCGTGCCTCTTTTATTTCTCGTTATTATCTAACAACTTTTTATGTGAAGGCAAGGTTGACCAGTCAAGATGAGAGGGAGGGGTAATCCCACATGAGACCATCCAAAATTAATCGACAGCGAACCTGAAACGGATAAGGCAGTAACCGGGCTCCTCCAGCTCATGCGGCCTCGTTTTGAGCCGTCGCCCTGTTTCGCTCGCACTCCACCCCGCGGCCGCCATTGAGCTGCATGCCGGCTGTGAAACGGCCTCATCGCCCTGCATCTGCCTGTGCTAAGCCACCGCGAGGACTTCACCTTCAAGTCGTCTCCATCATGGCCAGTGCTGAGCCATTGTCCTGAGCAGCCGTCCATTGAATCACCCCGATTGCTCGCCCGCAGAGTCGCCACCGGGGCCTTGTCAAACCGGTCGCACTTGAGTTGCCTTCGCCGGTGCGCTCAGCTGCTGCTGTAGCCTGCCTCGACCTCGCTCATGCTGTGCTGCTGAGCCACCGGCGTCCTCAATAGCCACGAAGATATACGACTCGGATGGAAGTTACGCATCGCCGTCTCGCCTTGCAGTTCCGGCCACCATGACCCCGCAGCCTCAGGTCTCTCATGGTTTCAAAAGGTCTAATTATGATAGTTGTGTCTATTTGAAAACTATCAAAGGTTCAACAATTTATTTGCTCCTTTATGTTGTTGATATGCTAATTGCTGCAAAGAGTATGTTAGATATTAATAAACTAAAGAAGCAATTGAGTAGTGAATTTGAGATGAACGATTTGGGTGCAGCAAAGAAACTTATTGGCATGGAAATATCCAGAGATAGACCATCTAGAAAAGTATATATGAGTCAGAGAGGATATATTGATAAAGTTCTTCGTCATTTTAATATGCATAATGCCAAGGCAGTAAGTACTCCGTTAGCTGCACACTTCAAATTATCATCAGCTTCATGTCCTACGTCAGATGCAGTTATTGAGTACATGTCTAGAGTTCTCTATTCGAGTGCAATTGGTTCACTTATGTCTGCCATGGTTTTTTCCCGTCCGGATTTATCATATGCATTGAGTGTTGTCAGTAGATACATGGCTAATCCTGGAAAAGAGCATTGGAAAGCAGTTTGGTAGATTTTTAGATACCTGTGAGGTACTTCTAATGCTTATTTACAGTTTGGGAAAACTGGAGATGGACTTGTTGGTTTTGTTGATTCTGATTTTGTGGGTGATTTGGATAAGAGAAGATCACTCACGGGTTATGTTTTCACCATTGGTGGTTGTGCTGTGAGTTGGAGAGCAACTTTGCAGTCTATTGTGGCTTGTTCCACTACTAATGCCGAGTATATGGCTATTTCTGAGGCACGCAAAGAAGTTATTTGGTTAAGAGGTTTGTACACTGAGCTTTGTGGAAATTCATCTTGACCTATCGTGTTTAGTGACAGTTAAAGTGTTATATATCTTACAAAGAATCCTATGTATCATGAGAGAACAAAGCACATTGATGTCAGATTTCACTATATTCCAGATGTTGCTACTGAAGGTGATTTGAAGGTATGCAAGATAAGTACTCATGATAATCCTGCTGATATGATGACAAAGCCAATTCCTACCAATAAGTTTGAGCTTTGCTCAGCTTAGTTAGTATTTCTCACTAGTCCAATGGACTTTGACGCACAAGGTGTTTATGCTGATTTGGATGGAGTTATTTACTTTATTTTGACTACTGGAGGGAATTTGGCTCAAGGTGGAGATTGTTAAATTGTGATCCAAATTCTACCGTATTGGACTAGACGTAATACATACAGTGTGGGCCTTTGCATTGATACCAACGCGTACGAGTAAAACTCGTTTACTTGTCTCTCGTGCCTCGTTTATTTCTCGTTATTATCTAACAACTTTTTATGTGAAGGTAAGGTTGACCAGTCAAGATGAGAGGGAGGGCTAATCCCACATGAGACCATCCAAAATTAATCAACCGCGAACCGAAAATGGATAAGGCAGCAAACCGGGATCCTCCAGCCCATGCGACCTCGTTTTGAACCGCCGCCCTGTTTCGCTCGCACTCCACCCTGCGACCGCCGTTGAGCTGCCTGCCGGCTGTGAAACGGCCTCATCTCCCTGCATCTGCCTGCGCTAAGCCACCGCAAGGTCTTTGCCTTCAAGTCATCTCCGCCGTGGCCAGTGTTGAGCCATTGTCCTGAGCAACCGTCCGTTGAATCACCTAGACTGCTCTCCCGCAGAGTCGCCACCAGGGCCTCGTCAAACCGGTCGCACTTGAGTTTCCTTCGCCGGTGCGCTCAGCTGCTGCTGTAGCCTGCCTCGACCTCGATCCTGCTGTGTTGCTGAGCCGCCGGCGTCCTCAATAGTCATGGTGATATATGATTCGGATGGAAGTTACGCATCACCGGCTCGCCTTGCAATTCCGGCTGCCATGACCCTGCAGCCTCGGGTCACTCACGCAGCCTTGCCAAGCTGCCAGATCCACTCACGCCTTCCACCACGGCAGTTCATCTCCTCTCCAAGTCGCCGAACCTTTCTTCTGAGACTCGCTGTCGTTGCTCACTTTCGTTGGATTCCGTCAAGTTGCCGCGGCTGCCTCGCCGTGGCTTCAGGCCACTGCCCCCGCCTCCGCGCCAAGCTACTGCCTCGCCCCGAGCGGGCTGGAATGGCATTGAAGCCGCCTATCGCGACACCCTGGTAACTCGTCGCGGAGTGCCCTTACTCACCATTGCCGCGGCCTCGTCTGCGCTGGCAAGCCACCTCTGCTACCACCAAGTTTGTTGCTGCGGGCTCACTATGAGCCGTCAAATTGCTTCCACCTCCAACGTGATTAGTTCTGGGAGCCCACTAAACAAAAGACCAGCAATGGTTTTCATCAGCTATTCACGTGACTACATTACTAGAGGACAAATGCTGGAGCAACAATCACTCACGAGCATAGTCAATGTAGATGCCTTCGACCCACGAGGTAAAACTGCGACCAACGATGGTGATTTGGCAAGGATGTGACCCGTGAGCAGCTTGCGTGGACAAAGAAAAAAGAAGTATTGGTTGCTATGGCTACAAATACAAGTGCTGCAACTGGTTTGTCATGGGCTACGGTGCTAGGGCCACATCAGACATTTGATATGTTTTTGATCCCCAGTATCCACGTTCACCCGACACAAAATACCAGGTGCTATCTTTTCTACTTATTTTTTAGCACATATTGTGTTTATCAAAGAACAATTACTTTGGTCTATATATTTTTATGTATAGGAAAATGATTCATTATAAAGGTGGTGCCAAGCCAGTGCCTATGAAGTATGCATTAGCATGATCATGCATCGGCGTTCGCACCCACTTGCAGATTGAACGGGTGTGTGCAAGCCGCCGCTTGTGCAGCTTGATTTACCTCAACTCACCGGGACTACGCTCGTTATTGACTCGTCATCCGCGCACCTGTGATTGACTTGCCCGTCCGCACCGACTTACAACACCGCGGCCAACTCATATATCTGTGTTGCTTCTGATGTTTTAGTTGTATTTACCATCTGTCTCTCGCGGTCGGGTCTACATCAACTCAAACGGGATAATTTATAACCCGTCGAGCCTCAACATATTCCAGCGTTATGCTGTTCAACTATATGCAGGTTTATATCACGGTTAAGTATGGGAAATCTCAAGCCAACTCCTCGAGTCATCTTGAGACTCGAGGGCTACATAGACATGACTAGGGAAAATTGGCCGGTTTTAGTGAATTCAAGAACTTCCGGTCATTTGAGGGAAAATAACCCGGTCCCGGAGGCTACTGCCATATGGGTGCAAATTTACAAGCCGTCAGAAAAAAATTCGGCTCAAGAGGAAGATTCTAGGTTATCTTAAAAAGTTCCGGTTCAACATCCGGCTCGAGAGAAATCCGTCTTGGAAAGCTTTTAAGCTCTCAATATCCGGTTCAAAATCCCGATTCAAGAAGAATATATCTGTCACAAAAAATTAAAGGTTGCCAAAGAGAACTTGCTGCCATGATGCGCGGTTCAAACATGGGTATCCTGCCTTATTGGCTTATCACATTATTGGTCATTTGGGGGCTTCCTGCTCATCGAGCATAGCTGTGACTACCCTTTGATCCGGCTTACACGCCTTGTTGCAAATTACTTGGGGGCTTCCTGCTCACAGAGCATAGCTGTGACTACCCAAGTTAAAGGTCACTAAAGAGAACTTGCCTCATTGCGCAGTTCAAACATAGGTATCCTGCCTTGAGGTCTTATTATATATTATTTGGGGCTTCCGGTTCAATGAACATAGCTACATTTACCCTTTTTATTGGCTTGGGCGCCAGGTGTATTCACCAAAATTCCGGGTTATCCTGCCTTTATATGTCTTCCACTGCAACGAGGTAGTCCCAGAATGACCCGCCGTACTCTTGACAGTCAATCTTATAAAGACCCTGAACTTGTCAAGGTTAAAACAGCGATTGGTCATCTGAGGCCCGTCTTACAGGGTTTGAATAAAGGATTAACTTAGTGGCTATGCGACCCTTTGAAAGCACTTGATATGGAGGCTTGGCAAACTATGAAAGACTTGTCTTTTCTGATTTTACTTGACGCATTTCTTTGGTTTATATATTTGTGCCATATTGATATATGGTTAAAAAGATTCAGGACATGTAGCCTTCATCTTTATGGCTCATATTTGAGCGTATCCAGAGTTTGATAACCCGGTTTGGCTCTGGACAATAACTCGCCAATATAATGTGATTGTGCACTTTGAGGTTAGGCTCTGAGGCTTTTTTGGGATTGTTACCCTTTTGCTGCATATGGTGTTGTAAGCCGGCAGTATGAACCGATTTCAAGTGCCATGTAGCCTTGATTATATGAATCATCATTGAGCATTTTGGGTTTGATAACCTGCCCTAATAGCAGACTTTAAGTCGCCAGGATATTTTGCCTTGAGCAATCAAAACGATGATATTTCATGGCTCCGGGTTGATACTGGCCCCGGATTGTAATTATCAAGGCATCACCTTGGTATTAATCTACAAGTATATTTTGAATTGTTGGATGAATATGCGAGGTTTGATATCTCGCCCTAGCTTTGGACGTTAAGTCGCCAGTATATTTTGGATTGCACAATTGGAATCATGTGCTTATAAACCTTTGGGTTATCACCCTCACTGAATATGGCGATGTAAGACGGATATAGAAGTCAATTCTAAAGGTCTATTCTTCCTGGTTATATGAGTACGCGAGGTTTGATAGCCTGCCCTGATTTTCGACTTTAAGTCGCAAGTATATTTTGAAGGAAATATGCCCTAGAGGCAATAATAAAGTTGTTATTTATATTTCCTTATATATCAAGATAAATGTATTTTATTCGTGCTAGAATTGTATTGACCGGAAACTTCATACATGTGGAAATACATAGACAAAACAGAGTGTCCCTAGTATGCCTCTACAGGACTAGCTCGTTAATCAAAGATGGTTGAGTTTCCTAACCATAGGCATGTGTGGTCATTTGATTAACGAGATCACATAATTAGGAGAATCATGTGATGGACAAGACCCATCAGTTAGCTTAACACTATGATCGTTTAGTTTTATAGTTATTGCTTTCTTCATGACTTATACATGTTCCTCTGACTATGAGATTATGCAATTCCCGAGTATCGGAGAAACACCTTGTGTGCTCTCAAACGTCACAACGTAACTGTGTGATTATAAAGATGTTGTACAGGTGTTTCCAAAAGTATTTGTGGTGTTGGTATAGATCAAGATTAGGATTTGTCACTCCGAGTGTCAAAGAGGTATCTCTAGGCCCTCACGGTAATACACATCATAATAAGCCTTGCAAGCAAATGACTAATGAGTTAGTCATGAGATGATGTATTACGGAACAAGTAAAGAGACATGTCGGTAATGAGATTGAACTAGGTATGATGATACCTGTCGTGGAAATAACACGTCAGATGTCCGGATCACGGACTTAGTGGTGAGGCCGCGCATCTATGTAGTAGCTTGAGAGGGGTTGAGCGGAATCGAGAGGCGCGGTGCAAGACACGGATTTAGACAGCTTCGGGCCCCGGGAAACATCATCCGGTAATAACCCTACGTGCTGTTTGAGGCTAGGTCTCATTATGATCTTCGTGGTGTCGCCGGTAAACCGGCTCTTGGTGTCTAACCCTAGAAACTTGTCTGCTTGTGGCTTGTCTAAACTTGTCTCTTGTCTAACTTATCTAAAAACCTATCCCTCTTTGGGGAGCCCTGCCCCTCCTTATATATGTTGAAGGGGCAGGTTACATGACTAGTCCTAGTAGGACTAGGATTGATCTATTACAAGGAGTCCTAGTCTTGCTTCCTTTGTAAGAGAATATTCCTTATGCTTTCTTCATAAACCGGTCCACAATTAATATGAACCGGCCTTCTGGGCCTTGGGCCTTGTCATCCATGATCCGCCTGCCGGGTTACCAGTAACTTGCCAAATGTAAACCGTCTTAAGTAAAATGTCCAGTCCGGCCGGGTTATAATTCCGGCCGGTTCATACCGCGGGGTAATATCCCCGACATTAGCCCCCAAGTTTAGCTTGGATTTATCCATGGTAAACTTATGCTCCAAAATAAACACATGAACAAATTGATAGGTTGTGCTCCGGGTTATGAATTCTTGTAAACCGGCACCTGATCATCTTTAAGTCCTTGTCCTTCCTTCTTCTAGAAAATCCGGGTCAACAGACCAACTTCATAATCAACTTTGCTTGCATAAGAAATATTGTAAATAAAGAGTCCATTTGAATCGACCTTCCAATGTTCTGACTTGACAAAAATATTGGTCTTTGAAATATTCAATTGATATACAGCCGGCTTAAAGATGTAGAACTTGCCGGTTTATGATTGCCAAAATTGCTGGGTCACACAATTTAATCTGAAAATTTGAAGATGTTCCTCCTTTATATGCATATTACCTATAGCCCCCAAGTGTCGGGTCATTATGTAATAATGAGAAGGGACTTTGTATATATTCCATTGAAAATAGCCTTGTATAATCTTGAAGAAATCCGGATTGTACATCCCAATCACTATGAAACTGAATATACCATATCACGTAGCCCCCAAGTGCCGGGTTATTATGCAATAATGAGCAGGGACTTTGTAAATATAATCATTGAAGACAACATTATATGATGTAACTTCCATCGTGGGGCTTGAACCCACGTCCACAAGGTTAAGAGCTTTGTGCTTTACCAACTAAGCAGTGGACCCTTCAATACTTTCCATTAGCCCCCAAGTGTCAAGTAGACAACTTGCTTGTGTGCTTGAGACTTTTGTCTTTGAATTGCTGCTGTTTACTGCTTCAACTGCCCATTAGCCCCCAAGTGTCAAGTAGACAACTTGCTTGTGTGCTTGAGACTTTTGTCTTTGAATTGCTGCTGTTTACTGCTTCAACTGCCCATTAGCCCCCAAGTGTCAAGTAGACAACTTGTGTATTTGATGTAATCTCAATTTGAATAATGTAGCCCCCAAGTGCCGGGTTGTAAGCCTGCAGCAACTCGGGACTTTTCCTTTATAGAATAAATCTCTTTCATTGATGAAATAATATCCATTGCGCTTAAAGCGACTTTGAAAACCTCAATCATAATATTGATAACCATAATAGAAATCCAGCCATGTTTGGCTATTGAAGAATATAATCCGGTTTGAAGACCGGTTTCAATGATGTTTGATCACAATCGGGCCGGGTTAATAAACACCGGTCATTATTTTGTCTCATACTGGCGACTTATAGTCAAAACCAGGCCGGTTTAATAAACACCGGTCATTATAACTGATCATGTACTGCCAATATGTATTTAAAAACAAGATACTTCATACCTGCGATCAAGTATGCTTGATATTCTTAATCCGGTAGAACCTTAAAATTTCTTGATGAAGATCTTCATGGATCCAATAACAAACCCGGGTTTTGATAACATACACCGGTTTATCTTGTTCTGAAAACTTTGTTCAGAAATTTGTGGCTTGTTGCCTGATAGATGATCCGGGTTTTAATGAACGCCGGTTTACTTGGTCTGATATACATGATCCAGACTTTCAATTTGATAGATATGTGGTCAACTTGTGTAGCTGTTCCACTCCGGTTTAAAAGGTTATAGAACACAAAAACACCAAAAAACATGCAATTTTTGCAAATAAGACCATGTAGTCGAGGCTTTTTCAAAGAGCTGCGAGGCTCAAAGCAAGGTTCAGCCAATCAATGGATGCGGGTACCATCCAGAGGGCCTAGCCAATCACTGAACGTGGAATTATCCAACTTTTCAGAGGGCCGAAAGAACCGTATATAAAAATTATTCCGATCACTGGGACGCGGATTGGCCGACACTCCCAGAGGGCCTAGCCAATCACTGAACGTGGAATTATCCAACTTTTCAGAGGGCCGAAAGAATCGTATCTATTACTCCGATCACTGGGACGCGGATTGGCCGACAGTCCCAGAGGGCCTCCAGGGTTCCTCCTGAACCGGTGGGTCAATCTAAACCAATCACTGAACGTGGTACTATCCAACTTTTCAGAGGGTCGAAAGAAAAATTATTCTGATCACTGGGACGCGGATTGGCCGACACTCCCAGAGGGCCTCCAGGGTTCCTCCTGAACCGGTGGGTCAATCTAAACCAATCACTGAACGTGGACTTGTCCAACTTTTCAGATGGTTGAAAGAACTATGAAACTAATCCGATCACTGGGAGTGGATGATACCAACTCCCAGAGGGCCTCCAGGGTTCCTCCTGAACCGGTGGGTCAATGTATACCAATCATTGAACGTGGACGTATCCAACTTTTCAGAGGGTCTCCAGGGTTCCTCCTGAACCGGTGGGTAAATTGTGAAGCGTCCTCTCTTCGAACCGGATATGATCTCATGTTCTTTAGAGAGTTTTATTGCTCCTTTGCATATATTTTCTGCATAACCAGATAAACTGATCAAAGCATCGTATTTTCTTAATGAAAAATGATATATAACAAGAGAAATAATATTGTAGATGGATATCACCTGAGTGAATTTGAACCGGTATGTTGAATAGTCCGGATCATAGGGTAGACAGTAAAATGACC
The DNA here is from genome assembly GCA_902687465.1 of Secale cereale. Lineage (NCBI taxonomy): Eukaryota > Viridiplantae > Streptophyta > Magnoliopsida > Poales > Poaceae > Secale > Secale cereale. Next base: position 295,834,644 of record LR738712.1, read on the forward strand.
GCAGTATCAGAGGTAGCGTAGACATATGACTCGGCCGCGGTATTGTAATCCGGCGGAGATGAACGAGTTATCCTCCGTGTTGTCAACTGATTTGTTTGAAGAAACAGATGGGCCGGCCGGCGCCGACGGGCTAGTCGCCTTCCTTGTTGTGAACCGGCTCTGTTGCGTAAAGCGGCCAAGGTGTTGTTACCCAGCGTGGGAGTCCGTTAAAGTAACGATGTCCACCAGCGTCGAATCGTGTTGGCGTGCCTCCATCTCCGCGGTATAATACCATTTGTAAGGAATAATTTTTCTGATTCGCTTGGAGAACAGATGAGTTGGCCGTGGTACTTGTAAACTGGTGAGATGTGTATCCGCCGGGCCGGTTTATGAGGACAGGTGCGGCACCGGCGTGTTAATGTAGACCGGACCGCGGAAGCGGTGGCGTACACACGCCCATTGGCGAGGGAGTCGGCCGCGGTGTTGGAGACCTACGCGCGTGGGCGTAGACAGACGAGTCGGCCTGCGCGTTGAGGTAAACCGGACCACGACACGTATGTTCGTGTATCTACGGCATACCACCACTCCTCCCCTTTCTTTTTAATATAATAGTCATCCTGCGTAAAAAATGCAAGAGTAATTGTTGTCGGATAAATAAATATGTGCTGATAAAATACCTAGGAAAAATAACACCTGATCTTTTTCGTTGGGTCCGAAACGGCCCAGCACGACGGATGATCGGGGCGGTGGCTGGTTGGCAAAGCTGCGGTAAAGGTGCGGCGGAGGCGTAGTAATGAGGAGGCTCAGTATGACGCGATGAGATAGCAGCGTCCGTAGAGGCAATGACCGCAAGCGGCGGCAGCTCGGGAAGAGGTCGCATCAAGGGAAGCCATTGCAGCTCAACACGTGTGCGAAGGGCGCCGGTGGTTTGAGGTACTGCCGTGAGTCTCGTCGGTCTTGAACCAATATTTTGCCGCAAGCAATTTAAAATCAGTCACACTCTGAACGATGTATGCATTGGGCCACTTGCTGCAGTATCTTTGTCGGGCCTCCTGTTGTAGTCCCTTTGTGTTTTCCCTTTCCTAATGTAATTATTGCCTGCAAGTAGACTTTTATGTGCGGCGACGAGTAGCATCGGTGGTTCCTGTAATACTTCTTCCTGAACAAGTGTGCATGTGCTTGCTTGCGAACCAACTGGGCGACGCAGGAGTCGGCCAGCGTGCGGAGCTCTCGGCCCCGATTTGCAACCGCGGCGGCTCGCGGCTGAGGCAGCCTGGTGGCTTGTACAATACGGGGGTAGGCCACAGTATTGAGGATGGCGACGGCTCGGAAGCCGCCGGGGCATCCATGAGGCAGCTCATAACTCTGAACAATAAGAACACTTTCTTTATCTGAATTGTAATAGCTGCTGTAGTCATTGACCGCTCCTTGTTCTTAGTCGGAGGTACCGGCGAAGGCGGGACGTGGCAGCTTTGCGGACAGCGGTGGCTCAAAAGTGGAAGGCCGCGATGAGGCGGCTCACAGCGGGGACCACTGGCTTAGAACATGCGCGAGGTCGAAGCCGCGAAGAAACACGGCGACTCTGGTCAAGCTCCGATGAGCCCGGACGGGGTGATCTGTCAGTAGAACTTTTGATCAGAGGGGGTCAGTGCGGCGGCTCAGAGCCGCGGGCGCCGGTTCAGAGGCGGCACTTGATAACCAAAGCAGAGGCGGAATTCGGCGGTGTTGAATTTATGGCAGAAACGGAATCCGGCGGAGTGGTAACTCGGAAGCAGAGGATCCCCAGCGCGTGGACAGCTCAGCGGAGGAGACCCGGCGCGGGGAAGCGGAGCAGACCCAGCAATGACCGGCGCACGCAGACCCGGTCAGGTAGCGAGCTAGCGGCGCGGCACGGCATCTGTAGAAACGGGCGGCTGCGGTTGCAGTAGCGGAAGCTGACTTGCTCGCAGACTCGAAGCCAGATTCGCAGCAGAAAACAAAGCCGACTCGAAGCCCCATGGGGCAGGTTGTGTGAGGGAAAATCGATCACAAAACTGAATCTCGGTCGTAGAAGAGACCATGGCTTGGCGCAGAAGCACCGCCGGTTTGTCGAAGCGGTGCGGTGTCTTGTAGATGGACGATGTGGCAGAGGCAAGACTGAATCCGTGTCCTCATCCACTTCCGTTTTTTTTTTTTAAAAAACGGGCCAGACTCTTGTAGTGTCTTACTTCCATAGCTCTTGAATCAGCCTCCTGGTGTTTCCTTGTGTGCATGCATTAATCGGAGTTGACCAGAAAGATAAAACGATTTGGCTGGGATCACGTATGAGTTGAAGATGCCTTAGTCTCTTGAAACCCACGGATTTGATGCTTCACGTGACATAATAGCACTCTTGTCTGGATTGGGATTTGACCTGTTTTGATCTTCACCTACGTCACCATGAATCGCCCAAAGCTAGCTCGGACCCGACGAAATCTCCCCGGAGGCGGCCGCATAACAATTAACCCTAAAATAGTCCAAATCTTATGCCTGCCGCCGCAGAACACTTCGTCAATCTTGACCAGTCGTGAGCTTCCCGATCCACAAAGGGCTCCCTCCAAGAACTCAACACCACCGTGCGCAGGCCCCACGGTGGGCGCCAACTATCGTGGAAATAACACGTCAGATGTCCGGATCACGGACTTAGTGGTGAGGCCGCGCATCTATGTAGTAGCTTGAGAGGGGTTGAGCGGAATCGAGAGGCGCGGTGCAAGACACGGATTTAGACAGCTTCGGGCCCCGGGAAACATCATCCGGTAATAACCCTACGTGCTGTTTGAGGCTAGGTCTCATTATGATCTTCGTGGTGTCGCCGGTAAACCGGCTCTTGGTGTCTAACCCTAGAAACTTGTCTGCTTGTGGCTTGTCTAAACTTGTCTCTTGTCTAACTTATCTAAAAACCTATCCCTCTTTGGGGAGCCCTGCCCCTCCTTATATATGTTGAAGGGGCAGGTTACATGACTAGTCCTAGTAGGACTAGGATTGATCTATTACAAGGAGTCCTAGTCTTGCTTCCTTTGTAAGAGAATATTCCTTATGCTTTCTTCATAAACCGGTCCACAAATAATATGAACCGGCCTTCTGGGCCTTCGGCCTTGTCATCCATGATCCGCCTGCCGGGTTACCAGTAACTTGCCAAATGTAAACCGTCTTAAGTAAAATGTCCAGTCCGGCCGGGTTATAATTCCGGCCGGTTCATACCGCGGGGTAATATCCCCGACAATACCGACGATCGAATCTCGGACAAGTAACATACCAATGACAAAGGGAACAACGTATGTTGTTATGTGGTTTGACCGATAAAGATCTTCGAAGAATATGTAGGAGACAATATGAGCATCCAGGTTACTCTAATGGTTATTGACCGGAGATGTGTCTCGGTCATGTCTACATTGTTCTCGAACCCGTAGGGTCCGCATGCTTAACGTTCGATGACGATTGGTATTATGAGTTTATGTGATTCGATGTATTGAAGGTTGTTCAGAGTCCCGGATGAGATCACGAACATGACGAGGAGTCTCGAAATGGTGGAGACATAAATATTCATATATTGGAAGGTTATATTCTGACACCGGAATGGTTCGGGTTGTATCGGATAAAGTACGGAGTACCGGGTGGTTATTGAGCCTCATGGGCCTTAGTGGAGATGAGAGAGAGCTGGCCAGGAGGTGGCGCGCACCCCCCTTGCCCCAATCCAAATTGGACAAGGGGAGGGGGCGGCACCGCCTCCTTCCTTCTCTCCTCCTCGTCCTTCCCCCCTTCTCCTACTTGGACTAGGAAAGGGGGAGACCTACTCCTACTAGGAGTAGGATTCCTCCCCCATGGCATGCCCCTTGTGACCGGCCGGCCTCCTCCTCCCCTCCTTTATATACGGGGGAGGGGGCACCCCATAGACACACAAGTTGATCTTTAGCCATGTGCGGTGCCCCCCTCCATAGTTTTCCACCTCGGTCATATTGTCGTAGTGCTTAGGCGAAGCCCTGCGTTGGTAACTTCATCATCACCGTCACCACGCCGTCGTGCTGGCGTAACTCTCCCTCGGCCTCAGCTGGATCAAGAGTATGAGGGACGTCACCGAGCTGAACATGTGCAGATCATGGAGGTGATGTGCATTCGGTACTTGATTGGTTGGATCGCGAAGACGTTCCACTACATCAACCGCGTTACTAAACGCTTCCGCTTTCAGTCTACGAGGGTACGTGGACACACTCTCCCCGCTCGTTGCTATGCTTCTTCTAGATAGATCTTGCGTGATCGTAGGATTTTTTTGAAATACTACGTTCCCCAACAGTGGCATCATGAGCCAGGTCTATAGGTAGAAGAAATGCACGAGCAGAACACAAATAGTTGTGGGCAATAATAGTCATACTGCTTACTAGCATGTCATACTTTGATTTGGTGGTATTATTGGATGAAGCGGCCCGGACCGACATTACATGACCGCGTTCATGAGACTGGTTCTACCGACGTGCTTTACACATAGGTGGTTGGAGGGTGTCAGTTTCTCCAACTTCACTTGAATCGAGTGTGACTACGCCCAGTCCTTGTTGAAGGTTAAAACAACACACTTGACAAAAATCATTGTGGTTTTGATGCTAGGTAAGAACGGTTCTTACTAGAAGCCCGTAGCAGCCACGTAAAACTTGCAACAACAAAGTAGAGGACGTCTAACTTGTTTTTGCAGGGCATGTTGTGATGTGATATGGTCAAGACGTGATGAATTATACGTTATTGTAAGAGATGATCATGTTTTGTAAATTATCGGCAACCGGCAGGAGCCTTACGGTTGTCTCTTTATTGTATGAATTGCGAAAGCCATGTAATTGCTTTACTTTATCACTATGAGTTAGAGATAGTAGTAGTAGCAATAGTTGGCGAGACGACCACGACGCTACGATGAAGATCATGATGTCAAGCCGGTGATGATGGAGATCATGACGATGCTTTGGGGATGGATATCAGAAGCACAAGATGATGATGGCCATATCATGTCACATATTTTTATTGCATGTGATATTTATCTTATTATGCTTCTTATTTTGCTTAGTACGGCGGTAGCATTATAAAATCATCCCTTCGAAAATTTTCAAGGTACAAGTGTTCTCCCTGAGTATGCACCGTTCCGATAGTTCGTCGTGCCGAGACACCACGTGATGATCGGGTGTGATAAGATCTACGTTCACATACAACGGGTGTAAGACAGTTTTTGCGCATGCAGAATACTCGGGTTAAACTTGACGAGCCTAGCATGTACATACATGGCCTCGAAACACTGCAGATCGAAAGGTCGAGCGTGAATCATATAGTAGATATGATCAACATAAGAAGTTCACCAATGAAAACTACTGCATCTCACGTGATGATCGGACATGGTTTAGTTGATTTGGATCACGTGACCATTTAGATGAGTAGAGGGATGTCTCTCTAAGTGGGAGTTCTCTAGTAATATGATTAATCGAACTTTAATTTATTATGAACTTAGTCCTGATAATTTTTGCATATCTATGTTGTTGTAGATCAATGGCCCGTGCTACCGTTCCCTTGAATTTTAATGCATTCCTAGAAAAAGCTAAGTTGAAAGATGATGGTAGCCACTACATGGACTGGGTCCGTAACTTGAGGATTATCCTCATTGCTGCACAGAAGAATAATGTCCTGGAAGCACCGCTAGGTGAAAAGCCCGCTGCAGATGCAACACCGGACATTATGAACGTCTGGCAGAGCAAGGCTGATGATTACTCAATAGTTCAGTGTGCCATGCTTTACGGCTTAGAATCGGGTCTTCAAAGACGTTTTGAACGTCATGGAGCATATGAGATGTTCCAAGAGTTGAAGTTAATATTTCAAGCAAATGCCCGAGTTGAGAGATATGAAGTCTCCAACAAATTCTATAGCTGCAAGATGGAGGAGAACATTTCTATAGTGAACACTTACTCTGGATGTCTGGGTACTACAATCACATGACTCAACTTGGAGTCAAAGTTGATGAAGATAGTGTTATTGACAGAGTTCTTTAATCACTGCCACCAAGCTATAAAGACTTCGTGATGAACTATAATATGCAAGGGATGCAGAAGAAAGAGCTCTTCGCTATGCTCAAAGCTGCGGAGGTAGAAATCAAAAAGGAGCATCAAGTGTTGATGGTTAACAAGACCACCAGTTTCAAGAAAAAGGGCAAGGGAAAGAAGGGGAACTTCAAGAAGAATAGCAAGCTAGTTGCTATTCCTGCGAAGAAACCCAAGTCTGGAGCCAAGCCTGAAACTGAGTGCTTCTACTTCAAAGGGACTGGAAACTGGAAGCGGAACTGCCCCAAGTATTTGGCGGATAAGAAGGATGGCAAAGTGAACAAAGGTAATTTGATATACATGTTGTTGATGTGTACCTTACTAATGCTCGTAGTAGTGCCTGGGTATTTTATATTGGTTCGGTTGCTCATATTTGTAACTTGAAATAGGGGCTACGGATTAAACAAAGATTGGCTAAGGACAAGGTGAGATGCGTGTGGGAAATGGTTCCAAAGTCGATGTGATCGCCATTGGCACGCTACCTCTACATCTACCTCCGGGATTAGTTTTAGACCTAAATAATTGTTATTTGGTGGCAGCGTTGAGCATGAACATTATATCTGGATCTTTTTTGTTGCGAGACGGTTATTCATTTAAATCAAAGAATAATGGTTGTTCTATTTATATGAGTAATATCTTTTATCGTCATGCACCCTTGATGAGTGGTCTATTTTTGTTGAATCTCGATCGTAGTGATATACATATTCATAATATTTAAGCCAAAAGATGCAAAGTTGATAATGATAGTGCAACTTATTTGTGGCACTTCCGTTTAGGTCATATTGGTGTAAAGCGGAAGAAACTCCATGTTGATGAACTTTTGGAATAACTTGATTATGAATCACTTGGTGCTTGCGAACCATGCCTCATGGGCAAGATGACTAAAACTCCGTTCTCCGGAACAATGGATCGAGCAACTAACTTATTAGAAATCATACATACTGATGTATGCGATCCAATGAGTGTTGAGGATCGCGGCGGGTATCATTATTTTCTGTCCTTCACAAATGATTTGAGCAGATATGGGTATATCTACTTGATGAAACACAAGTCTGAAACATTTGAAAAGTTCAAAGAATTTCAGAGTGAAGTAGAGAATCATCATAACAAGAAAATTAAGTTTCTACAATCTGATCGTGGAGGAGAATATTTGAGTTATGAGTTTGGTCTTCATTTGAAACAATGTGGAATAGTTTCACAACTCATGCCACCTGGAACACCACAGCGTAATGGTGTGTCCGAACGTCGTAACCGTACTTTATTAGATATGGTGCGATCTATGATGTCTCTTACCGATTTACCACTATCAATTTGGGGTTATCCTTTAGAGACAGCTGCATTCACGTTAAATAGGGCAGCATCTAAATCCGTTGAGACGACACCTTATGAACTGTGGTTTGGCAAGAAACCCAAGTTGTCATTTCTTAAAGTTTGGGGCTGCGATGCTTATGTGAAAAAGCTTCAACCCGATAAGCTCGAACCCAAGTCAGAGAAATGTGTCTTCATAGGATACCCAAAGGAAATTGTTGGGTACACCTTCTATCACAGATCCGAAGGCAAAATATTCGTTGCTAAGAACGAATCCTTTCTAGAGAAGGAGTTTCTCTCGAAAGAAGTGAGTGGGAGGAAAGTAGAACTTGATGAGGTAATTGTACCTTCTCCCGAATTGGAAAGTAGTTCATCATAGAAACTCGTTCCAGTGATTCCTACACCAGTTAGTGAGGAAGCTAATGATGATGATCATGAAACTTCAGATCAAGTTACTACTGAACCTCATAGGTCAACCAGAGTACGTTCCACACCAGAGTGGTATGGTAACCCTATTCTGGAAGTCATGTTACTAGACCATGATGAACCTATGAACTATGAGGAAGTGACGATGAGCCCAGATTCCGCAAAATGGCTTGAGGCCTTAAAATCTGAGATGGGATCCATGTATGAGAACAAAGTGTGGACTTTTGCTGACTTGCCCGATGATGGGAAAGCCATTGAAAATAAATGGCTTTTTAAGAGGAAGACTGACGCTGATGGTAATGTTACTATCTACAAAGCTCGACTTGTTGTGACAGGTTTTCGACAAGTTCAAGGAGTTGACTACAATGAGACTTTCTCACCCATAGCGATGCTTAAGTCTGTCTGAATCATATTAGCAATTGCCGCATTTTATAATTATGACATCTGGCAAATGGATGTCAAAACTACATTCCTTAATAGATATCTCAAAGAAGAGTTGTGTCGGCGTCCTGGGAACCTGGGTACCCAGACTTGCCTGTCTGCGGGCCGCAGCACGCTCCTGCTACGGCCTAGTACGGCCCAGCTGATCGACCAGCTGCCCAAGACCCTCTCGAGGGGGCTAGGCCTCACGAGGAGAACAAAGTCAAGACCCCCTAAGGAGCGGCCTCGGCAAGGCGCTCCGGAGGGGCGGAGAATCCAAGGCCAAGCCTGCCTCAGGAGGAGGCAGTGACGTCAGCAGTGACGCCCCGCGCCAGCGGGTGCCAGTGGCGTAGTTGCCGTTTCAGTGCAAAGGAGACAGCGCAACCGCAGGTTCCCGAGGAGCGGGACAAAGGTTTCCTCATTGGTGCAACAAGACCGAGGACCGCAAGGGCGACAGGGAGGATGTCACCACCGAGCCCACCACCGCGTCACCACATGGTCCTTTGGCAGGAGAATACTACTTTTGTCAGGGTAGGAACGTCCTTGTGTTCCCGCTCGAAATGGCCGTTGTGGGATCCCTTCCCGCCTAAACATTTCGAAGGAAGAGGACCCTGGCCGCCTATAAAAATATCTAGGATCCCCACTATGAAGGGGGGAAGCAGATCCATAAACTCTGCCACCACGCAAAGGAGCACGAACACTTGCCTCCTCACCCTCCGGAGCTCACCTCATGAGCTCAGGAATCACTGTATTAGTTCATATTCCAGCCCTCCTGAGGCCAATCTACCAAAGCAAGAAGTAGGGTTTTACACCACAAGGTGGCCTGAACCTGGGTAAACTCTTGCGTGCTTCACTTGTTGTTTGCTTGAATCGCTTCACTGGGCGAGGGCAAGACGCTAGGTAGACGTGAGTGGGAGAGATCTTCGTTCACGCCCCTGTGTTCGAACTTCTTGGGTTTTGCGGAGCCCTGAATTCGACATTTGGCGCGCCAGGTAGGGGGTGTGTCAAGATCTCGCCTCTCCGACGACCTCGTCCCGCTCTTGTCCGTCGAACCCGTGTCGCCCAGCTTCAGCGAACCACGACCACGATGGCAGAGACACATCAGACGCGTGTGGAAGCCCGTGGCGCCCGTGCCACTCGGGCATCGCCCTTCGGCCACGGGACTCGCCGTCACCCGGCCTTGATCGGGGCCGACGGCACGATGAGCATCACCGACCCGCCACCGGGGGACCGGCAGCACCCACCGCCCACTCGATGCCAAAGCCGCGCAGCGGCGCGGGCCGCCGAGCATGCAGCAGCGAGCTCACGGGACCGGCGTGAAATGGCGAACATGAGGGCCACGCTGGTGGTGGCAAGGGAGCTACTAAGGTGCCGGTTGCTCAATAGTGGCCACGGCGTGCTACTCCTCAGGGTGGCCGAGCTCCCCAACGCCGCCAACCCCGGAGCCGAGCCATTGTTCTTCCACACGATGACACCAGGAACCGGGTGCCGCGCCAGCCGCGCCCGGTCGCCCGTATGGTCAAGACCTGCGGCGACCCACGAGGGCGACAGGGAGTATGATCCGCTGAACCCTGCATATGATGCCGCCCCTCTACCTCGAAGCCTTTTTTACTCAGGTACCGCTCCTGTCGAGGAGCCATCAGGAGGCAACCGCAGGACTACGCCCGACGCCGGATGCGATCAGGCGCCGGCACGAGGAGAGTCAGGAGCGGAAGGCCGAGGGACAGACCCCCCCCCCCC
>LR738712.1:295844685-295958193 GCA_902687465.1 Secale cereale
CATCTTAGCCCTCGACCCTCCACCATCGTCACCAACGGCCATGGAGCGCGAATGAAGCACCGCGAGTGCCCGTGAGGGCCGGCACAGGCGGCACCGGCCGTAGGCCTCAGACTGCCAACATTTCTTGCCCGGAGCTCGACAGGCCAAGTAGACACTCCAGGTACTGCGCCAAGACAAAAAGGGAAGGGAAGGCCCAGGTCAGGCCCTCGCCCCCCCACGCGTGACCCATCGCGCATGAGCCCACCCTGGATTTCACCATGGGCTCGCTGGCGGCGGGTATGATGCATGTGGGAGGGTCCTTCTCCCCCTCCGCTCAGCCTCAAGACGCCGCGCCTCCCATCGTACCATCCCCCGGGCTGTGGAGGGTGCGTCTAGAAACGGTACGGCAGCCCGTCCTACGCACGCCAAGTGGGCCCAAGGCCGTGGCTCCGTCCCCCTGCTCACGAAATTCCGTACCCGCTGGGCCCGACCCTGATCAGGAAGGGCTCAGGGGCCATTAGGAGCGTGGGCAGGGCGGGGTCCCCCTCGCACTTCAGGACGCCACGTCTCCAGACGATGTTAGCCCCCAGGGGCGAAGCACGCTCGGAGATCGCATGAGCGGTGCACCTGGTGCTCGTCAAGGGGGCCTATGGCCAAGGTCCCATCCCCCCATCATGCGCAGTGTCCCACCTCATGAATGCCGCCTTCGGGTGAGTTCATGGCGGGAGCGGACTAGCGCGGGGCGGGGCCCTCGAAGCGAAGGGGCGGGCACGTTAGAAGATCTCCGCTCATGACACTCTCACGTAATAATGAGTGGGGCTGTACACGCCCCGGAGTCCCCGGAGCGTTGCCCTAGGGCCTTGGGGGATCCCTCCCACATCCTAGTGGATGCACCATGCTCCGTGCTGGCCGTCGACACTGCCCTCCAATGGCTATGCCCACACCCGCCGGTGGTAGCCCTACGCTCCGTGCTGGGGAGAAGACCGAAGACCTGCTCACGGGCCAGACGCGGCCCCTCTTTTTGCCATTCGCCTTAGCCTCCTGTGTATCTGCTTTTTCAAGTCGATCCCACAGCTGCGCGACTCGTTTCCTGAATAAAGGGGGGGGGGAATTTTTGTCCATATTTTGCGATTTTTGCAGAGTTTTTCTTCGCCCAGTCCATTTTTCGCCTTGCTCGGCTGAGCCGGGCTACGTCCGCGACCCCGACCTATCACTCCTCGCGAGGAGGGGCCGAGGCGCGGGCGCACGTTCTGTCTGGTCCACGGCCGGACTGCCAACCACTCTTGCGCTCACTGCAGGTACTCGCGAGGCGCGCCCGGACGAGGTCAGCAGACGCTCCTCTCGGAAACGCAACAAGGGCTTGAGGTCTCAACATCAGGGACAAACAAGGGAGTGCCTAAAACCTATCCTTACGGTGCTCAAACCCATTTTTACATCATCGAAAGTTTAAGTCTTGTGACACTCATCTTACCCGGCTCTGGAGCCCCAACCAAAAACAAATTAACAGTAGGAGCTGGATTAAGCATCGACACCTTCGTCAGAACCGTCGGCATCGCCCCCCTCAAGCACCGGCGAGTCATCGATGGCTGGAACGAGCTCCGTCACCAACGCGTCCACGTGGTCGTTCACCCATCCCTCCGAGGGGCCAGTGACCGCCTCAGGTGCAGGCTTTAGCAAGGCCTCGAAGTCCGTATGATGGTCAAGACGATGCAAGTTGCCAAAGATGCAGGAGACCGCACTCCTGAGGATGCCGCAACTCTGCTCCTCGACAAGCTGCCGAGCCTTCATGACCCCGCCTTCAAGACGCTCCACCACCCTGGCAAAGAACCCGAGATACCCGGCATCATCATCAACCAGAGGGTCGCCGACCCTCGAGTCAAGAAGCTCCCTTAGGGCTCGGCTGGCCCGGTGCCGGAGGGCCTCGAACATCTTCGAGCGGGTGTGTTGCATCCCATGGGCTCGCACGGCCTCCTCAGAATTCTGAGTCGAGAGGGTGTAAATGTCCTCCACTTGCTTGTGAAAGCAGGACAGTTCCGCCCTGGCAGTGGTGCGAGCCTTCTCCGATGCCCGCTCGCGGTGCTCCGCCGCGGCACAGGCCTCCTTCGACACCTATTCACGACGGTCGGCTGCGGCGCGAGCCTTCTCCGACACCTGCGGACGACGCTCGACATTCGCCAGTTTGCTCTTGAGAGCCGTGGCGTCCTTCTGGAGCTCGTTGCGCTTATCAACAAAGCGAGTCTCGTGAAGCCCTAGCTTCTCGCGATAATCCTTCCGGAGACGTTCCGCCTCCCGGGCAGCCTTCTTCGTGACGACCTCGCGATCTTCAAGGTTGCCCTCGGCTTCGGCTATCTGGCGCTCCATCGTCTCCAGGCGTTCGCACTCCATATCCAGCTCCATCGCCTGAAGTGCCAGCGCCTCCTCCCGCGCCGAGAGGCCCGCTGGGCTATCATCATCGGCCGCAGGTGCAGCAAGGGTAGGCCTTCGTGCGCGAACCTGACGCTCGAGCATGGCGTTCGAGGTCTCAAGCTCGCGCTCACTCTCCTCGGCGGCCGCGCGGCGGCGCTCGGCGTCCCGGGCCTCCTCCGGGGCCCGGTCGCAAGCCTCCTGAGCCGCCGCGGCCGATGCTTCCGCCTTCTTTAGGATGATGTCGTGTTGCAACTGGCTCAGGTTAACGGCGGTCCTCAATCGGCGCCAACCATGCGCCAGAAGTAGACCCTCGCCCTCAACGCGCCTATCCACTTCAGCAACCTCGACTTCGAGACGCTTCAGGGTGTCTGACGCCTCCCGCACAAGATCACGACGGACCGTGCTCCTGCATAGTGCAAGTTCCAGAAGGCGACTGGGCTCGTCCTCGACATCCGCGCTGCCCAAAGGGGGCTCCCCCTCTCCCTCCCGTTCAGCGCGCACCTCGGGGCTAGCCTCAGGAGTGCGCGATGCCTCCGGCGTGAGGGGCAGACATGGTCTTGATGGGTGGTCAGCCGCTAGCGCTGCCTTGCTGATCCATGGTGAAGACAAGCCCCGGGGCACGAGACGGGCCCCCGACGTGCCAAGAGCTGCTTTGCCCCAGAAGCGCTCGGCGGCTGGGAGCACAACCTATCCAATAAGGTCCGGGCACGGCTTCAAGAACCCGCGCGAGGCCTCTCGAAGACCCAGCATGGTCTGGAGGAGGGATGCAGGCGGAGCCTCCTGCGAGCCACACCGAGCGGCTCGAGAGTAAGCCGGAGGAGACCATGCGGAGCAAGGGGTCAGGAGAACCATATTGGGAAAGACAGGAAGAGCCGAGAGACCTCGGGGCAGGGCCATAGTTGCTCCTCAACCTCCGCCTCTTGCCTAGCGCCGCGAAGGATGACAGGAGGCCACTTGAGGCAAATGCGCCTAGACCCGGGGCAGGGTCGCGGTGGGCGCTCGGGGCCGACGCCCCGTTCCCCGATGCGATGTCGCGCGGACTTGCCTCGACCGGGGGCTGCTGCGCCTCCCCTTCAGTCGCTTCAGGAGCCAGCAGTGCCTTGGTACCCTCCACCACCTCCGTCGACACTGGCGCCCATGCTTCATCCGCTTGCCCCAAGGGCGGAGTGGACCCTAGGCCAGGGGCTCCGCTTGGCGCGTCCGCCCCGGAAGGGAAGGACGGGCTCGCGAGCCCTGATACCACCACCAAGGGATCGTCATGAGGATCAGGGGCGCCCTCCGGCAACAGTACCCACGCATCGAAGCAGGGCATCTTTTTAGCAAAAGCTCTTCCGGCCACAGGAGCCAAGTACAAGGGAGTTGCAGAGCCGGGGCGCGCTTCAGACACCCCGCCGACAAGGAGCCACAGCATCCCCTGGAGCGTCTCAGGAGGGAGCTTCTTCCGCTGAAGACGCGCGTGATCATCAAGACCTGAGAGAGCCCACATTGGGCGAGAATGGCGCTGGAGTGGGGTGACACGGAGGACAAGGAAGTCTCTCACCACCATCGCCAGGGTCAATCCATTTCTCCTCAGGCTGGCCAGCCGTCGCATAACTAGCTCCGCCCGTGGATCTGAGAGGACCTCGTGCCCCCAGCCCAAGTTCGGCACCGCCGGTGCATCGGGAAGGTGGAATTGGGGGTTGTACGCGGCAGCATCAACGTACACCCACTGCCGGCAAAATCCTGTTGTGGTTGGGTGAAGCGAGAAATCAATTACGGAGGCAGCAGTCGCTTCCACCGCGTGCAACGACACGCACCCCGAGCGCTGCCCCCTATCGACCAAGGAGAGGGCGAAGAAGTGGCAAAGCAGGGCCACAGACAGGGAAACGCCAACGAAAGCTTCACACAGGAATGCGAAGCAGGAAAGGAGGATGATGGACCCAGGGTCCAGGTGTAGCGCCCGAATCTGGTAATGCGTGAGTACTGCATAGAAGAAGGTAGAGAAAGGGGGAAGAGACCCCCGAAGATGGCGTGGAGATAAAGCTGGATGTCGTTGGCGCCAAGCTCCGCCATCGGCCGGGAGGCGAGCCAGACCCGGGTCGGCCCCCACTCGTTAGAAGCGTCAACCAAGGCACGACGCACCTTGTCCAAACCCTCCTGGTTCACCACGAGGGAGCGGCCCAGCGCCGGCTCGAGCACCAGCGGCAACGCGGCAGGCTCGCCATCCCCCCTCCTCCACGCCCTGCGCGGCATGGTAGCAAGGAAGGAAGGGGCAGAGAAGGCAAGTAAAGGAAGAAAGCGATTGAAGGGCAGAAGGCACAGGCGGCAGCAAGAAGACCTACCGGTTGTACGATTGGCAAGGCGCATGACTACCAAGACTGCGTGGGAAGCGGGGCCGCCCACGTCCCATCCAACCGTCGCACGCCAACCTGGCCTGCAGCCTTTGGGGCCCGCGACGCTTCATGCTCGACTAAGGCTTCGCCTCGAAGCCAACTCCGCGCGCGCCTTGGGCCCGGGGGCTACTGTCGGCGTCCTGGGAACCAGGGTACCCAGACTTGCCTGTCTGCGGGCCGCAGCGCGCTCCTACTACGGCCTGGTACGGCCCAGCTAATCGACCAGCTGCCCAAGACCCTCGCGAGGGGGCTAGGCCTCGCGAGGAGAACAACGTCAAGACCCCCTCAGGAGCGGCCTCGGCAAGGCGCTCCAGAGGGGCGGAGAATCCAAGGCCAAGCCTGCCTCAGGAGGAGGCAGTGACGTCAGCAGCGGCGCACCGCGCCAGCGGGTGCCAGCGCCCGCCAGCGGCGCAGTTGACGTTTCAGTGCGAAGGAGACAACTCAGCCATAGGTTCCCAAGGAGCGGGACAAAGGTTCCCCCATTGGTGCAACAAGACCGAAGACCGCAAGGACGACAGGGAGGATGTCACCACCGAGCCCACCACCACATCACCACCTGGTCCTTTGGCAGGCGAAGACTGCTTTTGTCAGGGTAGGAACGTCCTTGTGTTCCCGCTTGAAATGGCCGTTGTGGGATCCTTTCCCACCTAAACATTTCGGGGAAAGAGGGCCCTGGCCGCCTATATAAATAGCTAGGATCCCCACTATGAAGGGGGAAAGCAGATCCATAAACTCTGCCACCACGCAAAGGAGCAAGAACACTTGCCTCCTGACCCTCCTGAGCTCACCTCCTGAGCTCAGGAATAACTGTATTAGTTCATATTCCAGCCCTCCCGAGGCCAATCCACCAAAGCAAGAAGTAGGGTTTTACATCACAAGGTGGCCTGAACCTGGGTAAACTCTTGCATGCTTCACTTGTTGTTTGCTTGAATCTCTTCATTGGGCGAGGGCGAGACGCTAGGTAGACATGAGTGGGAGAGATCTTCGTTCACGTCCCTGTGTTCGAACTTCTTGGGTTTTGCGGAGCCCTGAATCTGACAAGTTGTATATGATGCAACCAGAAGGTTTTATCGATCCTAAAGGTGCTAACAAAGTGTGCAAGCTCCAGCGATCCATCTATGGATTGGTGCAAGCATCTCGGAGTTGGAATATACACTTTGACGAGGTGATCAAAGCATATGGTTTTATATAGACTTTTGGAGAAGCCTATATTTACAAGAAAGTGAGTGGGAGTTCTGTAACATTTCTGATATTATATGTGGATGACATATTGTTGATTGGAAATTATGTAGAATTTCTGGATGGCATAAAAGGATACTTGAATAAGAATTTTTTGATGAAAGACCTCGGTGAAGCTGCTTATATATTGGGCATCATGATCTATAGAGATAGATCAAGACGCTTAATTGGACTTTCACAAAGCACATACCTTGATAAAGTTTGAAGAAGTTCAAAATGGATCAGTCAAAGAAAGAGTTCTTGCCTGTGTTACAAGGTGTGAAGTTGAGTAAGACTCAATGCCCGACCACTTCAGAAGATAGAGAGAAAATGAAAGTCATTCCCTATGCTTCAGCCATAGGTTCTATCATGTATGCAATGTTGTGTACCAGACCTGTTGTGTGCCTTGATATAAGTCTGGTAGGGAGGTACCAAAGTAATCCAGGAGTGGATCACTGGATAACGGTCAAGAACATCCTGAAGTACCTGAAAAGGACGAAGGATGTGTTCCTCGTTTATGGAGGTGACAAAGAGCTCGTCGTAAATGGTTACGTCGATGCAAGCTTTGACACTGATCCGGATGACTCTAAGTCACAAACCAGATATGTATTTTTGATGAACGGTGGAGCTATCAGTTGGTGCAGTTCCAAACAGAGCGTCATGGCGGGTTCTACGTGTGAAGCGGAGTACATAGCTGCTTTAGAAGCAGCAAATGAAGGGGTCTGGATGAAGGAGTTCATATCCGACCTAGGTGTAATACCTAGTGCATAGGGTCCAATGAAAATCTTTTTGTCACAACACTGGAGCAATAGCCTTGGCGAAGGAATCCAGGTTTCACAAGAGAACCAAGCGCATCAAGAGACGCTTCAACTCCATCCGTGATCAATTCAAGGAGGGGGACATAGATATTTGCAAAATACATATGGATCTAAATGTCGCAGACCCGTTGACTAAGCCTCTTCCACAAGCAAAACATGATCAGCACCAAGACTCCATGGGTGTTAGAATCATTACTATGTAATCTAAATTATTGACTCCAGTGCAAGAGACTGAAGGAAATAAGACCTAGAGGCAATAATAAAGTTGTTTTTAATATATCCTTATATATCATGATAAATGTCTTTTATTCATGCCAGAATTGTATTAACCGGAAACTTGATACATGTGTGAATACATGGACAAAACAGAGTGTCGCTAGTATGCCTCTACTAGACTAGCTCGTTAATAAAAGATGGTTGAGTTCCTAACCATAGGCATGTATTGTCATTTGATCAATGAGATCACATCGTTAGGAGAATGATGTGATGGACAAGACCCATCCGTTAGCTTAGCACTATGATCGTTTAGTTTTATTGTTATTGCTTTCTTCATGACTTATACATGTTCCTCTGACTATGAGATTACGCAACTCCCGAATACCGGAGGAACACCTTGTGTGCTATCAAACGTCACAACATAACTGGGTGATTATAAAGATGGTCTACATGTGTTTCCGAATTATTTGTGGTGTTGGCATAGATCAAGATTTGGATTTGTCACTCCGAGTGTCGAAGAGGTATCTTTGGGCCCTCTCGGTAATACACATCATAATAAGCCTTGCAAGCAAATGACTAATGAGTTAGTCACGAGATGATGTATTATGGAATGAGTAAAGAGACTTGCCAGTAACGAGATTGAACTAGGTGTGATGATACCGACGATCGAATCTCGGACAAGTAACATACCGATGACAAAGGGAACAACGTATGTTGTTATGCGGTTTGACCGATAAAGATCTTCGAAGAATATGTAGGAGCCAATATGAGCATCCAGGTTCCGATATTGGTTATTGACCGGAGATGTGTCTCGGTTGTGTCTACATAGTTCTTGAACCTGTAGGGTCCGCACGCAAAGTTCGATGACGATTGGTACTGTGAGTTTAGGTGATTTGATATACCAAAGGTTGTTAAGAGTCCTGGATGAGATCACAAACATGACGAGGAGTCTCGAAATGGTCGAGACATAAATATTCATATATTTGAAGGTTATATTCGGACACCGGAATGGTTCGGGTCGTATCAGATAAATTACAGAGTATCGGGGGTTATCGGAACCCCCGGGAGGCTATTGAGCCTCATGGGCCTTAGTGGAGATAAGAGAGGGCTGGCCAGGAGGTGGCGCCCCCCCTTGCTCCAATCCGAATTGGACAAGGGGAGGGGGCGGTGCCCCCCTCCTTCCTTCTCTCCTCCTCCTCCTTCCCCTCTTCTCCTACTTGGACAAGGAAAGAAGGAAACCTACTCCTACTAGGAGTAGGATTCCTCCCCCTTAACGCGCCCCTTGTGGCAGGCCTGCCTCCTCCTCCTCTCCTTTAAATACGGAGGAGGGGGGCACGCCATAGACACACAAGTTGATCTTTAGCCGTGTGCGGTGCCCCCCTCCACAGTTTTCCACCTCAGTCATATTGTCGTAGTGCTTAGGCGAAGCCCTGCATCGGTAACTTCATCATCACCGTCACCACGCCGTCATGCTGATGAAACTCTCCCTCGGCCTTAGCTGGATCAAGAGTACGAGGGACGTCACAGAGCTGAACGTGTGCAGATCGTGGAGGTGACGTGCGTTCAGTAGTTGATCGGTTGGACCGCGAAGACGTTCGACTACATCAACCACGTTACTAAATGCTTCCGCTTTCGGTCTACGAGGGTACGTGGACACACTCCGCCCGCTCGTTGCTATGCTTCTCCTAGATAGATCTTGCGTGATTGTAGGATTTTTTTGAAATACTACGTTCCGCAACATATTTTGGATTGAATGGCCTAATTCTAGTCTTTTCCATAATAGCATAAGACTATATTATGTTTGGGTTGTTACCCGCCCTGTCTTTGGATGTTAAGTTGCCAGGGCATATGTTGTTTATACTTTGTGTAGGACATGTAGAGCTATGGCTCACTTAAATAATTAAGTTTTAACCCATCATCAAAAAATTGGTGTCTCAAAAGGGTTATCAGTTCTTGATTACAAAGGCTATAAGCCACCGGGTTTCATCCCGGAGTAAATTGGATGCACTTTAAGTCGCCATCGGCCAAGAGCCACCGGGTGTTTAACTCCGGAATTACTTGTGAACAGATAAAGTATTCAAATATTTAATAGACAAAGTTGGCTGGATTTTCATTATGATATTGAATGATTGAGGCTTTCATACCGGATTGTATTATTCTAATCTGGAATAGCCAACATGGCTAGATTTCCATTATGGTTATCAATAACCAGTATTATGATTGAGGTTTTCAAAGTCGCTTCAGAGAAATGGCTATTATTTATTTATCCAAGAATACCGGTTCACAACAGAGAGCATGGTTCAATATTGATTATGCAAGGAGTTTCTGCGACATCATCCAGACAATGGATATGATTTTATTTAGTCCTAAGTCACTGTAGGCATACGACCTGACACTTGGGGGCTACATTATTTAAACCAAGATTACATAAAGTATGCAAGTCCCATGTCGCTGCAGGCATACACCATGGCACTTGGGGGCTAATGCAAGGTCATTTTTTAACTTGCCTCATTGAAGACCTGACCCATCACATAGTGATTTGCCGGCCCTTGTGGGCTACACATTGCTCCTCAAGTTTATATGATCAGCTCTACAAAAGTCCCTGCTCATTACTGCATAATGACCCGGGCCTTGGGGGCTACACTGGTTGAAGTTTTATATAGCATAAGACAGTTATCAAGTCCCAGGTTGCTGCAGGCAAGACAACCCGGCACTTGGGGACTACATCACTTAGTTATTTCAACAGATTATAAGGTCCAAATTGAAGACCCGGCCATCAAATATTGATGAGCCGGCCCTTGGGGGCTACATATGTGGAACATTTAACTTATGACTGAAGATTCAGAAGAACAACCCGGCTTTCTCCAAAGTTGCAGCATTTATATTATAGCAAGTCTTAAGTTATCACTATGTTCCCCTCTTAAGACATGGGGGCTACAAGTGATATGCATATAAGGGAGGAACATCTCCAAAGTTCTCAATTTTGAGTAAGTCAGGGATCATATTATCAGTCTTGGCCTGAGTAACTCAAGAAGATCAATTACATGACCCAGCGTCAGCAACAATTATGACCTGACGTCAGCAACAGTTATGACCCGACATCATCTGTTTGATAACCCGCTAGTTTTGGTAATCAAAAATTGGCAAGATCTCCATCTTGAAGCCGGCTGTAAATCAGATGAGTATATCAAGACCAATATTTTTGTCAAGCTAGAGCATTGGAAGCCGACTCAAATGGATTATTTCTTACAATATTTCTCTACAAAATACCAATGTTAGCAAATTGACTATGAAGCTGGCCTATTGACCCGGATTTCTTCAAAAGAAGTATTTGGATTTTTTTTGCATTGGCAATATTTGAACATATCTGCTAAAGGATATTTTCTATGAGGTCATGGACATGTATCAAGAAGGAGATGATAAGGACTTAAGGATGAGCAGCTGCCGATTCAGAAAAAAAAACTTTTAATCCGGAGCACCACCTTTAAAATTTGTTCTTGTGTTTATTTTGCAGACCAGTTTAACATGGATAAATCCAAATTAAATTGGGGGCTAATGTGGGGATATAACCCGCGGTATGACCCGGCTGGGGCTTGGTGTTTTATTGGTAAACCGCCCAAAGATTGGCGACTCACTGATGACCTGACTGGGCCTGGTGACTCATTGGTGACCCTACAGGTGTTTCAGATGAATGACGAGGCCCAAGGCCCAGAAGGACGGCTCATGTTATGGTGGGCCGGCTTAAGAGGAAAGGCATGAGGAATACTTCCCTTACAAGGAATCAAGACCCAGACTTGTATCCGGCTTGTAATAGAAGATAGACTAGTCCTAATACTACTAGGACTCCATATGTAACCCGCCCCTCCAACTTATATAAGAAGGGGCAGGGCACCCCAAGAGGGACAGGCTGAATAATCTCGAGGGCTAGACACAACTAGAGGAGAGCCGATTTATACGTATACTCCCTCATGAGCATACGGAATAAGACCTAGACACAAATAGCATGTAGGGTTGTTACCGGATGATGTTTCCCGGGGCCCGAAGTTGTCTAAATCTTGTATCGTATGTTAACCCACCTCGACAATCTCCTCACGTCTCTCGTCCCGACCAACCCCTCTCAAGCTACTGCGTAGTTGCGTTGGCCTCATGACTAAGTCCTCACATTAGGACATCTGGTTGTGACAAATCCATGACACCTAGCAACTTGCCAAAGGCTTCTACTAGACAGAGGAAGAAGAAGAATTCTGACAGTGAAGATGAGGATTTCTTGGTTGAGGAAGAGGTCACTTCCAAGAAGAAGGTGGTCAGGAAAAAAATATTTCAGTGATGCTGTCACCACCAAGCATGTACAACGAAAGAAACCTCCTGCCAAGAGAGCTCCAATGTCCCAAGCCGTAGCCCCCACTCAAGAAACCACGTAGTTCACACTTGATAACAGAGAGGGAGATGAAGCTGTCGGCGGGAAGAAAAGGAAGGAAATGGTCAAGAAGACCACTGCCAGAGTTGTTGGAAGACCATCTATGATGAGGGATGAGAGTGAGGGTGAGGATGAAGAAGAGCTTGTTGCACCTCCTGCCAAGTCACATAAGTTGATGGCTGATGCTATCAAGACTAGTGCTGCTCCTTCCAAGCCCAATCCCACATCTCTAGCTCAAGCACCCAAGCCTTCAACTCCAAAGAGATCCACAAGAAATATCCTAGCTGCAGAGAAGAACAAGGCCCCAGTGCATGAGGTTCCAGAAGATGATGAGCCACTAGTGCTCAGAAAATTGAAGCCAAAGATTCCAGATCATAATGATGATCATCTTGTGGCAGAAAATTTGAAGTTGAGAAAGGATCATGGTATGAGACTATGGAGACAGACAGATCCATGTGCCACAAGGAGAATGACTGTTGTTGACTATCGTTTCCATACTGGAGAGCATCAGGACTTATATGAGACTGTCTTGTTGGACAAGAAGCCCATAGTTTGTGATATGAAATGGGTTTATTGGAAGTACATTATCAACAATGCAAATTATTTTCCCCACGCGCATGAGAGCTTCAGGTTGAATGGAGTTGACAAATTTGATGGTCAAGTACTCACTAATTGGAATGATGAAATGATTATGCAGTTTTACTCCCCTTTCCACTTCTACCCAGATGGGAAGGTAGTGTGGATGACTGAGGCCGCCAGGTACCAGTCATCAATCTCTGAGTGGGCTTAGCTCATTAACACTCCAAAGGAAAGTGAGGATGATCTTGATGTCTATAGCAAGCCTAGGAAAGATCACAACTCCATGGCACGCATGTACAAGCCTATTCCAAATGAAGCCCTAGAGACACACATGTTTGGATCAATCTACTATCTGCTTGCTGGATTGACCACAATGAACACCATTTTGAGGCATACTTTGTTTCCCAAGTCTGGAGATCACAGGATGATACGTGGTCATTCAATCACCTTCCTACATTTGTTTGATATTCCCTAGAAGTTCAAGGTCATGAGCTTAATAGTTGAAATAGTCAAGAGGACATCAACTGACCAAAAGAGGTTAACTTGTGCTTGATAAGCGTCGGTATTTCCCCAAATAGGAAGGGATGATGTAGCACAATGATGGTAAATATTTCCCTCAGTTATGAAACCAAGGTTACCGAACCAGTAGGAGAACCACGCAACACTATGTAAATGGTACCTGCACACAAAGAACAAATACTTGCAACCCGACGCGTTAAAGGGGTCGTCAATCCCTTTTGGGTAACAGTGACAAAAATTGAAGTGTTGACGGGATAAAATTGTAGCAGATTGAAAGATGCAAATAAAAGCAAATAAAACACATAAAGGTATTTTTGTGTTTTTGATAATATAGATCTGAAAACAAAAGTTGCAAATAAAGGAAAAGGAAAATGTCAATATAGATCTGAAAGTATATGATAGGAAAATAGACCCCAGGGCCGTAGATTCCACTAGTGGCTTCTCTCGAGAAAATATCATGCGGAGGGTAGACAAATTACTGTTGGGAAATTGATAGAAATGCATATAATTATGATGATATCCAAGACAATGATCATGTATATAGGCATCACATCCAAGATTAGTAGACCAACTCATGCATGCATCTACTACTATTACTCCACACATCGACCGCTATCCAACATGCGTCTAGTGTATTAAGTTCATGGAAAACGGAGTAATGCAATAAGAACGATGACATGATGTAGACAAGATCTATTCAGTAGACCCCATCTTTTTATCCTTAATAGCAACGATACATGTGTTCCTTGCTGCCCCTTCTGTCACTGGGAAAGGACACCACAAGATCGAACCCATTACAAAGCACCTCTTCCCATTTCAAGATAAATAGATCAAGTTGGCCAAACAAAACCCAAATATTGGAGAAGAAATACGAGGCTATAATAATCAAGAATGGATACTAAATCAAGGAAATCTGATCATAAACTCACAATTCATCGGATCCCAACAAACACACCACAAAAAGTCATTACATCAAATAGATCTCCAAGAGACCATTGTATTGAGATACAAATAGGGAAGAAGCCATCTAGCTAATGCCTACGGACCCGTAGGTCTGTGGTAAACTACTCATGCATCATCGGAGAGGCACCAATGAGGATGATGAACCCCTCCGTGGTCGTGTTCCCCTCCGGCAGAGTGCCGAAATAGGCGCGCCCTGGTGGGTTGTGCTCCCCTTGGAGCTCCCCTCTGGTACTTCTTCAGCCCATGTTGTGTCTTCTTGCCTAGAAAAAATCTCCAAAAAGTTCGCTGCATTTGGACTTCGTTTGGTATTGATTTTCTGCGATGTAAAAAACAAGCAAAAAAACAACAAATGGCACCGGCACTATGTCAATAGGTTAGTCAAAAAAATTGATATAAAATTATTGTGAAACATCCAAGAATGATAATATAATAGAATGGAACAATAAAAAATTATAGATAAGTTGGAGATGTATCAGCATCCCCAAGCTTTATTCCTGCTCATCCTCAAGTAGGTAAATGATAAAAATATACTTTTTGATGTGGAATGCTTCCTATAATGTTCATCACATATTCTTTTCTTTATAGCATGGACATTTGGACTTTTATATGGTTCAATGTAATAGTCTAGTTTTGACATGACGACTTTAATACACAAGCATACAAACAAACAACCATGTATTTCAAAATATCAATACTAAAGCAAGTTATCCCTAGCCCATCATGCTCAGTCATTGATCCAATCATGACACACACTCACATATTCGCTACAACCAATGCTCAAGTATGATCATAGCGCCTCTTAGTTGGTGCTTTATAAGAGAAAATGGAGACTCAAATAAAAATTGCATAAAGTAAATAGAGAGGCCCTTCGCAGAGGGAAGTAGGGATTTGTAGAGGTGCGAGAGCTCAAAGCTTAAATTGAGAGATAAAAATAATTTTGGGAGGTATACTTTTCCCGTCAATGAAAACGACTTAGAGCTTTCAATACTTTTCCATGCTAGATACATCATAGGTGGTTCCCAAACAGAAATTAAAGTGTATTCCTTTTTCGACCATTCTTTCACAATCCATGGCTAACCATATCCACGGGTGCCCTCCATACCAACACTTTGCAAGGAATTTATTATTTGACAACATAAAGTAAATTTATTTTTCATTTCGGGACTGGGCATCCCTAATACCTTGGTCGTACTGTCGTGCAATGACAAGTGAATAAACACTCATCTTGAGAATAACACATCTAGCATGGAAAAATATCGGCCACCCCTCACCGCCCCGTGAGCGGTACGGTCAAACAAACATGATTTTATTTTGAAATTTGGAGATGGCACATACAAATTTGCTTAGAACGGCAAGGGAATACCGCATATTGGTAGGTAAATGGTGGACACATATGGCAAAACTGGGTTACAGGATTTTGGATGCACAAGTAGTATTTCTACTTAGTACAAGTGGAGGCTAGCAAATAGATTGAGAAGGGACCAACCAAGAAACGAAAAATCACATAAGCGAGCATTCAGCATAACTACAATCGAATAATGCACCACAAGTAGGATGTTATTTCATTGCATAACTATTGACTTTCGTGCTTGCATAGGGAATCACAAACTTTACCATCATTATTCTTACTAAAACATAATTACTCATTAACATGGCTCACATATCACTATCATCATTTAACAAAACTATTAAAAAGAATGAAGTTTATTTTGTCCAATGATCTTCATGAAAGTTTTTATCATACCCCTCTTGAATATCTATCATATTGGTACTAGTTTTATGTGTTGCTTTTGATAAGCTCAAACAAATATAATTGAAGAACATGACAATAATATTTTCTTCTCTCAAATTAATATAAGTGAAGCATGAGAGACTTTCTTCAAAAATAACAAAGCACACCGTGGTCAAATATATATAAGTAAAGCACTAGAGCAATTCCGTGGCTCTCAAAAAAATTAAGTGAAGCATGGAGAGCAATTCTAACAAGTCATTGCATAATTTTGGCTCTCTCAAATGGGTGTGTCCAGCAAGGATGATTGTAATAAATAGAAAACAAAACAAGAAAAGACTCATATCATACAAGACACTCCAAGCAAAACTCATAATATGTGACGAATAAAAATATATTCTCAAGTAATATATCGATGGTCGTTAGAAGAAAGAGGGGATGTCACTCGGGGGCATCCCCAAGCTTAGTTGCTCGATACTACTTGAACATTATCTTGGGGTGCCTCAAGAATCCCCAAGCTTAGCCTTTTGATAATCCTTATTCCTTCATCCATCGTGATCTCACCCAGAACTTGAAAACTTCAATCACACAAAACTCAACAAAACCACGTGAGATCCGTTAGTATAACAAAACTAATCTTTACTCTAATTATTGTAGCAAACCATTTCATATTTTGTAATTGTATTATATGTACTGTATTCTAACTTTTCCATGGCAAAACCTCTTCAAAAGAAACCATAGATCAATCAAAACAAGCACATAACACAACGAAAACAGAATCTGTCAAAAACAGAACAGTCTGTAAAGATGCGATTTTTTATCATACTTCTGTAACTCTGAAAATTCTGAAATATTAGGATAACGTGGCCAATTTGTATTCAGAAAACGTGTAAAAAAATTCAAAAGTTTATGACGCTACAGTAATGTCAGAAATTCTAACTCTGGATGCAAAAGTTTCTGAATTTCAACGCAATCAAATAAACTATTAACCAAATCAGCAAAAAGGCTTTGCTTGGCACAAACACTAATTTAAACCACAAAAACACATATAATCAGAGATATAATTGGGTATTTTATTGAAAACATAAAGAAAACCAAAAAGAAAAAAGATACAAGTTGGGTTGCCTCCCAACGAGCGCTATCATTTTACGCCCCTAGCTAGGCATAACACCAAGATCTCAAGTGTTGTCATCTTTGGTTTTTGTACATTAGTAAGGGCATTTTCAAATGCGGGTGGCTCTTTGCGCTTCTCCAAATTTTCTGGAAAAGAAACCATCTTGAGATATAAAATATCCAACCTTTTTTTGCAATGGGTAATAAAAGTATTCAAGCGATTGATACTCCCATTGATATGTTTGAGAGGTTCATTATATTTTTGCAATTCAACCATTTTTTTGTGCAAATCACCGAGTTTGTCCAAAATTTGAACTCCCTCTTGGGTGAAAGAAAACCCTTTCTTTTGTGGTGGAACCCCCAAAATTCCTTCTAAGATTTCATAGGCAACATTAGCATCAAGCTCAATAAAATTCCCTTCAGTGGCAAAATCTAGGAGTTGTCTATGATGCAAAGCTAATCCTATGTAGAAATTATGAAGCAAAATCTTTGTATCCCACTTTAAATTGCAAATGCAATAGGATTCTAGTAACCTATACCAAGCATCCTTAAAATTCTCTCCTTGTTTCTATTTGACGTATAGAACTGCAAAATCTGGTAACAAAGGAGGAGGAGTAGTAGCAATGGAAACAAGGTGAGCGAGATTGCACTCAAAAACAGATCTGACAAGAAAAACGGCGAACAAAAAGAGGGCGAATAAAACAACATTTTTTGTGAAGTGGAGGAGATGGAAATGAGAGGCAAAAAACAAATAATGTAAATTTTAAGGAGATGAGATTTGTGATTAGGAACCTGATAGATGTTGGTGATGTCTCCTCGGCAACGGTGCTAGAAATTCCTTTAATGTGCGCTTGAGATGCGTCGGTATTTCCCCAAAGAGGTAGGGATGATGCAGCATAGCAACGATAAGTATTTCCCTCAGTTATGAAACCGAAGTTATCAAACCAGTGGGAGAACAACGCAGCACTATGTAAACGGTACTTGCATACAAAGAACAAATACTTGCAACCCTACGCGCTAAAGGGGTTGTCAATCCCTTTTGGGCAACAGTGCCAGAAATTGAAGTGTTGACGGGATAAAATTGTAGTAGATTGAAAAGATGCAAATAGAAGCAAATGAAACTGAGCAAGGTAATTTTGTGTTTTTGATAATTTAGATATGAAACAAAAGTTGCAAATAAAGGAAAAGCCAAATGGCAATATAGATATGAAAGTATATTATAGGAAAATAGATCTCGGGGCCGTAGATTTCACTAGTGGCTTCTCTCGAGAAAATAGCATGTGGAGGGTAGACAAAATACTATTGCGTAATTGATAGAAAAACAAATAATTATGACGGTATCCAATACAATGATCATGTATATAGGCATCACGTCCAAGATTAGTAGACCAACTCCTGCCTGCGTCTACTACTATTACTCCACACATCGACCGCTATCCAGCATGCATCTAGTGTATTAAGTTCATGGAAAAACAGAGTAATGCAATAAGAACGATGACAAGATGTAGACAAGATCTATTCATGTAGGAATAGACCCCATCTTTTTATCCTTAATAGCAATAATACATGTGTGCCTTGTCGCCCCTTCTGTCACTGGGAAAGGACACCGCAAGATCGAACACATTACAAAGCACCTCTTCCCATTGCAAGATAAATAGATCAAGTTGGCCAAATAAAACACAAATATTGGAGAAGAAATACGAGGCTATAATAATCAAGAGTGGATATTAATCAAGGCAAATCTAATCATAAACTCACAATTCATCGGATCCCAACAAACACACCGCGAAAAGTCATTACAACCAATAGATCTCCAAGAGACCATTGTATTGAGATAAAAAGAGAGAAGAAGCCATCTAGCTACTGCCTACGGACTCGTAGGTTTGTGGTAAACTACTCACGTATCATCGGAGAGGCACCAATGAGGATGATGAACCCCTCTGTGATTGTGTTCCCCTCCGGCAGGGTGCTGGAATGGGGATCTAGATTGGATCTCGTGGTTCTGGAACTTGCGGCGATTAGAATAAAATTTCATCGACTCTCCTAGGGTTTTTGGAGTATGGAGGTATTTATAGAGCGAAGAGGCGGAGCAGAAGGCCACTGAGGTGGCACAACCCACCTGGGCGCGCTAGGGGGCCCAGTCGCGCCTTGGTGGGTTGTGCTCCTCTCAGAGCTCCCCTCTGGTACTTCTTCAGCCCATGTTGTGTCTTCTGGCCCAGAAAAAATCTCCAAAAAGTTTTGCTGCATGGACTTCGTTTGGTATTGATTTTCTGCAATGTAAAAAACAAGCAAAAACATCAACTGACACTGGGCACTATGTCAATAGGTCAGTCCCAATAAATGATATAAAATGATTGTAAAACATCCAAGAATGATAATATAACAACATGGACAATAAAAAATTATTGATACATTGGAGACGTATCAGAGGTCTTGTGGATATGCCCCACATATTCAGATGTTGATCAACTCCAGGTTGGAACTGGCACATATCTACTTGACAGAGAGCACCTACCTCTTAGGCCAGAATTTGAGGACAACGAAGTTGTCATGGATGCATCACATCCTACATCTGTTGATGCCCAAGAGAAGATTGAGATGGCAAAGGATGCTAAAGCATCAAAGACAGCAAGTGCTCCTCGTACTTCAATTGTTAATCTCAAGACCAAGCAAGATGAATTCACATATCTGCTAGAAGCAACCTGAGGATAGAGAAGAGTCTGGACAACTTGACTAAGAATCAGGAGAGCTTGGAGAGGATTATGGAAGAGAAGATGTACAATCTTGATGTGAAGGTCATTGAGATTCAATCCATTATTGAGAAGCTGAGAGATGATGCCGAGGACAGAGATGACAGACCTACTACAGATAGATTCCAGTCAGTGCCTAGGGTACAAATGTTCATTGCTGAGCCAGTTGCAGACGTGAGACCTGCTCATTCTACTCTTGCCACCACAGCCACAGTTTCCCCTCCAGTGTCAACTCCACCAGCACCACAATACTCACCGAGAGCATTTGCAGATGAACTCATCTCCACGCCGTCTACGCACACCGGAGCTACAAGCCAGAAGACCCCTTCAGGATCTTTCGGAGATCGTGCTTAGAGTGACATATAGCATTATACCTTTTCAAACTTTTTGGTAACTTGTTGCCAAAGGGGGAGAAAGTGTATAGATCATAGGCTTCGTGAGAGAGTGACTTTTGCTTGTGTTGGTTTTGTTGTCTATTGTTACTTGATGCTACATTTGTGTTATGCTCATGAGATACTTTATGTGATTATGTGTTTGATCACATCATGCTTAATGTGTGCTTGCATGCTTATCCCTATAAATGTTTGTGTGATCATTCACTTGTATGTTTGGTGATGAGTGCATGTTATTTAACTCTTATCATTTCGTGCGCTCCACCAAGATGTATGTGACATGGAAGAGTGGCCCATGATACTAATTGATTGTGCATTTGCATTCTAACGCAAATTTTAAATAATGCAAAATTTTAGTGGGAGCTCTTGCTTATCACATACTTCTCAAAGCGACGATGTATTTCATTCATATTATCTTTTGTCGAATCTTTGCTCTATATGTTGTCATCAATTACCTAAGGGCGGATTGAAAGTGCAACTAATCCCCGTGTGGTTTTGGTAATTCGTAACAACATATAGCTCATTGAACTAATATCCATTTAAGTTTAATATTTTAGAAAGTTCAATGATTGGCATGGCAGGGACTAGAGATGTGGACCCCTCAAAATGCTATGGACACATTGGCAAAAGCTCAAGACTCTTCATTTCTATTTTTAGTGATCCAAGATCACAATGAGTCCATAGGAAAGCCAATACTATTAAAAGGGGATGAGGTGTTGCTTAATGGCTTGCTCTCTCAAGTGCTTAGTGATATTGCTCCAAAACGCTGAGCCACTTTCTCATTCCAAATATGTGCAAACCCTAAACTCCAACTCGGCATCGTCGATATATCCTACCCGACGCCACCGAGTTCGCATGACATAGCCACTGCTAGAAACCCTAAATAGTTCGGTCTCACCGATACGAATCTCAGTCTCACCGAGATGGCCTTGCCAATTCTCTGCTGCCTATTGCAATTATTTCGGTCTCACCGAGATAGGAATCGGTCACACTGAGCTGTCTTGACATTTTCTCGGTTGCCTTATTGCTTCACTTTGGTCTCACCGAGTTGATGCAATCGGTGCCACCGAGTTGATATTTGCCCTAAGCCCTAGCACATCAGTCCCACCGAGTTGTTCCTGCCGGTCCCACCAAGATTCCTAACGTTCACATTCTAAACTAAATTGGTCTCACAGAGTTCTTCTATTGGTCTGACTGGGTTGGGTCAAATGTGTGTAACAGTTGGATTTTTTGTAGAGGCTATATATACACCTCCACCCCCTTCTCCATTGGTAGAGCCATCAGAACGTGCCTACACTTCCAGCATACATTTTCTAAGACAGAACCACCTACTCATGTGTTGAGACCAAGATATACCAATCCTACCACAAGAATCTTGATCTCTAGCCTTCCCCAAGTTGCTTTCCGCTCAAATCATCTTTCCACCATATCGAGATTTGTGTGAGAGAGTTGAGTGTTGGGGAGACTATCATTTGAAGCACAAGAGCAAGATTTTTTTCATCATCACACCATCTATTACCTTTTGGAGAGTGGTGTCTCCTAGATTGGTTAGGTGTCTCTTATGAGCCTCCAACAAGATGGTGGAGTTGAACCAAGAAGTTTGAAAGGGCAAGGAGATTGTCTACTTTGTGAACATCTACCCTAGTGAGGCATGTCCTTCGTGGGCGATGGTCATGGTGTGATAGACAAGGTTGCTTCTTCGTGGACCCTTCGTGGGTGGAGCCCCCTGTGGACTCATGCAACCTTCTCGTGGGTTGAAGTCTCCATCGATGTGGATTTATGATAGCACCACCTATTAGAACCACGCCAAAAATTTATGTGTCTTCATTGCATTTGTACTCTCCAAGCCCTTCCCCCTTACCTTCATATGCAATGTTTTACTTTCCGCTGCTACACTCTTAGAATTGCATGTGTAGGGTGATTGCTTGACTTGTGCTAATTGCTAAAATCTGCCCACAACTATTAGAAAATGTTAGATTTTTATTTGGTCATGTAGACTCATCAGCCCTCTCTACACCTACTTTTGATCCTACACCCACTACTATAGGATGCTTCTAACACGACACTACGATGAGAGACCCTTTGACAAATTTGTGTGCGATGCCATAATCGCAAATGGCGGTGTAAAAACCCGTCAAAAAAGGTACAAAACATTTGCGATTACGGATGCATCAAACATGGTTCAGAGTTTAGTTGTGTGTGCGATGCAGGGCATACAGTTCAGTTCAATTAACCGTTTGCGATGAGGAGGAACGAATGAAATGGGCAGCCAGATGAAGGTGTGTGTGATATACAGCATACGGTTCGCTCGGTTGAACTGTTTGTGATTAGGCAACACGAAAGAAACGTTTAGCCAGATCAAGGTGTGTGCGATATACGGCATGCGGTTCACTCGGATGAACTGTTTGCGTTGAGACAAGAGAACAGAAATGGTTCAATATAACAGTATGTGTGTGATACGCGACAAATAGGTCTATAAACAGAAATGTGTGTGAAGACCGATAATAACACAAACGATTGCTTCTAATAAGACGTATGTGATATGCTCTGTCTACACAACATCTATTAGCCGTTGGGCGATGGGCGGTCATCCGAGTACGCCATAAGGATGCGAAGAGGGCATCCTATATCAATAAGGACTAGTTGCTCCACCAATAGCTCAAATAAGAGAACTCACAAGTTAATTGTGCTTAGGCTGGAGCAGCCATGAGATGGGTGACCAGATGGGAAGTAGTCTTGATGTTAATCCCACTGATTGGATGTATCTTAAAGGTCCATTAAGGACATTTATGATACATCCCATCATTGGAATTAACCTCAAAGTCCTTGTTTTGAATTTTTTAACACATGTTAAAGAAGGTCTACTGCATTAGTTTTTGAGAATGTGCGATACATGGCATACAGTTGATCCATCTGACTTGTTTGTGATGGAATAAGTCATGTGTGTTGTGGGTTGGAATTAACCTCAAGGTCCTTGTTTTGATTTTTTTAACACATGTTAAAGAAGGTCTACCACATTACTTCTTGACAATGTGCAATACATGGCATACAGTCGATCCAACCGACCTATTTGTGATGGAATAAGCCGTGTGTGTTGTGGGCAAACGCTTGCTAGTATTCAACCGTTTGTGATTGATGAATTCATCACAGACGGGTTCCCTTGTGTGGTCTGTCTTCATCTGATCATGATCTACTTCTTGTGCTAGCTCGATGGTCCTTCTATGCTAAGTTTCCATTAATTGATGGCGTTTGGTGAACACGCCACCGTTTCCTGCCATTTCCTCACCTATTTCCCACCACCCAGAAATATTGCGCATAAACATATGCGGCACGCGACGCACGGAGGCGACAAGCGCAGCCTGTAGCACATCCACCTTTTCCAAGCATGCCAACCCACCAAAGCACCGCCTCTGCCATCAACCTCATAGACGAGGAAAACAAGCAGGCGCCACGGCCCGTCGAGGCCGAGGCGCTCCCTGACAACGTGATGGATGACGCCGTGATACACGTCATCGCCAGGGTCGAGCAGACCTTTGGCGCATGGCGCTTGAGCGCCGCAGATCAAGATAAGCATGTCAGCGCCGACAGGCTGCAACTCGCCGCACAACATGATCGATGGCGCGCGGCAGGGCAAGTTAGGCGCGTCTGCGCCGATAGGCTACGGCTCGCCGCACGACGAGACCATTGGAGCGTCGCAGAGTGAGAGGCGTGACGCGCCGCACAGCAAGAGCGGATCCATCGGCGCTTGCATGCTGTCGACACGGCATCGTAGCTGGGTACACGTCCCGTCATTACCCCCATTCCTCGCCAAGAGTGGGCAGAGGCCCTCAACGCTGTACTCGCACCAGAGGCCGGTCGCGCCATACTTTCACCGGACGCCCGCCGCGCCGTTCGCATGGGTGGCGCCGTTCGCCTTGTCCATGGCCCGCTGGATGCCAACGAGCTGGTCCGTAGGCTCAACCGCCTCCTTGGCCCAGGTGTCCACCTGGGTGCAGTAGAGGAACATGGTCGTCACATCCTTGAGCTGGTGATCTCCGACGAAATAGCCAACTTGGAGCTCGAGATCGCGCTCTAGATGTACCGCGGACGTGTCGACCGCTTGGACGAACGCCTGCACGAGTTCAAGCAGAGCCAAGAGCTACCGTAGGCAAGGGCTGCTGGTCATGGTCTCATGGACGCTTTTTATTTTGTTGAGTCGTTTCGACGTGGATAACTATGTATTAACAGCAATCATAGTATTGCTCTGTTAATTGCTCTGTTTCAATGTGTGTACTCTATTTTCCATTCTTATATGTTCTGTTTCAATGTGTGTGTATACGCTTTCCATTCTGTATATGTGGATGATAATAGCTAGATTCAAATTAGTATACAAAAACAGATAGAAAATGGAATTCATAATATATATATATATATATATATATATATATATATATATATATATTGTTCATTAATTCATCATAGAATATGTATAATATCATCACACTTAACTACTAGGTACAATGCATAAAATTGAAAACGAACAACACTAAAACTAATACTCACTCCTGATGCGCGGTGTCATCCTAGCGTGGAGGCAGTACTCCGCATCCTCCGCCTCGCAGCGCTTGACGTACTGATCTGCCTCTGCTGGCGGACGAGCGCGGACGATCTTGCCATTTCGTCGGCCGCCCACCGGAGCTCCTCGTCGGTGGCACGCTAGAGCTTATCAGCCCACCTCCATGCAATGATGAGGCGCCTAGCCCCATTGGCCTTCCTCCCGAAGTACCCCTCTTCATACAGCTCCTCCGCACGATGACGCACCCGCCCCCAAAGCTCCACCTTCTCGTTTTTCCAGGCGGCATCACAGGCTTCACATGCCGCCTGGCACGTAGCTTTCTCCTCGACCATCTCCATCTTGAACGCCACTTTCCTGGCTTTCTTAGCCGGCAACAGTGACTTCCACAAACAAAGATTGTACAGGCCCCAAAACCAATCCAAAGTTCGGTGGTCCGACGCAACCTCGTCCGGCGGTGCGTAGGGGTCCTCATCATCGCTGCTCATCGAATGAGCGTCCTCGAGGGCGGCGACTCCTCGTCGGCGCATGGGCAGATCGGCGGCGCCATGGCAGAGCTTTGAGAGAGAGAGAGAGAGAGAGAGAGAGAGAGAGAGAGAGAGAGAGAGAGAGAGAGAGAGAGAGGGCGAGTGAGGGGAGAATGTAGATGAGAATACAGGCAGACGACGTAAGCAAGGTAGTATTTATTGGCGGCCAGAATCAAGATCGACGGGAACAGTACACACGCATGTCGCCGAAATTTACGATGACTGTAGTTTGAATTACAATGCCGCATTAGAATCCATGTGTGAACATAATAGCTGACGGTTTCCAATACAGAACCGTGTCTGATTAATAACCCCCGCCATTCACCTTCGAAACCTCGAGGCGAGAAATAGAGTACCAATCATGTGGGGGCTGGTTGTCTTGCGAGATCTTTACATTTTCTTTTTTGAACACCAAATATTTACATGGTCTGAAGATTTTTTAACTCGCACACAAGTACACAAAAATGTGATTCTTCAAACCGTTATGGTTAGGCGTTGCATGTAGATGTAGTTCAAATTTGAATTACGGTGATTGAATGGCTAAAAAATCACTTAAATGTCTTTATAATGTCAAATGAAGTCAGAAAGGGTTGAAAATTGATGATGTGGCTTTGAATGGTGCATTTTGAACACACAAAAAGTTTGGAGTTCAAATAAGTTCAAATAAACGAAATCCATTTGTAACTGATGAGTTTTCGTTCGAAACCCTCATACTTCGGAAGAGATTGTCCATTTTGTACACGAAGTGCGTCTAGTTTTTGCCGTAATTCTCTCAACTTTTTAACACATGCTATGTGGATGAAATGATGATACCATGCCAACTTTCAACCTTTTCAGAGTTCATTTGTAGTGCTTTCCAATTTCAGGGTCATTTAGCTTAAAAAATCAGTAAATGCATAAAAAATACCAAATGAAGTCAGAAAGGATTGAAAATTGATGATGTGGCTCTGAATGGTGCATTTTGAACATGCAAAAAGTCTTGTGTCGGGGTATTGGATCGACACCTATGGGATCACAAGAATCCCTACTACGGTTGCGGGGCGCGGGGTTGAGAGAAGAGTGGATCCAATAGTTAGCACATGGTTCGTTTACCCAGGTTCGGGCCGCAAGGATGCGTAAAACCCTACTCCTGCTTTGGTGGATTGTATATCTGTCTTCTTCAGCTAGCTATGGGGCGTGAGGAGCTCCAAAAAGCCGAATCTCCCTCCTGGTCGCCTCGGGCCTCCTGTTATAGGGAAAAGGGGTTGCCATAGTGGCACACAGGAGGTGGAAAGGCTACAGTGATGGAAGGTTATCCCTCGCATTACATGACAAGGCGCATTTAATGTGTCTTGCTTAGGTGTCCTTGCTTTACCGGGGACGGGGGAGACATTCTTGTCCGTCGCCGCTCCTTCTTGTGTCGACACGCGCCCTGGCCAGCGATGCCTGAGATGCCATGTAGGCAGGCAGGCAGCTGAGGTGGCGCAATGGTGGGTCTTCACGAAGATCTGCATGTCGCCACGCAGGTGCCTGCCCAGCTGGTTGGGTCGGCAGCTGCATATGGCGGTGGAGGTTTAGTTGGCGTGGGCCTGATGGTGGCCCTGCAGATGTCCTCGGCAAGGGCCTTGCCGGGGCCCCGACAAGGGTCTTGCCGCGGCGCTTGCTGTCATCCCTGGCAAGGTGCTTGCCGGAGGCCTTGTGGCCTTCCTTGGCTGGGATCCCGCCAAGGGTCGTCGTCTTCTTAGTGTGTATCTAGTCTTGAATGTCCTCACAAAGATCTGTATGCCACTACGGGGATGTCTCCCGAATCCTTGCCCCATGGGGGCAGTGGACTCAAGGGTGATTCGCTCCGTAGACGTGGGGCGAGTTGCCGCGACAAGGGTCTTGCCGGGGCTGCTAAAGCCGGCCCCGGCAAGGATCTTGCCGGGACTGCTAAAACTGGCCCCTAGCAAGGATCTTGCCAGGGGAACCCGCTTCGTCCCTTTGCTCTTTGTGGTCTTGTCTTCGGGCTTCAGTCTCCATCGAGCTTCGGTCTTACCCTGGCTCACCTCCCTTGTCGTGCTTGTTGTGGCGGTACCCGTGGCTCAGACAGCCCGTGCACAGTCATAGGGGTACAAAAAGTGTACCCCTCTTTTTGTACACCAACAGGAACCCCCGGGCCTGGGCCACACATAAGCGCGATACGTTGTTGGGCTAGGCCCAGAACGATGCACGGGTAGGCGGGACGGTTTTTACCATGGTAATACTTTCCGCGCGCTACGCCTCCCATGATCCGCGCGCGCGGCGCGGCGTGGAGGGGCGTGCGTGACGTGGGCGGCATGCGCAGGGCGGTTTCCGCAGGCATGCGTCACGTCGCAGTAAAGAGGCGTCTTCACGCCTTCCCCATAAACGGGGGGAGGCGTGGAGGCGCGGCCCATTTACTGAATGGGGCCGAGGCGAGGTCCTCAAGGCGTCCACTCCCCATGATCACGGGGTGGGGAGAGGTCGCCTCACCCGTCCCCTCGGTTCTGCACGTCTGCCACGTGCCTCCCATGCGCTTGGGGTGGCACACGGTGGAGGCGGGAAACCAGGCCGTCGCTGGTTGGGGCGGCGGGTCGGTCCTGGCTCCCTGCGCCTTCCGTGTCTTGATTGGCCGAGCGGGGCGGTCGAGCCCCAACCCCGTTCCTTTATAAAGAGCGGGGGGGAGGGACATCGTCTCGCACTCTTCCATCTTCTTCCTCCTTCGGCTTCTTCTCCTCTCTTCCGTTCGTCATGGAGAGAGGAAATCCTGGCCCTTCAACGGTGGCGGCAAGGGTCGCCGCTCGACAACGCGTCCCTCCTTCTCCCGCACCTGCGGTGGCACAGCCGGCCGCGAGAGGAAGGGGGAGGCGGCGAGGCCGTGGGCGAGGCTGGGGCGCTCTGGGAAGAGGAGGACGGGGCGGCCCGCTGGCCTCTCCCCCGCCAGTAGCTCCTCCTTCAGTGGAGGGACATGTTGGGGATGACCCTTGCGAGTTCTTCGTCAGGTTGCGGCGGCCGCCGCGCCGTCGCCTTTGTCTCCTGACTCCATTTGCGTGGGAGATGGAGCTGGATCTGCCGGAGTCATTGCGGCTGCACATGAGGTGATGTGGGATCAGTGGCACGCGGGTCCTCATCGACTTCCCCGCTCCTCATGTGATGTATCTTCTTAAGGGATGGAAGACGTTTGCTCGTATCCACAGCTTGATGGATGGGCTCACTCTCCATTTTAAGTTGATGGAGGGTGGCCTTCTTTCCGTCAAGGTCTTCGGGCACTTTGGGACTCATGCAAGGTGCTGCGTGGAGAGCTCTTCCGATGACGAAGATTCCTCCTCGAGTGAGGGTGACGAGGAGGACAGCGGCAGCGACGATGAGGGCGGTAGGCGGCAGGATGACGGGTCCGACTAGGTGTCGGGCGCCGCTCCTGGTGGCACCGGCGACCCCATCATCCGCGTCGCCGGCTCCTTGAACTTCTCGGGTCCGTCCCCTTGGCGGCTGGCGTAGGGAGGCTTCGGAAGAGGAAGAGGGCGGGCGGCAAGGTCGTCATGTCGGAGTACGCGGGCACCGACGCCTTCGGCGCGTACTGACGTCCTGCCGCCTCGTCTTCGAGCTCTGCTTCCGGCGCCGCCATCACCATCCAGCCTTTGGGCGGCCACCAAGATGTTTTCTTGGTGTCTTCTGCCACCCGTAGCTCGCCTAGGCGCTCCTTTTGCCCTTCTCGCCTCCTTGACCTGCCTCCTGAGGAGAGGGACAAGAAAGGCATTACGGGCATCTTATCTCTTTTTAGTTTGTAAGCCTTCGGGCATCTGTTAAATTTAAAACTTGTAATCCCCCTGTTCATGTTTTTCATTCCCTATGGACTGTACCTGAGTGGAATGTTTCTAATGAAAAAGGGATGTTTGCCGGGTCATTTGTTCGTAGGTAGAACCCACAACAGGAAACAAATCCCTGATATCTCTAAGATAAACAATTTCTCGCCCGGAAACAGGCCTTGACATCCCCCCACTTCGCTCGACCTTTCTCACGCCTTTGACGGAGGCAGGGATGAAGTGGGCTTAGGCTCCTTGTTTCGTCCTTTCGCTGCCGTGACTACGACCAAACTCGGTCCCAGGAACGAGCCCTAGGGCCTAGAGTCATGGGAGCACGGTAGTTTTAAGGAAAGAAACAAGGTTTCACATACCTCAGTCCATAATGGAATGCATGATAAGGGATGAAGAACTTATCTGAAGCTGCAGCCCCCGGCAACCCTGGTTTGCCGTGGGTGAATCTTTGCTCTTGCAGCCCCCTGCAACACTGGCTTGTCAGGGGCCTTGATGCTGATCTGTTCCTTTTCCTTCTCCCCAAGTGGTCTCGGCAAGGATATATGTACGTCCTGTGAACCAAAGGAGATAAAAGAAAGACAAAGAGATGCAAACTCGACCTCTAAGCTAGGGGTTAGCCGCCGCTAAGCACTATCAACCCTAACCAAGGACGAGACTCAACTCAGCATGCATGCTATAACTTAGGGCGCTGACGCTTCATTTATTTATGCTCAGGGTCCGCGCCTGGCTTTGTACAAAGGGTTACATGCCTTGCCGGCAAGGCTTGTACAAAAGGTGGCTTGCCGGGGGGCCCGGCAAGCCGCGCCTTATGGGTAAAACTTGCGAAGATGCTCAATGTTCCAGGAATTGCTCACCGGAATGGCATTTTCGGTCTCCAGGCGGACTGCGCCAGGCCCGGTGACTCGTATTACTCGATAAGGGCCTTCCCACTTCGGCGTCAACTTGTTTGTATTCTTGGCCGATTGAACGCGCCAAAGAACAAGGTCGCCTTCCTCAAAGCTTTGGACACGGACCTTGCGGCTATGGTAGCGGCACAAGGCTTGCTGGTAGCATGCTGCTCTCACAGCCGCCCGAAGACGATCTTCCTCAAGGAGCGTTGCGTCATCTTGCCGCAGTTGCTCTTGCTCAAGCTCATCATAAGCGAGCACTCGAGGTGACCCGTATATGAGTTCAGTGGGGAGAACTGCTTCTGCCCCGTATACTAGGGCAAAGGGTGTCTGGCCGGTGGCTCGATTTGGCGTCGTTCTGATCGACCAAAGAACCGTCGGCAATTCATCAATCCAGCGCTTTCCACTCTTGGGCAGCCTGTCAAAGGTCTTTGTCCTTAAGCCCCACATCACTTCAGCGTTTGCCCTCTCAGCTTGACCATTGCTTCATGGGTGAGCAACGGAAGCGAAACAGACCTTGCTGCCGAGGTCTTGGGCATATTGCATGAAGGTGCGCCTTGTGAACTGCGTGCCGTTGTCGGTGATGACCCTGTTGGGTACACCAAAACGGCACACTAATCCCTTGAAGAACTTGATGGCTGACTGAGCGGTGACCTTCCTCACTACCTCCACCTCTGGCCACTTTGTGAACTTGTTGATTGCGACGTACAAGTACTCAAAGCCCCCAGCAGCGCGGAGGAAAGGGCCCAGTATGTCGAGCCCCCAGACCGATAAGGGCCAGGAGAGAGGAATGGTTTGAAGGGCTTGAGCTAGTTGATGAAGTTTCTTTGAATGGAACTGACATGCTCCACACCTGGTGACCAGTGTCGTTGCATCCTGGAGGGCAGTGGGCCAGAAGAAGCCTTGCCTAAATGCCTTGCCGGCAAGGGCTCTTGACCCTATGTGGGATCCACATATGCCTCCATGTATCTCTGCCAACAGCCCCGGTCCTTCCTCTCGAGGGATACACTTCAATTTCACGCCGTTCGGTCTCTTTCTGTACAGGACGTCATCGACGAACTGGTACATAGCAGAACGACGGGCTACTTTTTCCGTTTCTTCCTGCTCCTCAGGAAGTTCCCCAGTCTGGAGGAATCGGACGGTATGTTGTGCCCACGCTGGAGCCTGGGGCTCGACGGCGAGGACTAAAGGCATTTCCTCCTCCATGGGAGCAGCTGTCTCGACGGCAAGAGCTTGACGCTCCGCCGGAGCTAGCCGTCCCGTGGTGGGCTCAGTGTCCCCGGCAACATCCTTGCCGGCGGCTCTGGGGAGCTCGACGGGAAAGTACTTGCCGGGCCCTGATTTCCTTCTCTTGTTTTGCTCTGTTGATGGATCAACAGATGGGTGAGAAAGCTGAAGCACAAAGGTACCTGGTTCCACAGGTAACTTGAGGGCAGCGCGCTTTGACAGGTAATCGGCGATGTCATTCTCCTCTCGGGGAATGTGATCCGCCTGTATACCATCAAAGCGCTCTTCCAGCTTCCTCACTTCATCGACGCAGGCCTTCATCAACGGGCTCTGGTAATCTTTGTTGACTTGTTTGACGACAAGCTGCGAATCGCCCCCGACAATGAGTTTCTTGATTCCGAGGTCTGCCGCGATCCTAAGACCAGCAAGCAGTCCCTCATGCTCAGCAGTGTTGTTCGTTGATACCTCCCTGGGGAAGTGCATCTGGACCACGTACTTGAGGTGCTCTCCAGTGGGTGCGACCAGCAGTACGCCAGCCCTGGCGCCCTGTAAGGAGAAAGCTCCATCAAAGTACATGGTCCAGTCGCAACTCGCCTCTTTGCCGGGGAGAGCAGTTTTCTGGACCTCTTCATTAGGCGTCACGGTCCATTCTGCAACGAACTTCGCCAGGACTCAGCTTTGAATCGTCGAGGTACTTTCAAACTTGAGGCCAAAGCTGGACAGCTCTAGTGCCCACTCTACAATTCTTCCCGTTGCATCTGGATTGTGCAATATCCGTTCCAGAGGGAGGCGAGTGATGACAGTG
The DNA here is from genome assembly GCA_902687465.1 of Secale cereale. Lineage (NCBI taxonomy): Eukaryota > Viridiplantae > Streptophyta > Magnoliopsida > Poales > Poaceae > Secale > Secale cereale. Next base: position 295,875,949 of record LR738712.1, read on the forward strand.
ATCTCATGTGCCTGGAAGTAGTGACGCAGCTTCCTCGAGGCCATAAGAAGCTTGAAGAGCAATTTCTACACACCGGAGTACCTTGATCTAGCCCCCTGCAAGAGGGAGCTAACAAAGTAGACCGGGTGCTGCATCATTTTCTTCCTTGGCGGCACTCCGACCGGCCGTGTCGTCTCTGGACCAATGGCATTAGGCTCTGTCGCTGCTATCACCTCATCATCAATTTCTCTCCGCGCCACTAGTGCGGTGCTGACCACCTGGTTTGTTGCCGCCAAGTATAGCAGCAACGGTTCTTGTGGCCTAGGCACAACTAGTACCGCCGTGGAGGATAGATACCTCTTCAAGTCTTGCAATGCTGCTTCGGCTTCTGGCGTCCACTCCATTGGGCCCGCCTTTTTCAAAATCTTGAAAAAGGGAAGGGCGCACTCGGCAGACTTGGAAATGAATCTGATCATGGCGGCAACGCAGCCAGCAAGCCGACGCACATCCTTGACCCGTTTGGGTGCTTCAATCTGTTCTATAGCTTTGATCTTGTCCGGATTGGCCTCTATCCCACGCTGTGAGACAAAGAACCCGAGAAGCTTGCCGGACGGGACGCCGAAGACGCACTTCTCAGGGTTCAGCTTGAGATTGATCTTGCGTAGGTTTGCAAATGTTTCTTGTAAATCCGGTATAAGGGTTGCCCTGTTCTTGGTTTTGACCACTATGTCATCCATATAAGCCTCCATATTTCTATGGAGCTGGGGTTCAAAACCAATGTGGACTACCCTTGCAAACGTTGAGCCAGCACTCTTCAACCCGAATGGCATCCGTACGAAACAATACGTACCACATGGGGTGATGAATGTTGTCTTCTCTTCATCTTCTCTTGTCATGAATATCTGATGGTAGCCGGAGTAGGCATCGAGGAATGACAGCAGATCACACCCAGCCGTGGAGTCAACAATCTGGTCGACGCGCGGCAATGGGAAGGGGTCTTTAGGACAAGCCTTATTGATATATGTGTAATCAATACACAACCTCCACTTCCCATTCACCTTGCGCACTACCACTGGATTGGCCAACCACGTTGGATGGAGCACTCTTCTTACCAAACCCGTTGCTTCCAATTTCTAGATCTTCTCAGTGATGAATTCTTGTCGTTCCAAAGCTTGCTTCCTGACCTTCTGCTTGACGGGCCGCGCATGAGGACAGACAACAAGGTGGTGCTCAATCACCTCCCTGGGAATGCCGGGGAAGTTGGATGCTTGCCATGCAAACACATCGACATTCGCCCGCAGGAAGGTGACGAACGCGTCTTCCTATTTGTCGCCAAGGGTGGAGCTTATGGTGAAAGCCCCTCCTGTGTCGTCCTCCTTGACAGAAACCTTCTTGGTTCCCGGCGGCGTGGCCTTGGACTTCTTGTTTCTGCCGGTGGAGCTCTCTAGCACGTCCTCGACGGGAGCGCGACATTCTGAAGAGGTGCGATTGCCGGAGTGGGTGTCCGAGGTCTCACCGGTCTTCTTCTTGCCGGTGGAGCTCTCTGGCACGTCCTCGATGGGAGCACAACACTCCGAAGAGGTGCGCTTGCCGGAGTGGGTGTCCGAGGTCTCACCGGTCTTCTTCTTCTTCTTCCCTCCCGGGGCTCCAGTGGCAGGAGCAAGTGCCCTCGTGGCGGCATCTGCTGCAACTGCTTGCTGGTATAGTTGGTCAGCGCAAATCAGCGCATCTTTCTTATCGGAGGGGATGGTGATGATCGTCACAGGTCCTGGCATCTTCAGGGTGTTGTAGGCATAGTGTGACGCTGCCATGAACTTGGCCAACGCTGGGCGGCCAAGGATCCCGTTGTAAGGCAAGGGGATGTTGGCAACATCGAACACGATCATTTCGGTCCTGTAGTTCAGATCACTTCCAAAAGTCACGGGCAGCGTGACCTTCCCCTTTGGTTGACTTCTTCCCGGGTTGACCCCCTGAAACGTGCTCGTTTCTTCGAGGTCTCCGTCAGGAATCTGCAGCTTCTCGACCATGGTAGGCGAGATTAAGTTCAGACCGGCCCCGCCATCGACTAGCATCTTTGTCACCTTGAGGTTGCGTATTGTCGGTGAAACCAACAATGGCAAGCACCCGACCGCGGTAGTGCGATCAGGGTGATCCTCAGCGTCAAAAATGATAGGCGTGCTAGACCATTTCAGCGGCTTTTGGGCATCGGGCGACGGCTCCACCGCTGTAATCTCACGCGCCCACTGTTTAAGCTGGCGGTAAGAATTATGCAGCGAGGCGCCGCCATTGACGCACATGGCCTCCGTGGCTTTCTGAAACTCTTGGTCGCCGGACTCGAAGGTCCTCTTCGTGATCGTCATCTTCTGGCCTTCTGTCACGGCCCCGGGCGGGCCTCTCCTGCTGTTTATCCTTGATGCGACGGCCCGCTTGGCCGTCATGCTTCCTGCCGGACCCCTCAGCACCGTCCTGGCCCTTCTGCTTGTCCCGCCTGTCATATTCAGCCCTCTTCTTCTCAGCAAGGAGCTCAACCTGTCGGCAGTCCTGGAGATCATGGCCTTTGGTGCGATGGATCTTGCAGTATCGCTTGCCAGAGTTTCCTGGCTTCTCGGCAGCCGCCAAGGCCCAGCAGGCGACACACCCGGCAATTTCCTTGCCGGGGTCACCCGCCTTGGTTTTCTTGGCGGAGCCGGCGTCATCAGATCCCTCAACGGCAAGCACGGCTTTACCTTTGCGCTTACTATTGCGGTGCCGGCCTTTCTTCGCCGGGGCGGCGGTATCCTCGTCTAAAGAGTCGGTTTCCGCGCCGGCATCTTCGCCGGGGTATTTCCTTCCCTCTTCAGCCCGGGCACATCTGTCAGCAAGAACATAGAGTTCCGCCACGTCTTTCACCTTGGTCATCGCCAGTTCTTCACGCATCTTGCGGTTATGCATGTTCTGATGGAATGCGCTGATGATGGCGGCAGGGTGAACATCAGGGATGTTGTACTGTACCCGGCTGAACCTCTGTATATACTTGCGCAGACTCTCGCCTTCCTTCTGGGGTATGACGTGCAGGTCACTTGCTTGGCCATGGGCTTGGTGACCTCCAGTAAAGGCGCCAACAAACTCATGGCACAAGTCCGACCAGGAGAAAATAGAGTCTACCGGCAAGTGCATCAACCACGACATGGCATTGGGTTTAAGAGCCAATGGAAAGTAATTTGCGAGCACCTTATCGTCGCGGGCTCCCGCAGCTTGCATCGCGATGGTGTAGATGCTGAGGAACTCCGACGGGTGGGTCTTGCCGTTGTACTTCTCGCCAACGTCGGGCTTAAAGGTGCGGTGAGTGGGCCACTGGAATTGCCGCAGCTCGCGGGTAAAAGCCGGACAGCCTACCTCGTAAGGTAGGCCTCCAGGGCTCTCTGGTGCTGGGTGGTTCACAGTAGGCCCTGCTCGCCTGTCTGACTGGTGGCGCGCTCCGCGCCGGCGCTCGATGGTGGCTCGAGCGTCTTCATGAGCTTGCTCCTTAAGAACTTGATGCTGGTCGCCGTGGGTCCATGGGTCGGACGACGCTATGGGGACATTGTCGCCCGCGACGTCCCGACGAGTCGACACATGCGGTACCGGGCGGGGAGGAGGCGAGTGCACCGTGGCCACGGTGCTGCCGGTCCTCCCGCCTCCGGTGCGTGGTACCCCATCGGAGCGTCGACCTGGGGGCTCCGCTAGACTTGGTTCATCCTTGTTGGCGACCGCGACCAGGCTTCGGATGGTGGCTCTCCATTCGTCGAGTTTCCCCGTAACGGAACGAAAGTCGAGGAGCAACTGCGCGCGCGCCAGGGCTTCGGCTGGGGTTAGCGGTAGCGAAACCTGCACGGACCGCGACACACTTCAACCCCTCACCATGTCAGGAGGACCTCCATCACGATCCCGCGGTCGCGTGCCGTTTCCACCAGCGCTTCGGCGGGCGGGTAGGTCTTCTACGTCTCGGGAGTGGCGCTCGGGGCTCTTCCCATGGCGACGCTCGAGAACTTCGGCGTGATGGCGCCGTTCGTCGCGCGCTGCTTGGGAGGAGCGCGCTGTTGGCCCCGGCGTGGGAGTCTTGGAGGTCCTTGCGTCGCCTTCGGGTGATGCAGCAGCGATCATGGAGGGGCCCGCGCCACCCGAGAGGGCCTGGCTCCGTCATTGGATTTGGCGACGTGCGGCCCGTTACCAGGCGCACAAACATCGCCACCTCCCGAACTCCGGCTGCTGGGACGGTGTTGGTGTTCGCGAGCAGCTCCCCGGGTCCTTTCCGCTACCGGCCCGCTGCTCGCCTGCGTCGGGACGGGCTGTCCGGCCTCCGACTGGCCAACCGCCACCGTCGTCTTCTTCTTGGGCGCCATGATGACGAAGGAGCGTCGAACTAACTGCTAAAGCCGATTCTCACAACCAAGACCCCCTACCTGGCGCGCCAAAGATGTCGGGGTATTGGATCGACACCTATGGGGTCACAAGAATCCCTACTACGGTTGCGGGGCGCGGGGTTGAGAGAAGAGCGGATCCAACAGTCAGCACACGGTTCGTTTACCCAGGTCCGGGCCGCAAGGAGGTGTAAAACCCTACTCCTGCTTTGGTGGATTGTATATATGTGTTCTTCAGCTAGCTATGGGGCGTGAGGAGCTCCAAAAAGCCGAATCTCCCTCCTGGTCGCCTCGGGCCTCCTTTTATAGGTAAAAGGGGTTGCCACAGTGGCACACGGGAGGTGGAAAGGGTACAGTGATGCGAGGTTATCCCTCGCATTACATGACAAGGCACATTTAATGTGTCTTGCTTAGGTGTACTTGCTTTATCGGGGACGGGGGAGACATCCATCTTGTCCGTCACCGCTCCTTCTTGTGTCGACACGCGCCCTGGCCAACGATGCCTAAGATGCCATGTAGGCAGGCAGGCAGCTGAGGTGGCGCAATGGTAGGTCTTCACGAATATCTGCATGTCGCCACGCAGGTGCCTGCCCAGCTGGTTGGGTCGGCAGCTGCATAAGGTGGTGGAGGTTTAGTTAGCGTGGGCCTGATGGTGGCCCTGCAGATGTCCTCGGCAAGGGCCTTGCCGGGGCCCCGGCAAGGGTCTTGCCGCGGCTCTTGCTGTCATCCCCGGCAAGGTGCTTGCCGGAGGTCTTGTGGTCTTCCTTGGCTGGGATCCCGCCAAGGGTCATTGTCTTCTTAGTGTGTATCTTGTCCTGAATGTCTTCACAAAGATCTGTATGCCACTACGGGGATGTCTCCCGAATCCTTGCCCCATGGGGGCAGTGGACTCAAGGGTGATCCGCTCCGTAGGCGTGGGGCGAGTTGCCGCGGCAAGGGTCTTGTCGGGGCTGCTAAAACTGGCTCCTGGCAAGGATCTTGTCGGGGGAACCCGCTTCGTCCCTTTGCTCTTTGTGGTCTTGGCTTCGAGCTTCAGTCTCGATCGACCTTCGGTCTTACCCTGGCTCACCTCCCTTGCCGTGCTTGGTGTGGCGGTGCCCATGGCTCAGACTGCCCGTGCACAGTCATAGGGGTACAAAAAGTGTACCCCTCTTTTTGTAAACCGACATCTTGAGTTGAAATAAGTTCAAATAAATGAAATCCCTTTGTAACAGATGAGTTTTCGTCCAAAACCATGATACTTCGAAAGAGATTGTACATTTCGTACACGAAGTGCATCCAGTTTTTGCTGTAAACCTCCCAGTTGGCCCGTGCAAAACAGGTTCTTACTGAACTGAAAGCAGAGGTGGATAAGACGAGCTTCGATGATCTCGATTAGGGAAATGAATATATTGTTCTAATATTGTTCTTATGAAGTTGAACTAGCTATTTCTTGTATTGTGTTGTTTTCATGTAGCTATCGTACTATGATGTTATAATATATTTATGTGCCTAATGAAATTGGCAAACAGTTGTTCAACATGAAATGTGAATTTGCGTAATACTGGAATTATTAATTGTAAATTAATAAACCTGCTAAATGTGTCATGAATCTTTGCAAATGGCTCTAGCAGTAAAAGCGCTTGTGATGGATAGTCCAATGCCAGACAGATTTCTTCATCAAATAGTGTCTGATGTAGTTGATAAAAGCAAACAGTTAACCAAGGCAGAGCGTGTGTGATAGTTACACCTTTCATACACGAGCCTACACATAAAACTGTGTGGGATGTACATACGAACGGAAACGTTTTCCCTAGATTGATTGTGTGGGTTGTACATAAGAATGGAAACGTATTCCTCGGATTGACTGTGTGCGATATACATACGAACGGAAACGTTTTCCCTGGATTGACTGTGTGGGATGTACATAAGAACAGAAACATATTCCTTGTAATGAATGTGTGTGATATACATACATACGGAAATATTTTTCCGGGATTCACCGTGTGGGATGTACATACCTACGAAAATGATTGGGTTTCGATGCCTCACCCGATCGCACACAAGCTCATTTGGTGTTCTAGGAGGGCATATCCTCGACGATTTCTGGGTCGTGTGGGAAGGACCCCCTATCACCCACACTCACTAGGCAATGGTCCCAAATGCCGTCGCGGAAACGGGTTTAAAACCGTTTGTATAGCACCAACGCGTACTAGTGACCATCACACAATTTCATATTCATAATATTCAATCCAACACAAAAAACTTCAAAAGTACCCCAATTTATGTAGGAGAAAAGAATATGAAAACGTGTATCAACCCCTATGGATAGATTACCCCAATGTCACCACGAGAATCCGCAAGTTGATAACCAAAACATGCATCAAGTGGATCAATAGAACATCCCATTATCACGACGACGGATATTCCATTGCAAGACATACATCAAGTGCTCTCACATCCAAAAGATTCAATCCGACATAACAAAACCTCAAAGAAAAATATTTAATTCATCACAAGAGGGTAGAGAGGGAAGAACACCATAAGATCCAACTATAATAATAAAGCTCGTGATACATCAAGATTGTGCCAAATCAAGAACACGAGAGAGAGATAAAACACATAGCTATTGGTACAAACCCTCAGCCCCGAGGATGGACTACTCCCTCCTCATCATGTTGGCCGCCGGGATGATGAAGATGGCCTCGAGTGATGATTTCCCCTTCCGGCAGGGTACCGGAACGGGGTCCCGATTGATTTTTCGTGGCTACAGAGGCTTGCGACAGCAAAACTTCTCATCTAGGGTTCTTTCTGGGGGTTTGGGTATTTGTAAGAATTTATGATGTCAGTCTCACGTCAAGGGGGTGCCCGAGGGGCCGAGAAGCCGTAGGGGCACGCCCCTGGCTTGTGGCCTCCTCGTCAACTTTCTGGACCTGACCCGATACTTCGGGGGTCTCTTTTGGTCCATAAAAATCACCTTACATTTTAGCGCATTCCGAGAACTTTTATTTCTGCACAAAAAACGACACCCCGGTAGTTCTACTGAAAACAACGTTAGTCCGGGTTAGTTCTAATCAAATCATACGAAAAACATATAAAATTGTTGTAAACATGGCATGAATACTTTATAAATTATTAGTGTGATAATATTCATCCTCACATATGTATATTAAATGATAGCATGGACATTCACTACACACAAAATATATTGTCTAGAAAAAAAAATCCTCCGGGTCAGCCAATATTGGCATACTCCTAACATGCAAGATCATTGGTTATTTTATAACTGCAGTAAGCTGTTTTCGAAAGTCAAGTTTCTGCTGCATCGTCTGCCTGATATGCATGAAATCAACTTTACTCTATGGGGGCACTACCCAATATTCTTCTCAATATAAGCCTGACAAAAAAAACATACACGTGATGTCTACTATGCAACCTTCTTCTTGTAGACTTGTGTTGGGCCTCCAAGCGCGGAGTTTTGTAGGATAGTAGCAAATTTCCCTCAAGTGGATGACCCAAGGTTTATCAATCCTTGAGAGGCCTAGGATGAAGATGGTCTCTCTCAAACGACCATGCAACCAAATAACAAAGAGTCTCATGTGTCCCCAACAAACGCAATACAATGGTAGACTGTATAGGTGCACTAGTTTGACAAAGAGATGGTGATACAAGTGTAATATGGATAGTGGATATTGGTTTTTGTAATATGAAAATATAAAACAACAAGGTAGAAAGTAGTAGAAGTGGGCAAAAATAGTATGGCAATGCTTTAAAACAAGGCCTAGGGCTCATACTTCCACTAGTGCAAGATCCATCAACAATGATAACATAATTGGATCATATAACAATCCCTCAACGTGCAACGAAGAATCACTCCAAATTTCCTATGGCGGAGAACATAAGATGAAATTGCTTATAGGGTATGAAACCACCTCAAAGTTATTCTTTCTGATCGATCTATTGGGCTATTCCTATAAGTGTCACAAACATCCCTAGAGTTCGTACTAGAATAACACCACGTGACATGCATCAATCAACCCTAATGTCACCTAGATACCCCAATGTTACCACAAGTATCCATGGGTTAATTATACGATGTGCATCACACAATTTCAGATTCATAATCAATGCAACACAAATAACTTCAAAGAGTACCCCAATATTTCTATCGGAGAAAGGAATATGAAAATGCGTACCAGCCCCTATGCACATATTATCCCAATGTCACCACGGGAATTTGCAAGTTGATACCCAAAACATACATCAAGTGGATCAATAGGACATGCCATTGTCACCACTGATATCCCATCACAAGACATACATCAAGTGCTCTCACATGCAAAAGATTCAGTCTGACATAACAAAACCTCAAAGGAAAAGATTCAATTCATCACAAGAAGGTAGAGGGAAGAAACACCATATGATCCAACTATATCAACAAAGCTTCCAACACATCAAGATCGTGCCAAATCAAGAACACAAGAGAGAGAGAGAGAGAGGGAGAGAGAGAGAGAGAGAGAGAGAAACCCTCAGCCTCGAGGGTGGACTACTCCCTCCTCATCATGGTGACCGCCGGGATGATGAAGATGGCCTCCGATGATGATTTTCCACTCCGGTAGGGTGCCGGAACGGGGTCTCGATTGGTTTTCATGGCTACAGAGGCTTGCGGTGGTGGAACTTCTCATCTACAGTTCTTTATGGGGGTTTTGGTATTTATAAGAATTTTTGGCGTTGGTCTGACATGAAGGGGATGCTAGAGGGGCCCCTGGCTTGTGGCCTCCGTCCACTTCCTGGCCCAACACCAATGTTTCGAGGGTCTCTTTTGGTCCTTAAAAAATCATCGTAAATTTTCAGCCCATTCCGAGAACTGTTATTTATGTACAAAAAAAGACACCACGGTAGTTCTGCTCAAAACAACGTTAGTCCGGGTTAGTTCTAATCAAACCATACGAAAACCATATAAAATTGTTGTAAACATGGCATGAATACTTGATAAAAAACAGATATGTTGGAAACATATCAACATGTGAGTGGATGCATACAAACAACAAGGAAAGCATGTGTGTACGTTAGTTTTACCATTTGAAAAGGAAAGGGCCAAATAGAGTAAGTGCCTGGGTCTGGGTTTGAGTCAATTACCCATACACGACCTCTCTTTGTCTCTCAAAAATAAAGAGAGTTTTTGTTGTCGAGGTAACTCTCTACCCTAGTCCCCTCGGCTCCAATCCAGCACCGCCGCCATCAATCTAAATCTTTGGCCATCCCTCCACCTTGTTCTCTATCTCTACATAACATCCTTGTCCATCCTTCTCCTAGCTACCTCCACCGCAAGCCTCAGGAGGGAGATCCAAGTTACCTTGACTAAGACGACTACTTGGGCGAGTTAATGCATGAAGAGCTCTATAGCGCATCGGAGACAGCGACTGCCGCCATGTTTTGCCGGCCGGAGAATGAGGTTCAACCAACTTTTGCCTTGGCAAACCTGGTGCCAGCTTACTTGCAATGGGTTGGTCCATTTACGATAAGGAAGCATTTCCTCAGCTTGCTAAACTAGACATATTATTTTGGCTATTAATGTCAGAAGCCTCTAACGACCCAAAATGGTTGTCCATGTTCATAGAGGTGTTATAAAAAAATTGGAAGGGCGGCCATATCATCACTAGTTGTATACACTGACGTTTAATCGGTCGTATGTTGCACCATGAGTAATTTTCTCCACAAGACTGCGACATGATAGTACAGCTGACCCATGTGGATATTCTAAGGTCTTTGGGGCTTCTTCCCTGACTTCTTTTCCCATGGACCACCTCAACAATGGCGAGTTTTTCTAACCTTCCCTACTTATTATTTTGATGCACTAGCGTCTTCACTCGAGGATTCATAGAGTTTAAGTTGACTGCCATAGGACAAGCAACAACTATGTTTTTTCTGCCTCTCAGACGATTTACCTGGTATGATGGCTTTCTATTTGGGCTGTTCACATCAACCTTTATCATGTTACTTACACACAAATACACAAATGAGTGGCAAGAACACATACAAGGTCTGTACAAGACATGCATTAGCTTGAAACTCAAAGCACATGTGGTCTGTTAGTATCTTACCTCTAGGGAGGCTTGTCTTAGGCTGTTGCTGCTAGAATGCATCAGACTCTTGTGCATGTAAACACAATAAAGTTCAAGTGCTTGAAGAAAGGTAAATGCTTTGTTGTACCAGTCTATATAATCCATTGTGCGCCCATGTCTTACTCTCATGGGCTGCACGTAGAAGGTATGACCCTCCAATCGATTGACACAAAGACGTCGCTAAGCCAAGAGTTGCAACAACTCTTCGTAGAAAATGGTTAATGTTGGTGCAATAATTTTCCTCCCATGATTTGGAGTTTGTTGACATAAACATACAAGGACTTAGCGACATCCCCTGGAGTCAAATGGAGTTTGATTCAAACGCCGAAGATAATCCCCTACGTGGCAGTGAAGATTATCACCGAAGATGATGATAATAAGAGTGACCCTAAAAAATTGTTGATGCGAAGCAATTGGTTCAGTGCTCATCCAACGTAAATGACTGCGACCGAGAATACTGAAGATGAAGTGAAGATGTAGCATTTATTTCTTTGTTTCTCCTCTCTTTATTGAGTCGTGGGACCACCATACTATTAAGACGGGTGTAGCGTTTGAAGCTTCGAGTCTCTGGTGCTAAACCCAAATCCTATGAATGTTGTGAGAGAAATCTCTTTGTGTTCCGAGAAAATACTTGCCAGCAAGAGACTACGATCTTCTTCGCTGCAAAAGATTTGTCTCGGATCGAGGATTTAGCTTTAATAGGGCCTCAAGTAATGTTACTGTTGCTCTTGAAATCCGACCGTTGTGAACGTGTCAGTTGGCCATTGGCTGGACCGCGTGTCCAAATGGTCATTTCCCACCAGGAAAGCCCGTGGCTGTAAATAGCCACCCGCATCGGCTCTGTCTGATGGCTAATCTGTTTGATTGTCAGAGGTTTGTTGAGCAACCCCCTCTCCTCAGTGATCTGAGTTTAAAATCCACTGAGAGAAAACCCGAGAGCTGATAAATTAGATAGTGGTTTAGCATCACTCGAATCTAAGTCGAGTAGCTCCTCCTATTACTCTTGAGAGCTGCAAACTCTCTAGATAGTTAGGTGTAAATTTATTCAGAGACTGAGAGTAATTGTGGTTGTCTAAGAAGAAGTCTCTAAAGGTTTGGAGATCGCCTCAAGTATCTACCACGAGTGATTGACATTGGTTGATGATAACCCACAAGTGTAGGGGATCAGTTGTAGCTTCTTTCGATACGTAAGAGTGTCAAACCCAACGAGGAGCTAAAGGTAGAACAAATATTCCCTCAAGTTCTATCGACCACCAATACAACTCTACGCACGCTTGACGTTCTCTTTACTTAGAACAAGTATGAAGCTAGAAGTACTTTGTAGGTGTAACGCGATAGGTTTGCAAGAATATAAAGAGCACGTAAATAAAAACCAGGGGCTGTTTAGATAAAGAAGCAATAAAGTTAGTATAGCGAGTGTGGAAAAGTGGTGGTAGGAGTTGCGAAATTGTCCCTAAGCAATTGACTACGTTACTAGACCGATAACATTTTTATGTGGGAGAGGCCACTGCTAGCATGTCATCCCTGACTTCTATGCACTTATGATTCGAACTATTAGCAAGCATCCGCAACTACTAACGTTCATTACGGTAAAACCCAAACATAGCATTAAGATATATTGGTCCCCCTTCAATTCTGTATGCATCAATTTCTATGCTAGGTTGAAGCTTTTGTCACTCTTGCCCTCCAATACATAGTCCTATCAACATACAACTAACCCAATGGTGTGATCCACGAGCGCGCTCATATTTTGGGAACCAAAGGACAACAACATAACCACTAGAAAATTAAACCAATCATAGCAATTCACCCATTACCAATAGTACAACGAAAATCTACTCAGACATCATAGGATGGCAACACATCATTGGATAATAATATGAAGCATAAAGCACCATGTTCAAGTAGAGGGTACAGCGGGTTGTGGGAGGGTGGACCGATGTAGATAGATGGGGGAAGGTGATGAAGATGTTGGTGAAGATGACAGAGGTGTTGGTGTAGATCGCCATCACACGATGATGGCCCCGGCGGCGTTCCGGCGCCACCGGGAGAGAGGGGGAGAGGGCCCACTCCTTCTTCTTCTTCCTTGACCCCCGCCCCCCTAGATGGGAGAAGGGTTTACCCCCTGGTCCATGGCCTCCATGGCATGGGAGGGGCGAGAGCCCCTCCGAGATTGGATATGTCCCTCTGTCTCTCTCTGTTTCTGCGCTCCAGATTCTGGCCTTTCACCGTTTCTTATATTCTCGGAGATCCATAACTCCGATTGGGCTGAAATTTTAAAACGATTTGTATCTGGATATTGGCTTTCTTGCGGCGAAATAAGGGAACCAACCGCCTTACAGGGTGGCCACGAGGGTCAGGGGCGCCCCCTACCTCGTGGCCCCCTTGGGCATCGTCTCGCGTTGATTCTTCTTCCCAAAAATCACATATATTCCAGAAAAAATATCCGTAAGTTTTTATCCCGTTTGGACTCCGTTTGGTATGGATTTTTTGTGAAACAAAAAACATGCAACAAACAGGAACTGGCACTGGGCACTGGATCAATATGTTAGTCCCAAAAATAGTATAAAAAGTTGCCAAAAGTACGTAAAAGTTGTATAATATTGGCATGGAAAAATAAAAAAATTATAGATACGACGGAGACGTATCATCATCCCCAAGCTTAATTCTTGCTCGTCCTCGAGTAGGTAAATGATAAAAAAGATAATTTTTGATGTGGAACGCTACCTAGGATAATCTTGATCATGTAATCTAATCATGGCATGAATATTAAGACACGAATGATTCAAAGCAATAGTCTATCATTTGACATAAAAAAATTAATACTCGGGCATCCCAACAAACAATCAAGTATTTCAAAATATCAATGCTAAAGAACGTTATCCCTACAAAATCATATAGTCTTGTATGCTCCCTTTTCTTAACACAAGGTACACCTCATGCCCATCCCAATGTCAACTAAGCAATTGTTTTCATACTTTACTTTTTCGAACCTTTTCAACTCTTCACGCAATATATGAGCGTGAGCCATGGACATAGCACTATGGTGGAATAGAAGGTGGTGATGGACAAAAGTAGGGAGAAAGTCTCACATCGACTAGGCAAATTAACGGACTATGGAGATGTCCATCAATTGATATCAATGTGAGTGATTAGGGCTTGCCATGTAACGGATGCACTAGAGCTATAAGTGTATGAAAGCTCAAAAGAAAACTAGTGGGTGTGCATCAACTTGCTTGCTCATGAAGACCTAGGGAATTTGAGGAAGCTCATCGTTGGAATCTACAAGCCAAGTTCTATAATGAAAATTCCCACTAGTATATGGAAGTGATAACATAGGAGACTCTCTATCATGAAGAACATGGTGCTATGATGAAGCACAAGGGTGGAAAAAAGATAGTAACATTGCCCCTTCTCTCTTTTTCTCTCATTTTTTATTTTCCTTTTTGGGCTCTTTGGCCTCTTTTTTCGGTGGGCTTCTTTGGCCTTTTTTTATTTGGGGTTCATTGGCCTCTTTGATTTTTTATAACCTCACATGGGACAATGTTCTAATAATGATGATCATCACACTTTTATTTACTTACAACTCGATATTACAACTCGAGACTAGAACAAAAATATGACTCTATATGAATGCCTCCGGTGTGTACCGGGATGTGCAATGATCTAGCATAGCAATGACATCAAAAAACAGACAAGCCATGAAAACATCATGCTAGCTGTCTTACGATCATGCAAAGCAATATGACAATGATGGTGCGTGTCATAACAAACGGAAAGGTGGAGTTACATGACAATATATCTCGGAATGGTTATGGAAATGCCACAATAGGTAGGTATGGTGGCTGTTTTGAGGAAGGGTATAAGGTGGTTTGATGCACTGGCGAAAATTGTGCGGTACTAGAGTGGCTAGCAAGTTGGAAGGGTGAGAGTGCGTATAATCCATGGACTCAACATTAGTCATAAAGAACTCACATACTTATTGCGAAAAATCTATTAGCCCTCAAAGCAAAATACTACGATGCATGCTCCTGGGGGGGGGGGAGGTTGGTAGGAATTAACCATCGCGTGCCCCCGACCTTCACGCAAAGATAAACAATCAAAATACAATGTGCTCCAACTTGGTCACATAGTTAGGAGACCATACGTGCATGCTTCGGGAATCACAAACCTTAACACCAATATTTTCACTAAACCACAATCATTCACTAGTACCACCCACATATTAGCATCTCTATATCACAAAACTATTGCAAGGAATCAAACATATCATATTCAGCGATCTACAAGTTTATGTAGGATTTTATGACTAACCATGTGAATGACTAATTCCTGTCAACTCTCTAAATAGATATAAGTGAAGCAAGAGAGTTTTAATTCTTTCTACAAAAGATATGCCCATGTTGTAACAAATATAACTGAAGCAAAAGAGCATTCTACAAATGGTGGTTTTCTATGTGAGGAGAAACAGGCAATCCAAACTTCAAATGATATAAGTAAAGCACATGAAGCATTCTATAAAGCCATATTCAAAAGATATAAATGAAGTGCAAAGAATATTCTATAAATCAACCAAGGACTATCTCATGCCAGCATGGTGCATTTATTAAAAGAAAGAAAATAAAAACCACACGACGCTCCAAGATTCGTGCATAACATGTGACGAATAAAAATATAGCTCCAAGTAAAATTACCGATGATCGTCAGAAGAAAGAGGGGATGCCTTCCGGGGCATCCCCAAGCTTAGTTGCTTGGGAGTCCTTGAATATTACCTTGGGGTGCCTCGACAATCCCCAACTTAGGCTCTTGCCACTCCTTATTCCTTCATCCATCGTGATCTCACCCAAAACTTGAAAACTTCAATCACACAAAACTTAAGAAAACCCTCGTGAGATCCGTCAGTATAATAAAGTGAATCATCACTTCAAGTATTGTTGCATACCCATTTATATTTTATTTTTGCATTGTAGCTACTGTATTATAACTTCTCCATGGCTTATACCTGTCGGTACAAAACGACACCTACGGGGTCACTGGAATCCCTTCTACGGTTGGCGGGCGCGGAGTTGTGCAAAGAGGAGGTCTAAGAGTCAGCACAGCGATCGTTTACCTAGGTTCGGGCCACGAGGATGCGTAATGCCCTAGTCTTGCTTTGGTGTATATTTGAGTGTTCTTGAGTTCTTCATCTAGCTATGGTGCCTCTCTAGCTTTCCAGGATCCGAAATCCCCCTCCAGTACGCCGCGGGCCTCCTTTTATAGTCTGAAGGGGCTGCCACAGTGGCACACATGAGGTGGAAAGGTGTATAGTGTATAGGCTTATCCCATGCCATTACGGGACAAGGCGCATTCAATGCGCTGCTTAGGTGTCTATTTACTTTATCGGGGATGGGAAAGAAGCCCGTCCCGTCTGTGGCCGCTCTATCTGGTCGTGACACGCGTCCATGCCAGCAAGGCAGGCAGCTGAGGTGGCGTCACGGTAGGGTCTTCACGAAGATCTGCATGCCCCACGTAGGTGCTTGACTAGCTGGCCCAGGAACCACGTATCGCCACATGGGTGCCTGCCTGGGCCAGCGGGTCGGCCGCCGAGTTGGGGCGGCGACGGGGCGGCAAGAGCTTGCCGCTGGCTTGTTACCGTTCCCGGCAAGGGTCATGTCGGGGCCTCCGTGAGTGCCCTGCGGCAAGAGGCTTGTCATGGCTTCGGGGCGTCTTTGGCTAGGAGCCTTGCTGGGGCCTCGCGGGCGACCTCGGCAAGGAACCTCGCGATCGCCATGTCTTCTGGATCATACCTTGGGAGTCAGAGGTCTTTGTCTTCACAAAGATCTGCATGCCATCACGTGGGCGCTTCCCGAGCCTTGGCTCCACTGTTTGTTGATATTGTTGGAGCCCATAGGCTTCAAGGGTGGCGGCGGCAGATGCATCTAAATGGATTGCCCCTGCAAGAGCCCTTGCCGGGTGACGCGCAGGCCGCCCCGGCAAGAGTCCTTGTCGGGGAAGCCTGTCCCTTTGCTTGGTCTTCTCCTACTGTCTGTCTCGATTGTCTTGGGATTCGGTTTTACCTCGGTCCATTTCTCCTGCTCTGCTTGGTGCGGCCGTGGGCGCGGCTCCGACTGTCCGTGCATAAGTAAGGGGTACAAAAATTCGCCCCTTCTTTTGTACACCGACAGGAGCCCACGGGACTCGGCCACACATGAGCGCGACACATTGTTGGGCCAGGCCAAAAACGGTGTGCGGGCAGGCGGGGCGGTTTTTACCGCGGTAAAACTTTTCGAGCACTGCACTTCCCTCGACCCGTGTTGAATGCACGACATGGAGGGGTGCGCGCGATGTGGGTGGCATGCATGGGGCGGTTCCCGCACGCATGTGTCATATCACAGTAAAGAGGCGGCTCGCGCCTTCCCCGTAAAAAGAAGGAGGCGTGGAGGCGCGGCTCTTTTACTGGACGGTCTTGGGTCGTAGTTTTTAAGGCGCCCACGCTCCCCTCCCCCGATCACGGGGTGGGGAACGGTCGCCTCACCCGTCCTTTCGACCCTGCACGTTCGCCACGCGTCCTTCATGCAGGTGGCGAGCTTTGGAGGCGGGAAACCGGGTCGTCGCTGGTTGGGGCAGCGGGTCGGTCCCGATTCCCTGCGCCCCTGATGGCTGGATTGGCTGAGCAGGGCGACTAGGTCTCGACCCCGCCTCTTTATAAATAGGGGGAAAGAGGGAGCGCCACCCCCACATTCTTCAGTATCCGTCCTCCTTCATCTTTGCTTCTTCCTCTCGTCTGCCATGGTGAGAGGAGGTTCTGGGCCTTCATCGGTGGCAGCGAGGGTCGCTTCTCTTCAGCGCGTCTCTCCCTCCCTTGAGCCCGTGGCGGCGGAGCCAGCCACAAGAGGAAGGGGGAGGGAGCGTGGCCGAGGTCGCGGCGGCAGTCGGGGGAGAGGGGCACAAGGTGGCGCGGTGGTCGTACCTCTGCCAGCGGTGCCTCCCACGACAGAGGGTCATGTCGGGGACCGGCCCCGCGAGTTCTTCATCAGGCTGCGCCGGCCACCGCGTCGTCGTCTCTGTTTCCCCACATCCTTTGCAGCGGAGATGGAGCTTGACCTGCCCCAGACCCTCAGGTAGCACATGAGGGGCTGCGGGACTGGGGTACGTGAGTCGATGTTGACTTTCCCGCCCCTCACATCATGTATCTCCGTCGCGGGTGGAAGACGTTTGCCCGCATCCATAGCTTGAAAGTGGGGCTCGTCCTCTATTTCAAATTAATGGAGGGCGGCCTGCTCTCCGTCAAGGTCTTCGGAGATCTTGCTACTCACCTAAAGTGTTGTGTAGAGAGCTCTTCCGACGATGGAGACTCTTCCTCGAGCAGGAGTGACGAGGAGGACAGCGACAATGGCAACGAGGGGCCCGAGCCGCAGAACATCAACTCCGACTTCGACTGACCACGCCGCTCCTCCCTCGGTCACGCGCCCTACAAAGGGCCATCCTCGCCAAGCTCTCCTTCAGGGTGCTCCCCGTCGTCTCCTTGGGCGGCCGGCGTAGGAGGGCCGGAGAAGGCGAAGAAGGCGGGTGGCGGCCGTTAACTCGGAGCACGCGGGCACGGACGCCTTCGTCACGTACTGGCGAGACGCTGCCTGATCTTCTAGCTTTCTGCTCTTCGCACCTCGCCTAGGCACTCTTTTTGCCCTCCCGCTGTCCTGTTCCATCTTCCGAGGAGAGGGACAACAAAGCGATTATGGGCCTCTTATCTCTTTTTAGTTTCTAAGCCTACAGGCCTTTGCTGAATTTAAAGCTTGTAATCCCCCTTGTCCATGTTTTTCCTTCCGTACGAACTATACCTATACGGGATGTTTTTAATGAAAAGGGGTGTTTGTCGGGTTCTTCGTGCGTGAGCGAGGGCCATGCCAAGGACGAATCCTTGTTATTTTTATAATAAATGTTATCGCCCGGCAATAGGCCTTGCTGTTTCTCTTCTTCGGCCGACCGTTCTCACCCTTTTGGCGGAGGCAGGGGCGAAGTAGAGTTAGGCTCCTCGTTCATTTCTTCGCCACCGCAACTACTACCAAATTCTGGCCCAGGAAGTAACTCTCGGGCACAAGGAAAAAGGGAGTATTGTGGTTTTAAGATATAAACAAGGTTTCACATGTTTCATACAGAAATGTATAGCAGGGGGATGAAAAACTTATCTTAATCCACAGCCCCCGGCAACCTTGGCTCGCCGTGGTAGGGTCCTTACATCTTCAGCCCCCAGCAGGCTTGCCTTGCCGGGGTTGGGGCGTCAGTTCATTCCTCTTTTCCCAAGTGGCTCAGCGGGGAATGACCTGTGGACCAAAGAAGGCAGGAAAGACGCACACCCGACCTCTAGGCTAGGGGTTAGTCGCCACCAAGCACTATCAACCCTAACCGAGGAAGGGACTCAACCTAGCATGCATGCTATAACTTAGGGCGCCAGCGCTTCATTTATTTATGCTCAGGGTGTGTGCATGGCTTTGTACAAAGGGTTACATGCCTTGCCGGCAAGGCTTGTACAAAAGGGTGGCTTGCCGGGAGGCCCAGCAACCGCGCCTTACGGGTAAAACTTGCGAAGATGTTCGATGTTCCAGGAGTTACTCACTGGGATCCCATCTTCGGTCTCCAGGCGGACTGCCCTAGGCCTGGTGACTTGTATTACCCGATAAGGGCCTTCCCACTTTGGCGTCAACTTGTTGGAATTCTTGGCTGACTGAACGTGCCGAAGAACAAGGTCGCCTTCCTCAAAGCTTCGGGCATGAACCTTGCGGCTATGATAGCGGCGCAAGGCTTGCTCGTAGCGCGCTGCTTGTACAGCCGCCCGAAGATGATCTTCCTCGAGGAGCATTGAGTCATCTTGCCGCAGTCGCTCTTGCTCAAGCTCATCATAAGCGGGCACTCGGGGTGACCGGTATGTGAGTTCTGTGGGGAGAACTGCCTCCGCACCGTAGACGGGGGAGAAGGGTGTCTGGCCGGTGGCTTGATTTGGTGTCATCCTGATCGATCAAAGAACCGCCGGCAATTCATCGGTCCAGCGCTTTCCGCACTTGTGTAGCATGTCAAAAGTCCTTGTTCGGAGGCCCCGCAGTACTTCAACATTTGCCCTTTCTGCCTGGCCGTTGCTTCGTGGATGTGCAACAGAAGCGAAACACACCTGGCCGATGAGGTCTTGCATATATTGCATGAAGGTATTGCTTGTGAACTGCATACCGTTGTCGGTGATAATTCTGTTTGGTACACCAAAACGGCAGACCAGGACCTTGAAGAACTTGACATTCGACTGTGCTGTCACCTTCCACACTGCCTCCACCTCTGGCCACTTTGTGAACTTTTCGATTGCTACGTACAAGTACTCAAAGCCCCCGACAGCACGGGGAAAAGGGCCCAATATGTCGAGCCCCTAGACCGAGAATGGCCAGGAGAGAGGGATTGTTTGGAGAGCTTGAGCTGGTTGATGAAGTTTCTTCGAATGTAAATGACACACTTCACACTTGGTTACTAGTGTCGTTGCATCCTGGAGGGCAGTGGGCCAGAAGAAACCTTGTCAGAATGCCTTGTCGCCAAGGGCTCTTGACCCTATGTGGGAGCCACATATGCCTCCATGTATCTCTGCCAACAGTTCCAGTCCTTCCTCCCGGGTGATACACTTCAATTTCACGTCGTTCTGTCTTTTCCTGTACAGGACGTCGTCGACGAGCTGGTACATGGCGGACCGACGGGCTACTTTCTCCGCTTCTTCCTGCTTTTCAGGAAGCTCCCTGGTCCGGAGGAATTGGATGGTATGATGCACCCATGCCGGAGCCTGGGGCTCGACGGCAAGGACCAAAGGCATTTCTTCTGCTAAGGGAGCGATTGCCTCTATGGATAGGGCTTGACGCCCCGCCAGAGTCTGTTGTCTCACAGCACGCTCCGCATCTCCGACAACACTTTTGCCAGTCACCCCTGCGGGTTCGGCAGGAAAGGTACTTGCAGGGGCTTGATTTCCTTCGCTTGCTTGGCTCAGTCGATGGTTCAAAAAATGGGTGAAATAATCGGAGCACAAAGGTACCTGGTTCCACAGGTAGTTTGTGGACGGCGCGTTTCGACAGGCAATCGGCGATGTCATACTCCACTCCGGGGACGTGTTCAGCTTGTATACCATTGAAACGCTCCTCCAGTTTCCTTACTTCATCCACGTAGGTTTCCATAAACGGGCCCTCGTAATCTTTGTTTACTTGCCTTACGACGAGCTGCGATTCTCCCCTGACGATGAGCTTCTTGATCCCGAGGTCCACTGCGATCTTGAGACCAGCGAGCAGTCCCTCGTACTCGGCAGTGTTGTTTGTTGATACCTCTCTGGGGAAGTGCATCTGGATTACATACTTGAGGTGCTCTCCGGTGGGTGCAACGAGCAGCACTCCAGCACCGGCGCCTTGCAGTGAGAAAGACCCGTCAAAGTACATAATCCAGTCGCGATTCTCACCCTTGCCGGGGAGGGTAGTCTCCTGGATCTCCTCGTCGGGCGTTGAGATCCATTCTGCAACAAAATCTTCCAAGACTCTACTCTAAATTGTCGAAGTGCTTTCAAATTACAAACTGAAGCTTGACAGCTCCAGGGCCCACTCCACAATCCTCCTAGTCGCATCTGGGTTGTCCAATATTTGTTGCAACGGGAGGCGGGTGACGACGGTGATTTCATCTGCTTGGAAGTAATGACGCACCTTCCGCGAGGCCATAAGGAGGCCGAAGACCAATTTATGCACGTCGGAGTATCTTGACCTAGCCCCTGTAATAGGGAGCTGACAAAGTAAACCGGGTGATGCATCATTTTTTTCTTCTGCATCACTCCATTCGGTCGCGTCTCCTCGGCCCCAGTAGCATTAGGTCATGTCGCTGCTATCGCTTCTGTATTGACCTTTCTCTGGGCAACTAGCACGACACTAACAACTTGGTTCATTGCCGCTAGGTACAGCAGCAACGGTTCTTGTGGTTTAGGCATGACCAGTACCGGTGTAGAGGAGAGGTATTTCTTCAAATCTTGCAGTGCCGCTTCGGCTTCCGGGGTCCACTCCATCGGGCCCGGCTTTTTCAAAATTTTGAAAAAGGGAAGGGCACACTTGGAAGATTTGGAGATGAACATGCCCATGGCAGCAACGCACCCAGCAAGCTGATGACCCACGAGTGTAGGGGATCTATCGTAGTCCTTTCGATAAGTCAGAGTGTCGAACCCAACGAGGAGGAGAAGGAAATGATAGGTAATTTTCAGTAAGGTATTTTCTGCAAGCACTAAAATTATAGGTAACCGATAGTTTTGTGATAAGGTAATTGGTAGCAAGTGACAAAAGGTAAAAGTAAATAAGCTGCAGCATGGTGGCCCAATCCTTTTTGTAGCAAAGGACAAGTCTGGACAAACTCTTATATAAAGGAAAGCGCTCCCGAGGACACATGGGAATTATCGTCAAGCTAGTTTTCATCACGATCATCTGATTCACGTTCGGTACTTTGATAATTTGGTATGTGGGTGGACCGGTGCTTGGGTGCTGCCCTTACTTGGACAAGCCTCCCACTTATGATTAACCACTAATGCAATGTAATGCCCAATATGAGATTATACCTCCCACGTGTCAAGGCACGACTTAAAGGCATAATATCATACTGGAATGATCTCAAGAATGGTATCTTTGCACAACTCATGTAAAGAGGGATGAAATTGCAAAAGAGTAGTTGGCTTACACTCGCCACGTCACACAATGCATTACATAAACATTCATAATCCAAATAACATCACAGTCCGACTACGGAAGGAGATCCAAATGAAAGATACCATAAATAAAGCCACAAGGTCCGAATCGCCCCTAGTAGAAGCCACTACTGATCCTCTGGGTAAGACACGTAGTATCGCCCACGCTCTTCATCGAACTCCCAATACAACTCTGTGCCATCACCTGTGTAGTTCACCATGGGACCTGCATCTGGTGTTGTGTAGAATCTGTGAGCCACGGAGGACTCAGCAATCCCGTTCCCGGGTAGCAAAACTATCTAAGCCTTGGGTGTGGAACAAGGCTGAAGAACAAGGTTGCAGCTGCACTAGCACTAGCTTACGTGTTTAGAGCGAGAAGAGAAGTGACAAGGATCGTCAAAGTGATCACGAAGTGATCCTATCTAAGAACGTCAAACATAACCCCACCATGTTCACTTCCCGAACACCTTCGGAAAGCGACCATCACGATTACTCACGCTGGTAGTGTATTATGAACATGGTGTCAAGTTTTCTACAACCGGATATTAACAAATTCCCATCTGCCACATAACCGCGAGCACGGATTTCGAAAGATCAAACCCTGCAGGGGTGTCCCAACTTAGCCCATCACAAGCTCACGATCTGCGGAGTTGCAACTCCAAGGTGGGAAGACCCGAGTATTCTCGGAATCCCGTGCTCAAGATATTCCGACTAAGGTAAAACTAATCCAGCAAGACCTCCCGGCGTGCCGACACCCTGATAGTAGCCGCGCGTATCTCGTCTCAGGCCACGACCGGATGGGTGATGCTATAGGTTTTTACCAGCCCTCGGGTTTCCCCAAGGTGGCCCTGCAGAACCCCCAGTTTGGACCAACACTCATGTGGAGCACTGGCCCGGGTTGTTGATTAAGAAAAGGGTTTATAACTCCCTATGCAAGTTTTAGTTATTAGGCAAATGTAAAACCAATGTCGGACCTTGCTAGAAAAGCTTTAGCGCTAAGCGGGTTATCGAGGGGGCCCATAAACCCCAACCGTGTTAGGGACGCAAAATCAAGGAACATAACACCGGTTTATGCGGTTCCTAGGGTGGCATGAGTGGAACAAAACACCAAGCAAGAGGCTTAGCCTTCCACCAATTACCAATATATAGATGTTTTGGTTTAACAGATTATATATATTGTGATATCCCAACAGTAACTTCATCATGAAGCAAGAATCTTCAAATCTTCTCCTGCAACTAACGATGCTATAAGAGGGGCTGAGCGAAGCTTACGTAGCCAATCAAAGGTTTGCTAGGTTGGGTGGTTAGAGAGGTTCATGGCAACAATAGGAGGCTGACAAACAGACATAGGTATCGAGGCAATAAGCTAAAGAGCGATACATCTAGCATAGGCAAAGATAGTAATGATATTTGGGTAAGGTCATCTTGCATGTTGAGTCGTCGATGGGATCATAACCTTGCTCCTCACACTCAACCTCGATAGGAACCTCGTACTCGCTCTCGGCTCCCGGTTCTACTCAACACAAGAACACAACATGGCACAATATCAAACACGGTGCAATGCACAATCAACATGATGCAAGTATGATGTGCGTATGCATGTGGAAGCACTTGAACCTAAGGAGAAGATGATGAAGAATGCCTCATCTTGGAAAACCAAGCAAACCACTGGATAGAGGGGGAGATTTCAGCTGAAATCGATATAAAGATCGCCGAAAACAGACAAACGGTGTGACGCCCGAGACCGACGTCCCAGAAGATTCCAGAAGATTCCAGATGTTCCGGGTTGCCCGTGTGTTCTTTGTGCTTGTGTTATTTATTTTTACATTGCATCATGTCATCATGCCATCATGTCATATTTTATTTTGCATCTCAACCTAAATAAATCGTGTGGACCTTCGGTCCATTTAAATCGAGGGAAGGCGACTTCTCTTTATAACATATAAAAGCCTCCTAATATTTATGGAGCTATATTAACAAATATTCCATGGCTTCGGAATCACCGTAACAGACTTGCATAATTTCCCCATGTCTTTTTCCCTTCAAGTTTCACCGTCAAACCCTCCCTATATTTCTTTCCGTTGTTTCGAGGTTCTTCCAAAAACCCTCCTTCTATTTTTATTTAATTCCTGACATTTTTGTGAGTCCAGGGATTTTACCCCTTGCCCTAAGCCTTTTTCCTAACTCCTCTTTTCTTTCTATTCCTCTTTTGTTTTTCTGTTTTATTTGGGAAAAACAACAGCAGTTTTATTTAAAAGAGAGCCCAGCAGCCCAGCCTTTTGTTTTTTCCTTCTAGCCTTTCCCTCTTCAGGCCCACTGGCCCATCAGGCCAGCCCGACCGCAGCCTCTCTACCAAACCCTAGCCATACGCATCGCTCCTCTCCCTTCGACCGCAGCCCCTCGCTCCTTCCCGTCGCGCCGCCAGGGAGGAGTCCTGTTTCCCTCTCGTCCCTCTCGCTCTTCCTCTCTGCCCGCAACCGAACCCCTCTGGCCTCGAACCCGATTCCCCGCAGCCCGATTTCCCCTCCTCCTTCTTCGCCCCTCTGTCCGCTTCTCCCTTCGCCCCTCGCCCCGACTCCCCAAGCGCCGAACCCCTCCCGTCGCTCATCTCCCTCTGCGCCTGGCGCCCCAAGCCGCAGCCCCACGTCGAGGCCGCCCTCGCCGCTCGAGACGCCGGACGACCAGCCCGCGTCGCCAGGTCGCCCGCAGGTCGACCGATGCGGCTCCCTCCGCCGCGCCCGAGGCCTGCAGTGCAGCCTCGCCGTGGCCTCCCTTCTCCGAGTCCTCCTCGCCGGTGCGTGGCCTCTCCAGCAGGCACAACAGCGCCTGGACGCGGCCTCCATCGCCCGTCCGCCCCGAACTCTGCACCTTCCAGCCGGCGACCAAGGCCGCAGGAGCAGCGCCGTCCCGCCCGCGACCTCCCTTCGTCAGCTCGCCAGGGCGCCCCGCGGCCAGGCTCCCCTCTGGCCGTCCGCGCCCTCCTGCTCGGGCCCGCGCCCGACGGCCTCCCTCCGCGGCTCCTCCCTCCGTTTCAGTGCCGCCGGCCAGGTCCCTGCCTCGGCCGCCCCGCTTCGCCCCAAGGCCGCTGGAGCGCGCCTCCCCTCGTCCTCAGCCGCCGCGCCAGTCCTCCGCGCGCCGTGCGCCAAGGCCGCCCCGCTGCCCTGCTGGAGCACCAGCGCCCTCCAGGCCGCAGCGTCCGCCTCTGCCCTGCCTCTGCGCGGATCCAGGCCCCTGCATCGCAGTGCTACTGCCTTCCCTCGTCGTCCCGAGACCGTGCTGGAGTTTTGTGTTGTTTTGGTTGCTTGTATTCTTTGACAAAGAACGTGTTCATCTACGACTCGAGACCGAAGATTCAAGTACCTCTACGAACGAGCTCCGTGAACATCTACAAAACGCCCCGTGTACGACTACCGACGCCCGGAAAACGACCAAGTTCCACTACTTCCCACGACGACCACGTGTACAACTACGATATCGAGACCACAACCTTTTGTCAAGTACCACGACGACCGAACGAGACGATGACAAGTACCTCTACGGATCATGTACAACTACCGTCGCTCGATGACCGCGAGTACCACTACCGTCGCCCGAGTACAACTTCCGCTACGACGTGAACAACTACTTCCTCTACTTCATCTACGACTTGAACCCCTCCGATAACGCACGCTTCAAAGGTATAACGAGACGACCCCGTGACCCGTGAATGCTTCTTGTGGTTGTATGAAATGTCTCCCGTGTGTGCTTCATGCCGTTTCACCTTTTGTCATGTTCCTCGGTTGCCTCGTCACCGACTCGTGGGAACCCGGTAACGGGATCATTCCACCTTTCATCTCGTTTGACTCACTCCGCCATCCATCTTTTGCACCGGTCTCTCACCGAGTTACCGGTACCGAGTTGTTGCCTTTGCATCATTCGGATCGTTGCCGTGGCACCCGTTCTTTCCACCACGATGACAATTGCTTCTTATCTCTTTTAAGTCAACCTTTTAATAAAACTTGCATAAAACTTGATCATGTCATCCGCATCATGTTAACAACCGAAATATGTTTAATTGTGGTTTGCTTATAATTATTAAACTTGCTCATGGGGATTTTCCGGATATGTTGTTGTTATCTCCGGCCTCATTTAAAATGTCTTAATAGTGTAGTTTTATTATTGCTTCACCTCTTGCCATGTTAACAAACATTTAATCTTGTCTTGTAAATAACGAGAGTCAATTAAATAATTAATGTGGTGTTTCGTCAATATGCAACTCGTTGCATATTGAGCTCCACTTAACTTGTAGTATTTGTTTGTGCACTTGCCATGCCATGCTTATTTAAACCGGACATGCATCATGCTTGCTTGTGCATCTTATGCCATGTTTATGATTTGTGTGTTTACCGAGTTGTTTGTTTCTTTCCGGTTGCTTCTCTTGTTAGCTTCGGTTTCGTTCCGGAGTTGTGAGGATTCTCTCGACTGTGTTGCTCCGTCTTCTTCGTGGATCCGTTCTTCTTCCTTGTGGAATCCCAGGCAAGATGACCGAACCCGGATACCATTACTATCTTTGCCTATTGCTAGAGTATCGTTCTTTAGTATTGCCTCGATGCCCATGTTTTTCCTGTCAGCCTCCTATTGTAACCATGAACCTGTCTAACCACCCTACCTATGCAAACCGTTGAATGGCTAAGTACGCTTCGCTCAGCCCCTCTTATAGCATTGTTAGTTGCAGGTGAAGATTGAAGATGCTTGCTTCATGATGAAGTTTGGTTGGGTTATATCACACTATATAAATGCTTAAAATGAAATCATCTATATACTGGCAGGGTGGAAGGCTAAGCCTTTTGCTTGGTGTTTTGTTCCACTCATGCCGTTAGGAACCGTATAAACCGGTGTTATGTTCCTTGATTATGCGTTCCTAACACGGTTGGGGTGTATGGGACCCCCTTGATAAACCGCTAAGTGCTAAGTCTTTTCCAGCAAGTCCCAACATTGGTACTATTTGCCTCATAATAACAACTTATTTAATTAATTAATTGCATAGGGGGTCATGTCCCCGAGGATTCTTAATTCTACATAGCAGGGGGGGCCAGTGCTGATGGTGTTGGTCCCAAACTAGAGTCACTTGCGGTACCACCCAGTTATCTGGGGTCTTCGGTACTGTACGTAGCGCTCATCCGGTCGTGGCCTGAGACGAGATACGCGCGGCTACTATCAGGGTGTCGGCACGCCAGGAGGATTTGCTGGATTAGCCTTACCTTAGTTCGGTTTAACTTGAGCACGGGATTCCGAGAATACTCGGGTCTTCCCACCTATGGAGTTGCGACTCCGCGGATCGTGGGCTTGTAATGGGCCAAGTTGGAACACCCCTGCAGGGTTTGAACTTTCAAAAGCCGTGCCCGCGGTTATGTGGCAGATGGGAGCTTGTTAATTCCGGTTGTAGATAACTTGACACAATGTTTCAATACACTACCAGCGTGTGTACCGTGACTGTCAATTTCCGAATAGGGATTCGGGAGTTGAACACGGTGGGGTTATGTTTGACTGGCTTTAGTTAGGATCACTTCGTGATCATCTTTCGACCGAGGCACTTCTCTTCTCGCTCTCTATTGCGTAAGTTAGTGCTAGTTGCTGCTGCAGACTCTTGTTTGTTCCTTCACCTCTTATTCTTTCTTCAGTCTTGTCCTCACCCAAGGCTTAAATAGTCGTGTTACCCGGGAACGGGATTGCTGAGTCCTCTGTGGCTCACAGTTACTTCACCACACCAGATGCAGGTTCAGCCGAGTTTGATGCAGGAGTTGGATCAGTTCTTCACCCGGGAGTCCAATGAAGATCGTGGCTGTTTGCTTGTGACGTTTCGATGTTCAGTAGTGGTTTCTACTAGGATTCGATTCTGACCTGTGGCTTTATGTTGTTTTGGTATCTTTCTTTTGGTTCTTCACCCGTAGTCGGGTTGTGATGTTTTGAATGATCATTGTTTATGTAATGTATTGTGTGAAGTGGCGAGTGTAAGCCAACTATCTCCTTTTGCAATTTAATCCCTCTTTTACATGAGTCGTGCAAAGATACCAAACTTGAGATCATTCTAGGATGGGCTTATACCTTTAAGTCGTGCCTCGACACGTAGGAGGTATAGTCCCATCCTGGGCATTACAAGTTGGTATTCAGAGCCTTCTCCGACCTAGAAGCCCCCACTGATTGATCGAATCGTTGACGGTTGAGTCTAGGCACACACTGAAAACTTTTTGAGTCCTATATTATATCGGAGAGTAGGATTTCTTTTGCTTCTCTTCCCCTTTCATTCTGGTGAGGACTCCTGACGATTACTCTTGTCTCTTCTACTTTCAAAAATTGCACCAAATTTTTTTTAGGATCCCGCGAGTATTCTGGGATTGTTTCGATGTTCTTGTGACAAGGATATTGTTCTCGATGCCTCCTGTTACCGAGGAGTTGAGCTTCGGGGTATCATTGTAACAAGCATATCGCGGCAGTACTAAATACTTAAGACGGCCGACATCGAAAATCTCTCCTATACGGCCAGTGGCAAGATAACCCCGACATCACCCAGTACTGGGGAGGTAGTTCGAGAGTATTGCCATAGCTTGTTATAGTGGATGCTTTTCGAAGGTCCGAGGTACACAGTTTCCGAGAAAGACTGGTTATGTGTTGAAGGATGGATACACCTGGATGTAGGTTTAGAGTTGATTGTGCGGTGCTTCCCGTGTATCCCCAACACCTGATTGCATAACTGGAAACTTTCGGAAATCTATAGGTGGGTTCATCCAGTAGTTCTAGGCATTCTTCCAACGGATACATGATATGAAGTTTGGGGTTCTACATTGAGTGAAGTGGTTTTATGGACTTGTTCTGATCGGGAGTTGCATCTTAAAGGGTCCTTGGCTATGCTGATCCGGGGATTGCAAAACCCTTTTGTAACACGTTCCATGAGCTTTCAGCACGAATATGTCGAACGAAACTTCTATCATGTATTTGTTCTATCTGTTCCTTGTTCCTTTTTATTTATCTTTTGTTCTTCCAAGTGGCTTCCCGACTAGTTGATGTTCCTGCGGAATTCATTCGTTCAATTCTCTGTTCGGATAGATATGTTGCAACATAATCTTCTTCTTAGACATTCTATCATTTGTTTTTGTTTTGATTCTGGTATTCGAGTTGCTTCGATGTCAAATGTTGATTCAATACCTTTCCTAATCGGTGTTCTCATATTTCTATGGGAGTGCTAATTCTTCTTGACCATCGAGATCTTCATGTTAATCCTTTTCAACCGGTGTGCCTTCTCTTCAAGTTATTCCATACGGACGTCGTTGAGAAATTTGACGATTTGTCTGTTTCATTCATCCCAAGTTGTCTTTGTTTTTTCCCCGCCCTCCCACCCTTTCTTCTTCTCGGAGCAGAAATTCTAGAATGAAGTATCCATTTTATTCACGTGATATTTCTTCATTCTTTTCCTTCAATATTCTTATCCGGTGATTTATCGTGAAGATGCTCAAGAGCTTCAAGTTCATCATTCTTTTGTTCTCTAATTCTGCCGGTGGATGTAATTCAAGATTTTGGTGTTGATCTTATCCTTTTTTCCTCTTTTCACAATGCTTTCTTATTCCGGTGTACCAATTAATCATTCTCCTCTTGTTATTCATATCCGGAGTGCTGAAGATTCATAATTCTATTCTTAACACGTTCAAGCTATTTCTTGAGGATTGTTATCTTTTTCAAGCCTTTTAACTCAACCAGTGCAATATCTCTTAAGCAATCTTTTTCAACGGTGATTTCTCTAGTGGGCCCTAACCCACAGGTCTTTTTCCAGGATCTTACCTGACTCTTCTGTTTTCCGGAGTTATACTCAAATTCTTTTCAAAGTGTGACGTAAGAATGATTTCCATCAGTCACATGCCTTCTCCAAGCTTGTTTTCAATTATTTCCATCTTTAGCTCCACCTTCCATCTTTTATTTTTCCATAGTGCTCAACAATTCTTATGGCATCTCTCGTCTTCATTCTCAACATTTGGAGACCAGAGAAGTGTTTCTCTTAAATCCTGACCCGTTCTCTTGAAGATTCGTGGTTCTAGCTTCATGTCAACCTCATTATTGTCCAGATTGTGAGGAATTCTTTTACACCCTTCAGAGCAATTCTTGAATTCTTTTCTTTGTGATCCTCCGAAGGCCATCATTTCAGAAGATTTCTTCGTTCTCAGTTTTCAACTTCGTCCTCCAAATATTCTTCATCGATGCCTCTCGTTCGTCTCCCTATTTTTACAGTGGTTCTTTCAAGTTTACATTTCCGTTGTTATCGTTTTCATTCATTTGTTCTTTTCATAATCCTACCGGTGTTTCGTTGAAGATTTACCCAAGCTTGGTTAGATCTCTCTTTAATTCTTTCCAATGAGAATAAGTAGTATGCCAAATTCTTGGTTGTCATCAATTTAATTGGTGAAGGAGATGCATGACATAATTCTTATTCTTATTCCTTCAAGGTGATTTAATTCTTTTGTCTGGAGCTTGTTCATCATATCATATTCTCGCTTCTAAGTTGTTCATTTTGTTTTCCGGAGCTCCATGTTGTTTCAATTATATCATTTCAAACCTCCATCTAATTCAACAAAGGCCTTGAATCTTATTCTTTTCATCTTTCACTTCTCATGCTTTCATTACCGGAGTTCTTCATGGTGGTTCATCATGTTTTAATTCATCCTCGAAGTCTACATCAAGATTCTTGTTGGAGCTCTAGCATTCTTCATCATGCTTCCAATTACAATCCTTTCTACCTTATCTTTCAGATGGTGTTATGTCATTCTTGACAATTCCTTCATGTTTTATGATTCACGAGTTTCAAGAATGAAATATTTAAACCCATCATTTTTCTTTGTTCAGGAGATCTATCCAACCTTTCAATTTATTTGTGGAGTTATCTTGGGTTGTATTTCACCTAAAAGCTTTCCTTAAGGATTGTTGTTATTATGGTGCTTATAAATGACCCAAGTTCTTCATTTATCATTCCGGTGATATAAGTTTATCATCTCCTTGTTGATCTCAATCAAATCAATTGTTAAGTTAGTGGATGGTTGTCACCTCATAATTTTGAGATGTTTTACATAAGCCCACATGAAGCTTATTCCTTTTCGTTGTTGATTTCCCAACAATTCTGTTCAACCCTTCTTCGTAAGGATGATTTCATATTCATTTTGAGAGAAGTTGTCATTTTTCTTCTCCATTCATTTCTTTCGTTGATTTATATGATATTCTTTCATTCCGGAGGCTTTGTGATGTTGCTCTCTTTAACCATCATATCGTTTTATAGAGATCTTGTTCTCCCTTGCTTGTCTATTAACCGGAGTGTTGTATTCTTCGTTCGAGTTCCGTCATCTTATCAAGTTTTGTCTATCCTTTTAACCGGAGTGCTGTCTGAATCTTTCTTACCCCTTGTGCCATTCTTTTAATTGTTTCGGAGGCAATATGTTGTTGTTTTCATCAAGTATCACTACATCTCCTCAAGTTTTTGTTCTTTTCCTTCCATTTACAGACGGAGTGCTGTCCGAATTCTGTCATTCTTATTCCTTGGCTATACCGTTGCAGTTTCATATTCTTTTGGTTCGTAAGCTCTTGTTTCATGTCTTTCAACCTACAAGGTTCTTGTAATGTTCCTTGTTCCTCCTTTTACCGGAGTGCTTTCATCTTCGTTCATCTCTGTTGTATTCTTTCTTTCAGCTTGTTCAACTCTCAAGGTTCTTTGGTTTTCACTCGTTTGTCAAAGAAGCAACTTTGTTTTACCTCTTCCTCTTTCGTTTTTTACCCGGTGATATCTCTAGGGTCTCGGGTCGAGATCCTCTGTTAGTGTGGGAGAGTTGTGACGCCCGAGACCGACGTCCCAGAAGATTCCAGAAGATTCCAGATGTTCCGGGTTGCCCGTGTGTTCTTTGTGCTTGTGTTATTTATTTTTGCATTGCATCATGTCATCATGCCATCATGTCATATTTTATTTTGCATCTCAACCTAAATAAATCGTGTGGACCTTCGGTCCATTTAAATCGAGGGAAGGCGACTTCTCTTTATAACATATAAAAGCCTCCTAATATTTATGGAGCTATATTAACAAATATTCCATGGCTTCGGAATCACCGTAACACACTTGCATAATTTCCCCATGTCTTTTTCCCTTCAAGTTTCACCGTCAAACCCTCCCTATATTTCTTTCCGTTGTTTCGAGGTTCTTCCAAAAACCCTCCTTCTATTTTTATTTAATTCCTGACATTTTTGTGAGTCCAGGGATTTTACCCCTTGCCCTAAGCCTTTTTCCTAACTCCTCTTTTCTTTCTATTCCTCTTTTGTTTTTCTGTTTTATTTGGGAAAAACAACAGCAGTTTTATTTAAAAGAGAGCCCAGCAGCCCAGCCTTTTGTTTTTTCCTTCTAGCCTTTCCCTCTTTAGGCCCACTAGCCCATCAGGCCAGCCCGACCGCAGCCTCTCTACCAAACCCTAGCCCTACGCATCGCTCCTCTCCCTTCGACCGCAGCCCCTCGCTCCTTCCCGTCGCGCCGCCAGGGAGGAGTCTCGTTTCCCTCTCGTCCCTCTCGCTCTTCCTCTCTGCCCGCAACCGAACCCCTCTGGCCTCGAACCCGATTCCCCGCAGCCCGATTTCCCCTCCTCCTTCTTCGCCCCTCTGTCCGCTTCTCCCTTCGCCCCTCGCCCCGACTCCCCAAGCGCCGAACCCCTCCCGTCGCTCATCTCCCTCTGCGCCTGGCGCCCCAAGCCGCAGCCCCACGTCGAGGCCGCCCTCGCCGCTCGAGACGCCGGACGACCAGCCCGCGTCGTCAGGTCGCCCGCAGGTCGACCGATGCGGCTCCCTCCGCCGCGCCCGAGGCCTGCAGTGCAGCCTCGCCGTGGCCTCCCTTCTCCGAGTCCTCCTCGCCGGTGCGTGGCCTCTCCAGAAGGCACAGCAGCGCCTGGACGCGGCCTCCATCGCCCGTCCGCCCCGAACTCTGCACCTTCTAGCCGGCGACCAAGGCCGCAGGAGCAGCGCCGTCCCGCCCGCGACCTCCCTTCGTCAGCTCGCCAGGGCGCCCCGCGGCCAGGCTCCCCTCTGGCCGTCCGCGCCCTCCTGCTCGGGCCCGCGCCCGACGGCCTCCCTCCGCGGCTACTCCCTCCGTTTCAGCGCCGCCGGCCAGGTCCCTGCCTCGGCCGCCCCGCTTCGCCCCAAGGCCGCTGGAGCGCGCCTCCCCTCGTCCTCAGCCGCCGCGCCAGTCCTCCGCGCGCCGTGCACCAAGGCCGCCCCGCTGCCCTGCTGGAGCACCAGCGCCCTCCAGGCCGCAGCGTCCGCCTCTGCCCTGCCTCTGCGCGGATCCAGGCCCCTGCCTCGCAGTGCTGCTGCCTGCCCTCGTCGTCCCGAGACTGTGCTGGAGTTTTGTGTTGTTTTGGTTGCTTGTACTCTTTGACAGAGAACGTGTTCATCTACGACTCGAGACCGAAGATTCAAGTACCTCTACGAACGAGCTCCGTGAACATCTACAAAACGCCCCGTGTACGACTACCGACGCCCGGAAAACGACCAAGTTCCACTACTTCCCACGACGACCACGTGTACAACTATGATATCGAGACCACAACCTTTTGTCAAGTACCACGACGACCGAACGAGATGATGACAAGTACCTCTACGGATCATGTACAACTACCGTCGCTCGATGACCGCGAGTACCACTACCGTCGCCCCAGTACAACTTCCGCTACGACGTGAACAACTACTTCCTCTACTTCATCTACGACTCGAACCCCTCCGATAATGCACGCTTCAAAGGTATAACGAGACGACCCCGTGACCCGTGAATGCTTGTTGTGGTTGTATGAAATGTCTCCCGTGTGTGCTCCGTGCCGTTTCACCTTTTGTCATGTTCCTCGGTTGCCTCGTCACCGACTCGTGGGAACCCGGTAACGGGATCATTCCACCTTTCATCTCGTTTGACTCACTCCGCCATCCATCTTTTGCACCGGTCTCTCACCGAGTTACCGGTACCGAGTTGTTGCCTTTGCATCATTCGGATCGTTGCCGTGGCACCCGTTCTTTCCACCACGGTGACAAATGCTTCTTATCTCTTTTAAGTCAACCTTTTAATAAAACTTGCATAAAACTTGATCATGTCATCCGCATCATGTTAACAACCTAAATATGTTTAATTGTGGTTTGCTTATAATTATTAAACTTGCTCATGGGGATTTTCCGGATATGTTGTTGTTATCTCCGGCCTCATTTAAAATGTCTTAATAGTGTAGTTTTATTATTGCTTCACCTCTTGCCATGTTAACAAACATTTAATCTTGTCTTGTAAATAACGAGAGTCAATTAAATAATTAATGTGGTGTTTCGTCAATATGCAACTCGTTGCATATTGAGCTCCACTTAACTTGTAGTATTTGTTTGTGCACTTGCCATGCCACGCTTATTTAAACCGGACATGCATCATGCTTGCTTGTGCATCTTATGCCATGTTTATGATTTGTGTGTTTACCGAGTTGTTTGTTTCTTTCCGGTTGCTTCTCTTGTTAGCTTCGGTTTCGTTCTGGAGTTGTGAGGATTCTCTCGACTGTGTTGCTCCGTCTTCTTCGTGGATCCGTTCTTCTTCCTTGTGGAATCCCAGGCAAGATGACCGAACCCGGATACCATTACTATCTTTGCCTATTGCTAGAGTATCGTTCTTTAGTATTGCCTCGATGCCCATGTTTTTCCTGTCAGCCTCCTATTGTAACCATGAACCTGTCTAACCACCCTACCTATGCAAACCGTTGAATGGCTAAGTACGCTTCGCTCAGCCCCTCTTATAGCATTGTTAGTTGCAGGTGAAGATTGAAGATGCTTGCTTCATGATGAAGTTTGGTTGGGTTATATCACACTATATAAATGCTTAAAATGAAATCATCTATATACTGGCAGGGTGGAAGGCTAAGCCTTTTGCTTGGTGTTTTGTTCCACTCATGCCGTTAGGAACCGTATAAACCGGTGTTATGTTCCTTGATTATGCGTTCCTAACACGGTTGGGGTGTATGGGACCACCTTGATAAACCGCTAAGTGCTAAGTCTTTTCTAGCAAGTCCCAACATTGGTACTATTTGCCTCATAATAACAACTTATTTAATTAATTAATTGCATAGGGGGTCATGTCCCCGAGGATTCTTAATTCTACATAGCAGGGGGGGCCAGTGCTGATGGTGTTGGTCCCAAACTAGAGTCACTTGCGGTACCACCCAGTTATCTGGGGTCTTCGGTACTGTACGTAGCGCTCATCCGGTCGTGGCCTGAGACGAGATATGCGCGGCTACTATCAGGGTGTCGGCACGCCGGGAGGATTTGCTGGATTAGCCTTACCTTAGTTCAGTTTAACTTGAGCACGGGATTCCGAGAATACTCGGGTCTTCCCACCTATGGAGTTGCGACTCCGCGGATCGTGGGCTTGTAATGGGCCAAGTTGGAACACCCCTGCAGGGTTTGAACTTTCGAAAGCCGTGCCCGCGGTTATGTGGCAGATGGGAGCTTGTTAATTCCGGTTGTAGATAACTTGACACAATGTTTCAATACACTACCAGCGTGTGTACCGTGACTGTCAATTTCCGAATAGGGATTCGGGAGTTGAACACGGTGGGGTTATGTTTGACCGGCTTTAGTTAGGATCACTTCGTGATCATCTTTCGACCGAGGCACTTCTCTTCTCGCTCTCTATTGCGTAAGTTAGTGCTAGTTGCTGCTGCAGACTCTTGTTTGTTCCTTCACCTCTTATTCTTTCTTCAGTCTTGTCCTCGCCCAAGGCTTAAATAGTCGTGTTACCCGGGAACGGGATTGCTGAGTCCTCTGTGGCTCACAGTTACTTCACCACACCAGATGCAGGTTCAGCCGAGTTTGATGCAGGAGTTGGATCAGTTCTTCACCCGGGAGTCCAATGAAGATCGTGGGTGTTTGCTTGTGACGTTTCGATGTTCAGTAGTGGTTTCTACTAGGATTCGATTCTGACCTGTGGCTTTATGTTGTTTTGGTATCTTTCTTTTGGTTCTTCACCCGTAGTCGGGTTGTGATGTTTTGAATGATGATTGTTTATGTAATGTATTGTGTGAAGTGGCGAGTGTAAGCCAACTATCTCCTTTTGCAATTTAATCCCTCTTTTACATGAGTCGTGCAAAGATACCAAACTTGAGATCATTCTAGGATGGGCTTATACCTTTAAGTCGTGCCTCGACACGTAGGAGGTATAGTCCCATCCTGGGCATTACAAACGGTTTGCAAAAGGCAAGCAAAACAATATTCACACAAAGCTGCAGTTTACAGCCACATGGCATCTTTGGAGCAAGAAAAAATAATGCTACATCACTCAAACATGGAGACAAATGGCACGGATGTGAAGTAGACATGTTACTTAACAAGCATGAACTTAGAACACACCCAAAAACCTATTAGAACACAATTAACCAAGCATGGAAAGTTGCAATAAATTTATCCAGACTTGGTCAAAATCTGGGAAGGCAGAAACATCATTACGATGCTGCCTTCGGAGGCACAAAACAACATGCATATCAACTCCACTAAACATATAAAGATCATGGACATGTAGTAGACATAGCATACATCAAACAACTCCATTGGAGCAACTCCATAGGAGGCATGGATCAATAACAACAAGCTTCACCAAATTGATCATGCTGATAAAAACCTGACAGGTATAATTTATAGCAACTTGAGAGCAAGAAATAAATAAGCTACAGCAGGCCCTATGTGCAAGTAATGGCATGGATGGATAGAGCATAACATGGACAACAAGGAATGATCATTTGACATACTAAAACATGCATGTATTTGAGTGGGGCATCAAGCAAACATAGCATTAGGTTAACAGATTTCCAAACTTAGCAGTTTTTTTCACTAAGTATAAAACAGCAACATTGGCATGGCATGTTTACAAGCTTGTTTAAGTCACCTCAAGGCATATCATGGAAAGTGGATTGCACCACAGCAAAGACCATATGATGGTGCTTCTAAAACATATTGACATGCGGCATGAGGACAAACACATTAATAGCAATGAGCAAGTCAAAACAACATCTCACAACAAGTTTCAGCACTTAACAACCACATGCACTTTTGCAACAGCGATTAACATGGCAATATGGCACCTAACATGAATGCTACAGCAACCATCATGTAGATTACTTCACAATGAACATTTTGACATATCATATGCTACATTTGGATAAACATGCACAAAGTTATCACATCTCAAACATGGCAACAAATTAACAAGTAACATCAGTTTTTAAGATATAGCACTCTTGCAACGATGATTAGGGCATCAAGATGATCTCAAACAAACATGCCACAGTGGAACAAAATGTAGAGCATATCACCACGATCCTTTTGATATATTACACGCCCAAAACGGATCTACGAGCACGAAGTTACAGCCATGCAAAGGAGGCAACAAAAATTAGCAGATCTGGAGACTTAGAGAAATTATACCCCTCTGAGAAAGTCAACGGGACGGGGATGTCCCGGGACGAGGAGATCCGGGCGGAGGCGTGGTGTTTGGTTGGAGAAGTGGTGGATCTGGTCCACCTGACTGGATCCACCGGATCGGGATGGCGGCGGCCGACGGCGGCGGCCAGAGCGGGCCGGCGGCGAGGCGGCCGCCGGCCGGGGCGGCGGCGAGGGCCGGCGGCGGAGGATGCGTCGGGGCGGCCCGTGGCGGCGGCGGCCGATGGAGGAGGTTGGCCGGGCGGCGGCGAGGGCCGGCTGCGGAGGATGCGCCGGGGCGGCGGCGAGCGGCGAGGCCCCGCGGCGGCGGATCGGAGGTGCGCGCGGGCGCTGGCGGTGGAGAGCTCGCGGGCCGGGCGGGCCCGGCGGCGCGGGATGGAGGCGCTGCCACGTGGCACGGCGCCAGTGGCTGATGGTGGCGGTGGCGGTTTGTCCGGCGCGGGACGGACACGTCCGCCCGGCACGGATTTCGAGGCAGGGCTGGAGGTAGGAGGAGACTAGGGTTTCGTCCCAAATTGGACGTGTGGGACGTTTTTATAGGCATAGGGAGCTAGGAGACTCCAAATGGGGAGCGGTTTTCGGCCACGCGATCTCGATCCGATGACCGAGAGGATGTGAGTGGTTGTGCTGGGTTAGTGGGCTGATGTGGAGGGGGTCTTGGGCCAAAAGGAAGAGGTGCTTTTAGCCCACTAGGTTAACCGTTGGAGTATCAAACGAACTCCAAATGCGATGAAACTTCACAGGCGGCCTACACGTACCAAAGCAACAACGCACGCCAAGTGTCACCTCATTCCGGGAACGTTGCACGGCCACACACGAAAGAAGGACTCGGGGTGCCACGGGCACGTGTGTGAGTGTCGGAACTCGAAACGGACAATGGGAATAGACGAGTGGGACCGGGTGCAAGTGACAACACGAATGCAATGCAATGCACATGATAACATGACATGGATGAAATGCACACATGCACGCGACAAAACGAAGAAACCCGAAATGAAAGAAGAGCCCAGAATGGACTTGCTGAAGTCAACGATTCATATATTGCCATAAATGGAAGGTGTTACATCTGGGGTGTTACATGCAAGCATCCGCAACTACAAAAGAAGTATTAAGGTAAACCTAACCATAGCTTGAAACATATGCATCCAAATCAGCCCCTTACGAAGCAACGCATAAACTAGGGTTTAAGCTTCTATCACTCTAGCAACCCATCATCTACTTATTACTTCCCAATGCCTTCCTCTAGGCCCAAATAATGGTGAAGTTTCATGTAGTCGACGTCACATGACACCACTAGAGGAGAGACAACATACATCTCATCAAAATATCGAACGAAGACCAAATTCACATGACTACTAATAGCAAGACTTCTCCCATGTCCTCAGGAACAAAAGTAACTACTCACAAGACATAATATAGTTCATGATCATAGGGGTATTAATATGCATAATGGATCTGAACATATGATCTTCCACCAAATAAACCAACTAGCATCAACTACAAGGAGTAATCAACACTACTTGCAACCCACAGGTACCAATCTGAGGTTTGGGTACAAAGATTGGATACAAGAGATGAACTAGGGTTTGAGAGGAGATGGTGTTGGTGAAGATGTTGATGAAGATACCCCTCCCCAAGATGGGAGAATGGTTGGTGATGACGGCGGTGACAATCTCCCCCTCCCGGTGGGAAGTATCCCCGGCAGAACAGCTCTGCCGGAGCCCTAGATTGGTTTCCTCCTCGAGACGGCTGCGACTGGTCCCGAAAGGCTCTTTATGATTTTTTCCAGGTAAAAACACCTCATATAGGAGAAGATGGGCATCAGGGGACCTTCGGTGGGCCCACGAGACAGGGGGCGTGCCCTGGGCAGGGGGTGTGCCCCCCACCCTCGTGGACAGCCGGTCGCCCCCCTCGTGGACTTCTTTCACCAGATAGTTTTTATATTTTCTGAAATGGAGTTCTGTTGAGTTTTGGGGCTTTTCAAGTTGTGCAGAATAGGTTTCTAGAGTTTGCTCCTTTTCCAGCCCAGAATTATAGCTGCCGGTGTTCTCCCTCTTCATGTAAACCTTGTAAAATAAGAGAGAAAAGGCATAAGTATTGTGACAAAACATGTAATGACAGCCCATAATGCAATAAATATCAACATATAAGCATGATGCAAAATGGATGTATCAACTCCCTCAATCTTAGACCTCACTTGTCCTCAAGCGAAAGCCGATATCGAGAAATATGTCCACATGTTTAGAGATAGAGGTGTCGATAAAAACTGAATACGGACATGAGCGCATCATGATCATTCTCATAACAACAACTTATATAAATATAGTCATATGATTCTTATGTTAAACTAACAATTCATTCACAATATCAAACATGAATCATAAAGTTCATTGGAAACTAACAAACTTTGATCTCGGTCATTGAAGCAATTGCAATTTATCATAACATCGGAAAGAGTCAATATAAGAGCTTTTCAGCAAACCTACATACTCAACTATCATATAATCTTTCACAATTGCTCACACTCACACAATACTTATGTTTATGGAGTTTTAATCGGACACAGAGAAATATAGGGCCTTATGGTGTTGCCTTCCAACCTTTTACCTCAAGGGTAATGTCAACAGTAATAGATCATGAAAACTTACATCCAAGTGGGTATATATGTCAGGATCTTTCCAACACAATGTTCTTGCCAAAGGATAAAATGTAAAAAGGAAAGGTGAATTTCACCTTGACACTTATAAGACAGGAATAATAGATAGGCCCTTCGCAGAGGGAAGCAGAGGTTGTCATGTGTTTTTTTGGTTGGATGCACAAAGTCTTAGCATAGCAGAACTTCACTTTATATTGCCACTTGTGATAAGGACCTTTATTATGCAGTCCATCGCTTTTATTACTTCCATATCACAAGATCGTATAAAGCAAATTTCTCCCACACTAATAAATCATACATATTTTAGTGAGTTTGCAACATGACAACTTACTTGGAAGGATCTTTCTCAATCCATAGGTAGGTATAGTGGACTCTCATGGGAAAACTGGGTTTAAGGATGTATGGAAGCACAAGTAGTATCTCTACTTAGTGTGAGGACTTTTGGCTAGCATGAGGGGGAAAGGCAAGCTCAACATGTTGGATGATCCATGACAATATACTTTATTTCGGATATAAGAAGACATAACCCATTACATTGTCTTCCTTGTCCAACATCAACTCTTTAGCATGTCATACTTTAATGAGTGCTCACAATCATAAAAGATGTCCAAGATAGTATGTTTGTATGTGAACCCTCTCTTCTTTTATTACTTCCTATTAATTGCAATGCTGACCAAAACTATGTTTGTCAACTCCCAACAACTTTTATTTATCATACTCTTATATGTGAAGTCATTACTTCCCATAAGATCAATATGACCTCTTTGATACTCTTTATGTTCTTCTTTCTTTTTATCATGACCCAAGTGAGGAAATCAAGCCCTTGACTCAACACTAATCTTTATTATATAGCTCACGGACTCGATTACAAAGGGTAAAGATCATAAAGCAAAGGCTCACAACTAGATCATGCTAACTTTATTCTACTAGATCAAGATACTACCAAAAGGACCGAACTAAGAAAAACGGAATAGATAGGAGTGATGGTGATACGATACCGGGGTCACTCCCCCAAGCTTGGCAGTTGCCAAGGGGAGTGCCCATACCCATATGATTATTTCACCTTCTTCGGGGGTGGTGATGATGGAGTTGAAAGTAGTGACGCCGGATCATCATATATCGAGCGTAGGAGATCCTCCAGCTTGCGGATAATACCTTTGAGTGCAGCTATGTAATCCTTCAACAAAATATTTTCACTTGTGAGATGCCTGTTTTGAATTTGAGCTAACTCAATCATCCTGAAAGCTTCAATCTCAGTTGAGGTAAAGAGATTAGGAATAGGTTTACGGGTGCCTTCTTCTCCCGATGCCGAAGCCGGGTCTTCCACCTCCATCTTGATCTTCTTCTCCTTGTGGATCTCCTCGGGTCCTTCCCTCTTCAGATCTATCTTCATTAGCCAAGCATCGTTGCCTTCGTTGTTGGAGGAGGGGGACGACATGATGCCTGGCTTCGCAAACCCTAGCAGAAAACAGCTCGAAACAAGAACAGAGGATTTTTGCGTGATACAGAGGTCAAAACCTTCGAGAGTATATATAATGAATTTTTACCGACCAAAAGGAGTAACCCACAAGAAAACGGAGTCGGGGAGGCACACGGGGTGCCCACGAGGCAGGGTGGCGCACCCTCCACCCTCGTGGACGCCTCGTGTCTCTTCCGGACTGCTTCTTATTTTTCTATTTTTCTAAATATTCCAAAACAGAGAAAAATTGCCTTTAGAGCTGTTTTGCAGTCAGTTTACTTACCGTATCACATACCTCTTCCTTTTCGGAGGCTGGATCATTCTGGAAAGTGTCCCTTATGTATTCCTCCGAGGTTACGGTTTCAATAACATTGGTTTCAACATTTATAGGATTACCTGAGATATAATGTTTGATTCTTTGACCGTTCACCACCTTCGGGCTTGTGCCTTCAAAGTTGTTGATTTTTATGGCACCGGAACGATAGACCTCCTCGATAACATAAGGTCCTTCCCACTTGGAGAGAAGTTTTCCTGCAAAAAATCTTAAACTAGAGTTGAATAGCAAGACATAATCACCTACGTTAAACTCACACTTTTGTATCCTTTTGTCATGCCATCTTTTAACTTTTTCTTTAAACAGCTTGGCATTCTCGTAAGCCTGGGTTCTCCATTCATCGAGACAGCTAATGTCAAATAACCTCTTCTCAATGGCAAGTTTGAAATCATAATTGAGCTCTTTAATAGCCCAATATGCCTTATGTTCTAGCTCAAGAGGTAAGTGACAAGCTTTTCCGTAAACCATCTTATATGGAGACATACCCATAGGATTTTTGTATGCAGTTCTATAGGCCCATAATGCATCATCAAGTTTCTTAGACCAATTCTTTCTAGACCTATTAACTGTCTTTTGCAAGATTAGTTTCAACTCTCTATTACTCAGTTCTACTTGACCACTAGTCTGTGGGTGATAGGGGATGCAATTCTATGGTTGACATCATATTTAGCAAGCATCTTACGGAAAGCACCATGAATAAAGTGTGAACCGCCATCAGTCATTAGATATCTAGGGACTCCAAACCTCGGAAAAATAACTTCTTTAAGCATCTTGATAGAGGTGTTATGATTAGCACTACTAGTTGGAATAGATTCTACCCACTCAGTAACGTAATCAACACCAACTAGAATATGTGTGTACCCATTAAAGGCAGGAAACGGTCCCATATAATCAAAGCCCCAAACATCAAATGGTTCAATAACAAGTGAATAATTCATAGGCATTTCTTGACGTCTACTAATATTACCAATTCTTTGACATTCATCACAAGATAAGACAAACTTACGGGCATCCTTGAAGAGAGTAGGCCAATAAAAACCGGATTGCAATACCTTGTGTGCAGTTATATCTCCCGCATGGTGTCCTCCATAAGCTTTGGAGTGGCACTTGCGTAGGATCTGTTCATGTTCATGCTCAGGTACACAACGTCTAATAATACCATCTACTCCTTCTTTATAAAGATGTGGGTCATCCCAGAAGTAATTTCTCAAATCATAGAATATTTTTTTCTTTTGCTAGTATGTGAAGCTAGGAGGTATAAACTTAGCAACAATATAATTAGCATAATCAGCATACCATGGAGCAGTATGAGAAGTACTTATGACAGCTAATTGTTCATCAGGAAAGCTATCATCAATTAGTTATGGGTCATCAAGTATATTCTCTAACCTAGACAAGTTATGTGCAACGGGGTTCTCAGCTCCCTTTCTATCAATATTATGCAAATCAAATGCTTGCAGCAAGAGAACCCATCTAATAAGTCTAGGTTTAGCATCTTTCTTGTCCATAAGGTATTTGATAGCAGCATGATCAGTGTGAATAGTTACTTTAGAATCAACAATGTAG
Source organism: Secale cereale (assembly GCA_902687465.1). NCBI lineage: Eukaryota > Viridiplantae > Streptophyta > Magnoliopsida > Poales > Poaceae > Secale > Secale cereale. The sequence goes on from LR738712.1 coordinate 295,919,634, forward strand.
GGTCTAAACTTATCACAAGCAAATACAACTGCTAAAAATTCTTTCTCAGTAGTAGCATAATTTCTCTTGGCACTATCTAGAGTTTTACTAGAATATTGGATAACATTAAATTTCTTATCAACTCTTTGCCCTAGAACAGCTCCTATAGCATAATCACTAGCATCGCACATAATCTCAAAAGGTAAATTCCAGTCAGGAGGCTGGACAATAGGTGCAGAGATCAATGCTTTCTTAAGTATTTCAAATGCTTCTAGACAATCATCATCAAAGACAAAAGGAATATCTTTTTGTAAGAGATTAGTCAGAGGCCTAGAGATTTTGGAGAAGTCCTTTATGAACCTCCTATAAAACCCGACGTGACCAAGGAAACTTTGTATACCTTTGATGTCCTTTGGGCATGGCATCTTTTCAATAGCATCAACTTTAGCTTTGTCAACTTCAATACCTCTTTCAGAAATTTTATGTCCCAAGACAATGCCTTCATTAACCATAAAGTGGCACTTCTCCCAATTCAAGACAAGATTAGTGTCTTCACATCTCTGCAAAACTCGATCAAGGTTGCTTAAGCAATCATCAAAAGAAGTTCCGTGAACGGAGAAATCATCCATGAAACCCTCAACAATCTTTTCACAAAAAATAGAGAATATAGCCATCATGCATCTTTGAAAGGTAGCAGGTGCATTACATAAACCAAAAGGCATACGTCTATAAGCAAAGGTACCGAAAGGACAAGTAAAAGTGGTCTTTTCTTGATCCCTTTTTGACACAGGTATTTGAGAGAAACCAGAATAACCATCTAGGAAGCAGAAATGAGTATGTTTGGATAACCTTTCTAGCATTTGATCAATAAATGGCAAGGGGTAATGATCTTTCTTAGTAGCTTTATTTAACTTACAGAAATCAATTACCATCCTATAACCTGTAACTATTCTTTGCGGGATCAATTCATCTTTATCATTAGGAACGACAGTCATACCTCCTTTCTTAGGGACACAATGGACAGGACTTACCCACTGGCTATCAGCAACTGGATAGATAATGCCTGCCTCTAGAAGCTTTAGTATTTCCTTCCTTAACACTTCTTTCATCTTAGGATTTATCCATCACTGATGATCAATAACCGGTTTAGCATTTTCTTCCAAATTTATCTTGTGTTGGCATATAGTGGGACTATAGCCCTTAAGATCGTCCAAAGTATATCCAATAGCAGCACGATGCTTCTTCAGAGTTTTCAATAATTTTTCTTCTTCTTGCTCTGAAAGGTTAGCACTAATAATAACAGGATATATCTTCTTTTCATCAAGATAAACATACTTAAGATTATCAGGTAAAGGTTTAAGTTCAAACACGGGATCACCCTTGGGTGGAGGAGGATCCCCTAGGATTTCAACAGGCAAGTTGTTTTTCAGTACGGGTCCCTGTTTAAAGAATATTTCATCTATTTCCCTTCTCTCATTCATATGCATATCAGTTTCATGGTCTAGCAAGTATTGTTCTAAAGGATCATTAGGAGGCACGACAATAGAAGCAAGACCAATAATTTCATCCTTACTGGGTGGTTCCTTTTCAAGGGGTTGTCTACGGAATTTAGCAAAGTTAAAATCATGAGACATATCCCCTAACCCCACAGTAACAATATGTTTTCACGCAATCTATCTTGGCATTAACAGTATTCAAGAAGGGTCTACCAAATATAATGGGACAGAATTCATCTTGTGGGGAACTAAGAACAAGGAAATCAGTAGGGTATTTAACCTTCCCACACAAGACTTCAACATCTCTAACAATCCCAACTGGTGAAATAGTATCTCTATTAGCAAGCTTAATAGTAACATCAATCCCTTCTAACTCAATAGGTGCAATATCATGCATAATTTCTCGATATAAATCATGAGGGATAATACTCGCACTAGCACCTACATCGCATAAACCATGGTAACAATGATCTCCTATCTTAACAGAGATAACAGGCAAGCCCACAATAGGTCTATGTTTGTTCCTAGCATTGGGTTTGGCTATTCTAGCATACTCTTCTTGGAGGTAAATAACATGTCCATCTAAATCTTCTACCAAGAGATCTTTAACCATAGCAACACTAGGTTCAACTTTAATTTGCTTAGAGGGTGTAGGTGTTCTAGTATTACTTTTATGAACCACAGTTGAACCTTGAGCATGATCCTTTATCCTAACAGGGAAAGGTGGTTTCTCAATATAAGCAGTAGGAATAACAGGATCGACATTATAAGTTATAGTCTTTTCTTCAACTTTAGCAGGTTCAACTACTTTTACTTCAATAGGGGGATGGTATTTAAACCACTTCTCCTTGGGGAGATCAACATGAGTAGCAAATCGTTCGCAGAAAGAAGCTACTATCTCCGAGTCAAGTCCATATTTAGTGCTAAACTCACATAAAACATCGGAATCCATAAAAGCTTTAACACAATCGAACTTAGGGGTCAAACCTGACTCCTTACCTTCGTCGATATCCCAATCTTCAGAGTGGCATTTAATTCTTTCCAGTAAATCCCATTTGAATTCAATAGTCTTCATCATAAAAGAGCTAGAACAAGAATTATCGAGCATGGTGCGATTATTGAGAGAAAGCCGAGCATAAAAAATTTGAATGAACATTTTTCCTGGGAGCCCATGATTGGGGCATGAATATAACATTGACTTAAGCCTCCCCCAAGCTTGAGCGATGCTTTATCCTTCGCGAGGCCAGAAATTATAAATATAATTACGATCACGATGAACCTGGTGCATAGGATAGAACTTCTGATGAAATTCCAACTTCAGACGATTATAGTTCCATGATCCCATATCATCACATAGCCTAAACCATGTCAATGCATCTCCCTTCAAAGATAAAGAGAATACCTTGTTCTTGGTAACATCCTCGGGCATACCTGCAAGCTTAAATAACCCACAAACTTCATCCACATAGATTAGATGTAAATCGGGGTGCAGTGTTCCGTCTCCTGTAAAAGGATTTTCAAGCAGTTTCTCTATCATGCCCGAAGGAATCTCAAAGCAAACATTTTCAATAGGCGCAGTAGGTTGAGGAGCAACTCTTTGCTCTTACGATCAGGGTGAAGATACCCCGAACAAGCCCCTCAAAGGATTTTGAGCCATAGTAACAAGTGACAATAAATTTCAGCACACTATAATTTTTTCCTTACCAAAGGTGCTTCACTCCCCGGCAACGGCGCCAGAAAAGAGTCTTGATGACCCACAAGTGTCGGGGATCTATCGTAGTCCTTTCGATAAGTAAGAGTGTCGAACCCAACGAGGAGCAGAAGGAAATGATAGGCAGCTTTCAGTAAGGTAGTTTCGGCAAGCACTGAAATTATAGGTAACAGATAGTTTAGTGATAAGGTAATTGGTAGCAAGTGACAAAAGGTAAAAGTAAATAAGGTGCAGCAAGGTGGCCCAATCCTTTTTGTAGCAAAGGACAAGCTTGGACAAACTCTTATATAAAGGAAAATGCTCCCGAGGACACATGCGAATTATCGTCAAGCTAGTTTTCATCACGATCATCTGATTCGCGTTCGGTACTTTGATAATTTGGTATGTGGGTGGACCGGTGCTTGGGTGATGTCCTTACTTGGACAAGCCTCCCACTTATGATTAACCTCTAATGCAAGCATCCGCAACTACAAAATAAGTATTAAGGTAAACCTAACCATAGCCTGAAACATATAGATCTAAATCAGCCCCTTACGAAGCAACGCATAAACTAGGGTTTAAGCTTCTGTCACTCTAGCAACCCATCATCTACTTATTACTTCCCAATGCCTTCCTCTAGGCCCAAATAATGGTGAAGTGTCATGTAGTCGACGTTCACATGACACAACTAGAGGAGAGACAACATACATCTCATCAAAATATCGAAGGAAGACCAAATTCACATGACTACTAATAGCAAGACTTCTCCCATGTCCTCAGGAACAAAAGTAAATACTCACAAGACATAATATTGTTCATGATCAGAGGGGTATTGATATGAATAATGGATCTGAACATATGATCGTCCACCAAATAAACCAACTAGCATCAACTACAAGGAGTAATCAACACTACTAGCAACCCACAGGTACCAAGCTGAGGTTTGGGTACAAAGATTGGATAAAAGAGATGAACTAGGGTTTCAGAGGAGATGGTGCTGGTGAAGATGTTGCTGAAGATAGCCCTCCCCAAGATGGGAGAGTGGTTGGTGATGACGGCAGTGACGATTTCCCCCTCCCGGAGGGAAGTATCCCCGACAGAACAGCTCTGCCAGAGCCCTAGATTGGTTTCCGCCTCGGTTCCGCCTCGAGACGGTGGCGTCTGGTCCCGAAAGCCTCCTTATGATTTTTTCCACGTCAAAACACCTCATATAGGAGAAGATGGGCATCGGGGGACCTTCGGTGGGCCCACGAGACAGGGAGCGCGCCCTGGGCAGGGGGGCGCACCCCCCACCCTCATGGACAGTCGGTGGCCCCCCTCGTGGACTTCTTTCGCCAGATATTTTTTATATTTTCTAAAACAGAGTTTTGTTGAGGTTCGGGGCTTTTGGAGTTGTGCAGAATAGGTTTCCAGAGTTTGCTCCTTTTCCAGCCCAGAATTCCAGCTGCCGGCATTCTCCCTCTTCATGTAAACATTGTAAAATAAGAGAGAAAAGGCATAAGTATCATGAAAAAACATGTAATAACAGCCCATAATGCAATAAATATTAACATATAAGCATGATGCAAAATGGACGTATCACAAGACGACACACATCCTTGATTCGTCTGGGCGCTTCAATCTGCTCAATGGCCTTGATCTTGTCGGGGTTTGCTTCAGTTCCACGCTATGACACAAAGAAGCCAAGAAGCTTGCTGGACGGAACGCCGAAGACACAATTTTCAGGGTTCAGCTTAAGGTTGATCTTGCACAGATTCGCGAATGTTCTTCTAAGTCTTCCACGAGCGTTGCTTTGTCTTTGGTTATGACAACTATATCATCCATATACGCTTCCATAATTCTATGTAGCTGAGGCTCAAAACCAATCTGGACCGCCCTCGCAATTGTTGAGCCAGCACTCTTCAATCCAAAAGGCATCCGCATAAAGCAATACGTACCACATGGGGTGATGAATGATGTCTTTTCTTCATCTTCTCTCGTCGTGAAGATCTGGTGTTAGCCTGAGTAAGCATCGAGGAATGATAACAAGTCACACCCAGCCGTGGAGTCCACAATCTGGTCGATGCGTGGTAATGGGAAAGGGTCTTTTGGACAAGCCTTATTAATGTCTGTGTAGTCTATACACAGCCTCCACTTCCCATTTGCCTTAAGCACTACAACCGGATTGGCCAACCACATTGGATGGAGCACTCCTCTCACGAGGCCAGCTGCCTCTAACTTCCTGGTCTCCTCTCTGATGAATTATTGCCGCTCCAGATCTTGCTTCCTGGCCTTCTGCTTGACGGGTCGCGCATGAGGGCAGACAGGAAGATGGTCCTCAATCGCCTCCCTGGGAACGCCGGGGATGTCAGATGCTTGCCATGCAAACACGTCGACATTCGCCCGCAGGAAGCTGACGAGCACGTCTTCCTATTTGCTATCGAGGGCGGAGCTTATGGTGAAAGCCCCTCCCGTGTCGTCCTCGTTGACGGATAGCCGCTTGGTTTCTGGTGGAGCAGCTCTGGATTTCTTGCTCTTGCCGGTGGAGCTCTCTGGCGTGTTCTCGACGGGAAGGCTACACTCTGAAGAGGATCGCTTACCGGAGTAGGCGCGAGATGTCTTCCCGGTCCTATTTCCTCCAGTGGCAGGAGCAAGCACCTTGGCGGCAGTCACTGCAACTGCCTCCTGGTAAAGCTGGTCAGCGCATATCAGTGCATCCTTCTTGTCAGAGGCGACGGTAATAATGGACATCGGCCCGTGCATCTTCAGCGTGTTGTAGGCGTAGTGCGCCGCCACCATGAACTTGGCCAGCATTGGGTGGCCGAGCATCCCGTTGTAGGGCAAGGGCATCTCGGCCACATAAAAAACAACCATCTCCATCCAGTAGTTTAGCTCGCCCCTGATTGTCACGGGCAGCGTGATTTTACCCTTGGGCTGGCTTCTCCCTGGGTTGACTCCTTGAAACGAGCCTATCTCCTCGAGGTCCCCATCAGGGATTTGCAGCCTTTTGACCATGATGGGCGAGATCAAGTTCAGGACGGTCCAGCCATCAACCAGCATCTTCGTCACTTTGAGGTTGCGTATCATTGGTGAGACCAACAGCGGCAGACACCCGACCGCAGTCGTACGGTCAGGGTGATCCTTGGCGTCAAAGATGATAGGAGTGCTGGACCACCTCAACGGCTTCTGGGCATCGAACGACGGCTCCACGGCTGTGATCTCATGCGCCCACTGTTTAAGTTGGCGGTGGGAGGAGTGCAAGGAGGCGCTGCCGTCGATGCACATGACCTCCGTGGCTTTCTGTAACTCTTCCTCGCCGGACTCGTCGTCATCTCGCGATCATCATCTTCTCGCTTCTTGTCATGGCCCCGGGCGGGTCGTACTTGTTAGGTATCTTTGCTGCAGCAGCTAGGTTGGGTACCACATTTCTTGCCAAACCCTTCAGCGCCATCTTGGCCTTTATCCTTGGCTCGCCTCTCGTACTCGGCCTTTTTCTTCCCCAGCAGGTGACACATCCGGCGATTTCCTTGCCGGGGTCGTCTGCCTTGGTTTTCTTGGCGGCGCTGACGTCGTCGGATACCTCAATGGCAAGCACAACCTTGCCCTTGCGTTTTCTGTTACGGCATCAACTCTTTTTCAATGGGGCGACGGAGTCTTCATCCGAGGAACCGGTTTCCACACCGGCATCTTCGCCGGGGTACTTCCTTCCCTCTTCAGTCCGGGCGCATCTGTCGGCTAGAACGTAAAGTTCGGCCACATCCTTGACTTTATTCATCGCCGGCTCCTCCCGCATCTTGCGGTTGCGCACATTCTAGTGGAACGCGCTGATGATGGCGGAAGGATGGACGTTTGGGATGTTATACTGCACTCGGCTAAACCTCTGTATGTACTTGCGCAGGCTTTCACCTTCCTTCTAGGGGATAACATGCAAATCGCTTGCTTGGCCATGAGCCTGGTGGCCTCCCATAAAAGCGCTAACAAACTCATGGAACAAATCCGGCCAGGAAGAAATGGAATCTGTCGGCAAGTGCACCAACCATGACATAATGTTGGGTTTAAGCGCCAACGGGAAATATTTGGCGAGCACCTTGTCGCCGCGCGCCCCAGCAGCTTGCATCGTGATGGTGTAGATGCTGAGGAACTCCGATGGATGAGTCTTGCCATTGCATTTCTCGCCGACGTCGGGCTTGAAGGTGCGGTGGGTGGGCCACTGGAAACGCCGCAGCTCACGAGTAAAGGCTGGGCAGCCTACCTCGTAAGGTAAGCCCCTAGATCCCCCTGGTGCTAGGTTGTCTACAGCAGGCCCCGCCCATTTATCCGACTGGTGGTGCGCCTCGCATCGACGCTCGATGGTGGTTCGAGTGTCTACGTGGGCACGCTCTCGAAGAACTTGGTACTGATCACGGTGGGTCCGCGGGTCGGACGATGCTATGGATACGTCATCGCGAGCGTCGTCCCGATGGGCCGACACGCGTGATAACTGGCGAGGAGGAAGAGAGTGGACCGTAGCCGCGGCGCCCCCAGTCCTTCCACCGCTGGCGCGTGGTGGCTCGGGAGAGTGTCGGCCCGAAGGCCCCGCCGACCGAGGTTCGTCCTTGTTGGCGATGGGGACAAGGCTACGAACGGTAGCTCTCCACTCGTCGAGCTTCTCCGCTGCAGGAGGGAAGTCGAGGAGCAACTACGCGCGTGCTAAGGCTTCCGCTGGCGTGGGTGGCGGGGAGAGCTGCGCGGATCGAGACGCGCTACGACTTCTAACCATGTTAGAAGGAGCTCTATCACGGTCCCGCAGCTGCACGTTGCCTTCGCCGGCGCCTCAGTGGGCATGCTGATCTTCTGCATCTTGTGAGTGATGAATGGGGCTCTTTCCGCGACGGCGCCCGGGGTCCTCCGTGCGGCGATGCTGCCCATCGCGCGCGACCTGGGAGGAACGCGTCGTGGGCGCTGCCGTGGGCGTCTTGGAAGTCGTCGTGTTGCTCGTGCGGGGTACGACGCCGCTCTTGGAGGGGCCCGCGCCGCCCGCGGGGTGCCCTGCTCCACCCTTGGACTTGGTGGCATGTGGCTCGTCGTCTCGCGCATGAGCGACGCCGCTTGCCAGGCTTCGGCTGCTGGAACGGCGCGGGTGTTCGCAGGTCGCGCCTCGGCTCCCATTTGCGACCACCCCGTCGCCGGCCTGTGCCGGCACGGGCCGTTCGGCTGTAGACGAGCCGACCGCCGCAATCGTCTTCTTATTAGGAGCCATGGCGATGAGGAATCGCTACCCTAACTACTAGACCAGATTTTCACAATTGTGCCCCTACCTGGCGCGCCAAAGATGTCAGTATGAAGCGACACCTATGGGATCACTGGAATCCCTTCTACGGTTGGCGGGCGTGAAGTTATGCAAAGAGCAGGTCTAAGAGTCGGCATAGTGATCGTTTACCCAGGTTTGGGCCGCGAGGATGCGTAATACCCTAGTCCTGCTTTGGTGTATATTTGAGTGTTCTTGAGTTCTTCAGCTAGCTATGGTGCCTCTCCAGCTTTCCAGGATCCGAAATCCCCCTCATGTACGCCGCCTCCTTTTATAGTCTGAAGGGGCTGCCACAGTGGCACAGAAGAGGTGGAAAGGTGTACAGTGTATAGGCTTATCCCATGCCATTACGGGACAAGGTGCATTCAATGCACTACTTAGATGTCTATTTACTTTATCGGGGATAGGAAAGAAGCCTGTCCCGTCCGTGGATGCTCTGTCTGGTCGCGACACGCGTCCAGGCCAGCGAGGCAGGTAGCTAAGGTGGCGTCACGGTATGGTCTTCACGAAGATCTGCATGCCACCACGTAGGTGCTTGACTAGCTGGCCCAGGAACCACGTATCGCCACTTGGGTGCCTGCCTAGGCCAGCGGGTCGGCCGCCGAGCTGGGGCGGCGACGGGGCGGCAAGAGCTTGCCTCTAGCATGTTACCGTTCCCGACAAGGGTCTTGTCGGGCCTCCGTGAGTGCCCTGCGGCAAGAGGCTTGTCGGGGCTTCGGGGAATCTTCGGCAAGGAGCCTTGTCGGGGCCTCGCGGGCGTCCTCGGCAAGGAACCTCGCGATCGCCATGTCTTCTGGATCTTACCTTTGGAGTCACAGATCTTTGTCTTCACAAAGATCTGCATGCCATCACGTGGGCGCTTCCCGAGCCTTGGCTCCACTGTTTGTTGATATTGTTGGAGCCCATAGGCTTCGAGGGTGGCCGCGACGGAGGCGTCTGAATGGATTGCCCCGGCAAGATCCCTTGCCAGGTGGCGCGCAGGCCGCCCCGGCAAGAGTCCTTACCGGGGGAGCCTGTCCCTTTGCTTGTTCTTCTCATGATGTCAGTCTTGATTGTCTTGGGCTTCGGTTTTACCTCAGACCATTTCTCCTGCTCTGCTTGGTGCAGCCGTGGGCCCGGCTCTGGCTGTCCGTGCATAAGTAAGGGGTACAAAAATGCGCCCCTTCTTTTGTACACCGACAATACCACCGATAAAATAGATATTTTCATCAAAACGAGCAAAACAATACATCAAAAAACATAATCTGTCAAAAAACTAAACAATGTAGCAATCTAAGTATCTACCATACTTCTGTAACTCTAAAAGTTCTAAAAAGATATTACAAAATAAACAATTTGAATAGAAGTACTGTCCAAAAAGTTTCATAAGCATTTGACTTTCTAGTAAAAAATGTAAAATCACACACTACAGCCAAAGTTTCTGTTTTGCACCGCACAAACCAAACAAGCAATCTAATCATCCTAAAGGAAAATCTTGGAACATTATTTTTATAATACAATGGATTTGTCCAAGGGGGTAATTATTTCTATTGAAAAGTTTCTGTAATCTACATTCACAAAGTTTCCATGGGCATGAACAAAGTTCAAGGGGATTTTTGCTTATTTTTTATGTCACAGAATATCCCTATCAGACGAAGCCTGAACATAGCAAAACTTTTTGGAGATTTGTTATAGACCAGAAGACAACTTGGGAGCAAAGGAAGCACATGGCGGAGGCCTGTGGGGCCCACAAGACACTAGGGTGCACATGAGACCCCTGGCGCGCCCTGACGGGTTGTGGGGCCCACGGGGGTCTCCTACCCAGCCTCTTCGCTCTATGAATCCTTAGAAATTCCAGAAACCCTAGGGGAGCAGACGAAACACAATTCCAGTTGTCGCAAGTTCCAGAACCACGAGATCCAATCTAACACCATCACAGAGGGGTTCATCATCCTCATTGGTGCCTCTCCGATGATGCATGAGTAGTCCACCATAGACCTACTGGTCTGTAGGCAGTAGCTAGATGGCTTTCTCTCTATTTTTGATTCTCAATACAATGGTCTCTTGGAGATCTATTTGATGTAATGACTTTTTGCAGTGTGTTTGTTGGGATTCACTGAATTTTGAGTTTATGATCAGATCTATATCCACGAATATTATTTGAGTCTTCTTTGATCTCTTATATGCATGATTACTTATAGCCTCCCATTTCTTCTTCGAACCTTTAGTTTAGTTAGGCCAACTAGATCGATGTTTCTTGCCATGGGAAGAGGTGCTTTGTGATGGGTTCGATCTTACGGTGTCCTCACCCAGTGACAGAAAGGGTAGCAAGGCACATATGTATCGTTGCTATTAAGGATAACAAGATGGGGTCTATTCCTACATGAATAAATCTTGTCTACATCATGTCACCATTATTATTGCATTACTCCATTTTTCCTTGAACTTAATACACTAGATGCAAAATCATTTCGGTCTACTAATCTTGGATGTGATGCCTATATAATGATCGTTGCCTTGTATATTGTCATAATTATTTGATCTTCTATCAATTGCGCAACAGTAATTTGTTTACCCACCGTATGCTCAAGCTGATGTTCCATCCCAGCGAATTGTTTCCGTGGAAGGTGAAATCCCTTGCTTCGAGCCCCAAGCTTCCCCTGCTCATGAAGCACCAAAAGTCTTGTCCTCTCCAGCCATAAAGCAACAATAGGTTGCAATGGAACAACCACAACCAAACCCAGTACTTGATTCGGCCCCAGTGCCTACATTGAAGAAATCTACTCAGTTGTCTGATTCCTCTGTAGCCTCCTCTACTGTGCCAGTAGCTAAGTCTGCAATAAAGTTATCCGTCGACACAACAATAAGAATGCAAGACGTTGGTCCTTACGAACAAAAATACATCTCCCCTCGTCATTCTGACTCCGTTGTATATGGTGCTGAACTTATTTAACCTGAAGATGAACTCAAATACCCTTACCCTCGTGAAGAGCGGACTCTGTTCTCGTCGGGCCAAGGCGCCAAAGGTCCTCTCTTCAATCAGAATGCGCATCCCAAATTCTTTTAGACTAGTCCGTATGATGGGTCGTGCACCTCAAATCGCCTCGTTTCTAGACAAAGGAACATGCTATATATTACTCCTGGGTCCTCTATGATAGCAGAAAGATCTTTCACACAAATACCCAAATATTCCTTCTATGCACAATATTGGCTACTTCGCTCAGCTGCTGCAAGGTCTGGATGATTTCTGCCTCACCAACTATTCGAATTCGAGCATCCTTGGAACAGAGAGATTATCCTTCAGATCTATGCTACATTGTATATCACTGGCAATGAAGCCGACATCTCATGATGGATTATGGAATGGATGATCGAAGGAAAATGCATCAAATATTCTTTGACAAATTTTTTCTCGCACTTCCATTTCCCCCGCTTTGAGCATGGTGACACTGAAATTTGGGTGCACAACATTGATGTCATATCATATGAAGATTGTCGGTGCACTATAGATCTAGAAAAGATTTGTGACTACACTGGTCCTCCACTTCCTGAGCATTTAACGTTCGAGAATCAGAAACCCTTCCATATGCTCACGTACACTATTTAACCTCTGGCCAATATGAATACAGATAAGTCCATCTCAGATATCCTTTCGAATGATATCTATGCAATCTCCGAGCAGTATATCTTCCATGTTGAGGACATGTTTCTACATATTTTGAAGGATCCTGCTCAGTATCATTTCCGCCTCAAAGCTTTCGCGCCATGGACTCACAAAGTTGTTGATCATGCTATGCGCAGAGTGTATCTAGCGAAGGAAATTCACAAAAGTTTCATACCTCCTTTTCACAATACAATGCAAGTTATGGAAGATATTACTTCGAGCAAATTGCTTGCTTCAAGCGCTCATGACTATCACAATAAATTTGACGGGCCTTGCTTCCCTTAGCGTGACCGAAAGATTACGCCTCAACCTCCAGCGCAACTTGAAGTCAGTTTGTGTACACAACAACTGCTGCTAAAGCACATCGCTGAGGATCGGCGTGAAAAAGAACATATTGCATCTGAGCTAAAAGCTCTTAACAACCGAACAAGAACCAGACGTCTGATTGCTGATGAAAACAATAAGAGGCTCTGGAAATTCCTTTGCAAGTTCTTTTCCAAGAAACAACTCCTGAATGTCAATCTCAAAGAGCTCTATGATTACATTGACAAAGGCTTCACTATCAAAGATTTCAAAGATCGAGTTACCCATCCTCTTCCTGATCGTGACCCAACTACTGATCTTCTGCATCTCAAGCTTCGCAAACTGCTTGAAGAATCTAAAGCCACCTCACCAATAGAGAAACTTACCGAAGGCAATGTGCTATCCCATGTTCCTCATGTGGCTGATCCAAACATGCCATCGTTCTCTCAGCCCCAATCTGTCATCCTTCAAGGAAAATCCACTGTTGCTGAAGACGAAGTCATTCCAGTCACTTCCGAAGATGAAATCATATTGGACAATTCTTCTAGAGATGCCGGCGAGTGAACCAACTTCTACGCTTTTTCACTCATGTTATTCGTCACCTTTTTTAAACTAGTTGACAAAATGGGGAGAAATACATCGAGTCTCGATAGATTTGCTTACTGTGTTTCTTTGGTTTGATTTTGTGCGAACATGTAACTTCTGGTTTAAAGCTCATCTGCTCTAAGTTGTACAACTTATGTGCTGTAATGTTAATAACTCCTCTCGCTACACTATTCTCTCGAAGCATTTGTTTTGCAGGTGGATTTTTATCAGAAGTTATGAATGACTGCACTTCGATCTTGATGGATTATATGTCATCAATGTGAATCATTGTCTCGAATCGTTGAAATTTCCTCTAAATACTTCAATACTTGTAGGAGAATTTATTTCATATCTTTTTACCTCCATACATATAGGGGGAGTCTATTTCATCATCGAGCAAAGTAACACTTAGTCAGTCTTGTTCGAACTGCTTATCACTTATCTATCTTCACTTTGATGATTATCTATTTTGTCAACAATTATCCAAAAAGGGGGGATTGTTAGTGCAATAATTTTTCTCCCATGTTTTGGAGTTTGTAGACATAAGCAGACAGGGACTTATGTGTTTGCTAGTGCACACAGAGTAAGAGGTCCCTGTAGTCAAGAGGAGTTTGATTCAAACACCGAAGATAATCCTCTGCGTGGCAGTGAAGATTATCACCCAATATTATGATAACAAGAGTGACCCCTCAAAAATTGCTGACGCGAAGCAACTGGTTTGGTGCTCGTTCGAAGTAAATGACTGGGACCAAGAAGACTGAAGATGAAGTTAAGATGTAGCATTTATTTCATTGTTTATCTTCTCTTTTTGAGACGTAGGGCCACCATAGTATTAAGAGGGGTGTAGCGTTCGAAGCTTTGATTCTCTAATGCTAAAACCAAATCCTATGAAAGTTGCGACAGAAATCTCTTTGTGTTCCGAGCAAATACTTGCCAGCAAGAGACTGTGATGTTCTTTGCTGCAAAAGATTTGTCTCTGACCGAGGATTAATTACTTGGGCCTCAAGTAAGGTTGCCGTTGCTCTTGAAATACAACCGTTGTGAACGTGTCGGTTGGCCATTGGCTGGACCGTGTGTCGAAAATGGTCATTTCCCACCAGGGAAGGCTGCAGCTATAAATAGCCACCATGCACCGGCTTTGTCTGGTGGCTGCACCGTTTAATTGTCACAAGATTTTTGAGCAAACCTCTCTCCTGAGTGATTTGAGTTTATAATCCACCGAGATAAAACCCTAGAGCTGAAAAATTAGATAGTGGTTCAGCATCACTCGAATCTCACTCCAGTATGCTCTGCCTATTACTCTTGAGAGCTGCAAACTCACTAGACAATTAGGTGTAAATTTCTTCAGAGACCAAGAGTATCTACCACGAGTGATCAGCATTGGTTAACGAACCAATTGTCGTGGAGAATAGGGCGAAGAGTGTTTATCTTCTGTGTTCAATCACAATCCCTCCAACCCGATGTAATCCTTGTGCGAAAGGGCGAACTGTTCTACCAGACTCCTTGTCGCCGTCAAGCAATCACTGGTTACCTCTGCTCCCCTTATTTACAATGGACCTGTTTCACTCATGTGATTTCTCTTGATGCATGCTTTTAGTTTCCATTCATTAGTTTGTATTCGCTCACTGTACTCTATTGCATTCGGGTTCCGAGAGTTTTGATTTTTTTTCCAAAGAAAATTTATAACTCCCATTCACCCCCCCTCTGGTAGACATAATTCATTCCTACAGTTGATAAACAACAAAAATCAAGTCTATTGGTCTTCTTATCTCCTGGAAGCTTGTCCAACTCTGGAACATGTTTATCGAAGCTGAAAATCCACACAAATTGATGCGTAGAATACACTTGGTTGTCGATATTCTCATCACATGGGTGCAAGACACCGCACACATATCTTCTAGTGAGGAACTTGCTATGACAAAATGTTTTTTTACTTTTGCAAATTCATAGCCCGCAAATTATTTTCCAAAATATCATCTCTCTATTCGTCTCCTTAGGCGCCTCCTCGATAGGCCGCTGAACAATGTGTACATCATAGATGAGAGCAATCGACACCCCGATGAGTATTAACGTATAAAAATAAATATCCTAGAAAGTTTGCTTTAATCCGATGCACGATTATTTGTACCTATGAGCAATGCAAGATAATGGCATTTCCGTAATTATGCAATGTCCCGGAAACATTGATAAATTCACAGCGCACAACAAAATATACGACGGGCTTAAACTAGGATAGACTGGGCTACACAGGGACTGAGCGCATCATAGTAGAAACACGCACAAAGTACAGGTTATCCAGCGGCACTCACTTTGGTTCCTGCATCGATCAGTGATGTGGACGAAGCAATCTCGTTTGGTTCTTAGAACAACGCGGTGCCCGGATGATGCGGTGCAGGGACGGGGCTCTGCGGGATGGCTTGGCATTGGACGGCGGCGTGCATCTGGTTCGGCGGACGGAACCGTCAGCGTTGAGGAGATTCACGCGGCGGGTGAGCCAATTCAACTGAACCGAACAAATAGTGGTTTGGGAAGGGCTGGTCCCGCTGGACCAGTGGATTGCTGTAGCTCAACGTGACTCGAGGAGTGTAGGGGAGGCCGGGGCGATGCTGGAGGCATCGGGTGATGTCGGGACACAGCTTTGAGGTCCCTCAAGCGAGGACCAATGTAGAGAGGTTGCGATCCAGCCGGAATGCTTGGCGGGGCTGGGCTTTGGGAGGCCGTCGACCATGGCGCTGGGAGTCACACATAAAGAAGAGAGAGAGAGAGAGAGAGAGAGAGAGTGGGAGAGACACAGGGAAAAGAGAGAAGGTGGAGGCAGGTATAAACAGAGGGGCGGCAAGGCAGGAGACCTGGTGGTCCGGCGGTAGCGGCTCACTATTGAAGGATGGTTGAAACGTGACACTACAATCAGAGACCCTTTGATTAAAATGTCTGTGTTGCATTAATCACAAATGGTGTTGTAATAAAACCATAAAAATGATACAAAACTTTTGCGATGGAGGAGACACGAAACACGATCCAGATTAAAGTTGCGTGTGCAATGCGTGACATACGGTTGATCCATACGAACTGTTTGCGGTGAGCCAGAATAACAGAAACGGGCAGCCATTTGATAAGAGCGAACGACAGTCTGCTTAATTTAGTCCTTCTTCTTCTTGTTGTTGTTGGATGGCCCTGCGACTTCATCTTGGCGAGGACGCTTCTTACCACTGACCGTTGGTTTTTCATCACCGCCGTCATCTTCATCATCGTTGCTATCATCATCGCCCCCCCTCTGTGTTCGACCATTCCTCCTCCTCATCATCGCCTTCCTCTTCTTCATCCTCCGACGTCTCCTCGTCGGTTTGGTTGTTGTTTGACGACTCGGGTGGCGGCGTCCCTTGCATGTTCCGGATAAAATCGAGGTCTGGGATCGACTCCAGACTCATGGAATATGCGTGGGATGATTTTGATGTTGACCTATCATCGGGCGCCAAACTGTTGGCGGAACTGTCGTCCTCGTTGTCGCTCGACATGGCTGCAGTACGTATACAAACCGTGAGAAAGTGAGATTGCAGAGTGTATGCAAGTGTGTAGTGCGACCGGCCGGGATGATGAATATGGTGGATACTGAAGTGGGGTATGCGGAGATGAGGAACTGCAATTGAAGCGGGAGATTGACGGTTTATATTAGCTCCTTGGCAGGTAGTTAGAATACTGATATAATCAACCACAATTATTAGTACCCAATCGCTCCAAATTCTTGAGGTTGCGTAGTTCTTAATGTGATAATTACGCACACATGAGTTGGAGCATCCAAATATGAAACATGCATTTTCATACTCCCTCCGTACCGGTAAGCAAGGTGGAAAAAAATGAGAGAACTTGATGTTTATTTGCTAGTAAAGAATACCATTGCGTGCAGAGAAATGACCATTGTATGTCATGCTAAGCAGTCTCAAGTCATTGAATGCATACACGCACCATGACTCCTATTGATTGATTTCTTTTTTAGGGAAAAAACAGGGAACGTGTTTTGTGATTATTTGGTTTTCATAATGTGGCTTATGCACAGGTCCGAAGGGAGTAGGACAGTTGGCAAGCAATAACTGTTCCTCTGCATATTGACGTAGCCGGTAATAATCAAACAAAACCCCTAATAATCAATGCAAACAACACATAGAAGATGGATAATGCGACAACCACAACTACACATGCTAGTTCCTTCTTGTCTCTTGCTTTCATCTGTTGCATGTGATTGGTTTTTCCTCGCTTCATCTAGTGATTGTACACTCCATATCAGTTAGTTTCTTCTTTAGCTTTATATTATCTTCTGCGAGCTTGGTGATAACACTCCGAGACCTGCGATGCCATTCTTCATCCAACCAGTTAACAAATGCACAAGCCTCATATCCCTGCCAATGTTAAATAGTATTCAGGATGAGCGATGGCATTAACTCAACTAAAATGATGAACTTAGCACCAACCTCTAAGGGGCAACTAAGAAACCGTCTGCCATTGTCGAATCCCTCCATGCATACATGTCGAGCGGGAGTGTGTCCGTGCACACAACTCAGCTTTGGGTACTTCTCGGTGGCGCAAAACTCATAGTCGAACTCATGTTGCGGGAGTCTGGAGTCATACTCCAGATCTGGTGGTTGATCACTTTCCAAGGTGTGTGTGTGGGGGGGGGGTCATTCATGACGGATTGAGCAAGGAGCTACTTTGGACATGCTAAAAAAGATCGAGATAGATTAGAACCTGACAAGACTATTCAGATGCATAGTACACCTGCCTTCTGGCGACCTTAGGCAAGTGCTCGACGGTGACCGCCGCCGTGGCGGCGTTGCCGAGAGCGGCAATACGAGCAGGAGCTGCTGCACCGAAACCATCAGCACCACTCATTGGCATTCCCCCAATGTTAGTGCCATGCGAGGGAATTTGGGGGCTAGGGATTTGGAGGCTATCTAGGGTTTTTGGGGAAATGGGGAAACCATGGGGATCTGCTAATGACCGGGAACTACTTATCGCACTCTATTGTATACGTCACACGGTTTATACATGTCGTTTGTGTTAGGTACTACAACTTCACACATGATTTTCGCACCAAACCATCTGAGAAGACAATGTAGGTGAGATATGATTACCGTGACATAACCATATGTGATGTACTACCATGTACATATGGGGATGCAATAGTTGAGTTAATACTTAGGATAAACAGTTGCTCTGCGGATACCCGTAAAAAATAGAGATGGTGGCGGCTGAGTCAGCGGCTACCGGATAGGTGGTCAATCCTCGGTTGGTCGGTGGAGGCGATGTGATAGGGGGTCAATCCTCGGTCTGCGGTGGGAGATAGGAGGAGCTCAATCCTCGAGGTCGGCAACGACGTGATTATGACACATCTATCACAGTCGATGGTGGATAGTTGAGCTCGAACTTCAGGTGGTTTCCCCACTAAGCTTTGCTCCTCAACCCTTCTGTCTCGGCGTGCCATCGCATCGCACTTCTCTATCTGCTGGGTGGAGGTCGCCGCACGGCTAATTAATTAAGGTATGTATTCTTTTCATTGGGTGGCTTAATAAGGTATTCAATTCATAAGGGTAGTACTATAGTATTCTGCGTGTAAATTGACTGGCCATTATTTTTTGTCATCGCACGACTTTGTAACAATATGGAGCTCCCCCAGTAATTACGAAAATAAAATCTTGGGATTTATGCACACATCTTTGGGCATCAATTAATCCATGTATTAATTTTTTTATCACCCATCATATGGTATAGATAATCAATTTGGCTAAAATCACAAAGAAGAGAGTTGGTAATGAGGATTACATCCTGTTGCCAATTAGTCGTTGTGCCAATACAGAGTCACATGAATAGCCGGTCATGGATGTATATACCTAGGGCTACGAGATACCAAACCCCAATCAGAGTCACATAGATATTGAATCTAACATCAAGGCTGAGGCGTCAAGCTACCAATGTGTTGACACGGTTTCTGACCAAAACAAAATAGAGTGCATATATTGTACCAAAATTTAGAAAAATGCAAAACAGCAAAAATCCGTTTAATAACGAAACAAAAGAATTTAAAAATAATGAAGTCAACCGCTTAGAGTGACTGCTGTCGTAAATAATGATATGATATATTGACGACATTGCAAATATTGAAAACGGCCGATAATTATAAAATATGAAAAAATCATCAAGTTTTTGTCTTAAGAGAATTATAGAGGATAGATAGTTTACGTACATATATACCGTCATTTACGGTAGAATTCTAATGTTAACATAAAACCACGGCGTCAAAGATGACGCTGGTACCGACAAAATATAACACGTACGAGTGCGGCTCCACCGAAATATCATTGTGTATTAACTAAATGAATACCATTGATTCATTGGGTAACAGTGCATACATACAGACATGTATAGGCTGTGCGTACATGAGAGAACTTGTATAACCAGATATGTGATTGATTCCTTCCTCCTGATCCATGCATAGACATGCATGCATGTGTATTAGGCTCAATAGGCCCAAGCCAAACATGCTATATGTCTGCAAAGTAGCCGGCTGATGGTATGCTGCCGGTTAATTAGCGATTAAAGAAATAAGAAAGGGAAGGAGCATTCCCGCTCGCACGATCCATCAGCACGATCCCACGATCTGGAGGATGGGTGTGCTCGTCCAGCCGAAGCGCTGCACGCCTCCCTACATATAAGTACCTGCCCGTCAAGCGTACATTGGGTTCGGGCATCCATTCATCTCCCCCGCTGGTCTTCTTCCTCCCCTCTAGTAGAAATATTCTACTACACACCATATACTATACTATAGCAAAAAAGGAGATGCCCTGAGAAAGGATGAACGAAGGAGAGGAGCCTTGGTTTGTTCCAACGAGGTGAGATATGATGCTGCTCTCATGCCCTTAGTTGTGACCGTTCGGTTTGGATCAAGGAGCCCTCTCTTCTTATCCATGAAATATTATCCTTAGTTTCTGCTATTTGGTTCAGATCAAGGAGCTCTCTCTCTCTCTCTCGCTCTTACTCATGAATTATTGTCCTTAGTTTCGGCCATATTGGTTCGGATCAAGGATTCACCTCTCCCTCACTTCATGGGATCATGTCCTTAGTTTTGGCCTGTTTGGTTCAGATCAAGGAATATACTTCATAAAATCATGCCCTAGGTTTGGCCAATTTGGTTCGAATCAAGGAATATATAACTCATGAAAGCATGCCCTTAGGTTCGGCCTTTCTGGTTCGGATCAAGGAATATGCACTTTATGAAATCATGCCCTTGTGTTCAGCCTTTTTGGTTCGGATCGGAGAATTTACATACTACATGAAATCAAGGATTCGCATATTTTTCATATAGAAATCTTGTCCTTAGTTTCGTCCATTTGGTTCGAATCGAGGATACATATTTTTTTTCAAACGGACATGTCGTGTTGGGGGGACATATAAAATGCTCTAAGCATGGGTTCTTTCATGTGAATTCCATGAAATGAGCCACAAAATTCTGAAATATTCACAAGACACATTTTGTGCATGGGTTCTTTCTCGTGAATTCCATGGCACAATTTATAAAATCACTAAAAGTAAAAACTATGAGATGATATGGGTTCTCACACATGAATTCCATGGAGTGATCCATAGAATGAACAAAATGCAAATTATGCTATATCATGGGTTCTTCTCAAATGAATTCCATGGCATAAGCCGTAAAACAAAGGAAATGCAGATTATGCTTTGTCACTGGTTCTTTCATACGAATTCCACGGCATAAGCCATAAAATAACAAAACACAAACATGTTATGTCATGGGTACTTCTCAAATAAATTCCTTGGCATAAGCCATAAAACAAAGAAAAATGCAAAGTATGCAATGGGACCTTTCATGAATCCCATGGCATAATAAAAATTGTATTATGATGTGGGTTCTTTCAAATCAATTCCATGAATAAACCATCTACCAAACAAAACAAAAAGTATACTCTAAGAATGGGTTCTCCTATATGAATTCTATGAAATGAGTTGCAAATATTGAAAACACATGCATACATCCTATGCATGAAAAACATGGGGCCATATCAAGCCAGGCCAAAATCAAACTTCATTTACACCATAACATAAATGAAGTTGAGCACGCACAAAATGTGTTGCATGGTAGGGAAACATATGACATAATATCAGACATAATGCCATCGAAGAAAACGTACGTGGACAAACTTCAAGCTCCCCCAGTCCGGATTTCAGCGCCGACCGCAAGGAGGATTCTTTTTTATTGTAGCATATTGTAATAGGCATGTGATGTAATCCTATGTAATAGAAATGTTGGAATTCTTAATCAGGGGTTTTCTCTCTGGAGATGTAATTACCAGAATTTTTATGTAAATGTAAGAGTTCTGGAAATAAAGTTCCTGCAGTGTTTGATCCAATTTTCAATTATGCATTTATGCACTTAAATTTATTCACTTTGTATCAATGACGTGGACGCGTGTCTCACGCCCGCCATTTTCCCGTCATCAGATTCTGGCATGCCCAATGGTACATATTTCTCCCCTCATCTTTGTATTCCAACATGAGATTGCAACATATGAATTTCTAATGTACATGAAGTATATAAACATTGTGTACGCAACATATACTCAAAGAAAACTAATATAAAGTTTTCTCTATTCGAAGATATGGAAGGTCAAGTGTCACAGTCGGTGGCACTCCGCATTGGAGACATTTCGCTTGATGTGACAATTGGTCCATGTGCGACTTCAACAAATTGGCATATGGGTACTATGACTACATCACCAACTGAACATGACCAAGGAATAGAAGTCTACTCTGCACTCAAGTTTGGGGGAAGTATGAGGGTTGTCAAAAAGGGAAAGGAGAAGGCAATGGACAAACTCTACTATCAGGAACCTATAAATGGGGGCAATGCCATGATTATATTTCCCTCCTCATCGTTTATGCATGGAAGGACATCAGAGGTTTAGAATAAAGTTCAAGTTGATGCTCCAAAGCTTATTCTTCCGCTGGCTGATAAATCCAGTGGAGAATGCTCTGAGATGGTTCTCAAGTTTCCCCTTGGATGCAAGGAAGTGTACCCCAATTCACATGGCTATAAAACATGTCATGTAAACCCAACATTAGCATTGGCATATCCCGTGCCGTCACAACCCATTGCATGTGATTCGTCTCAAACTTCGTTTGAGTCGGTGTGCCGCCAACCTCGGAGAAGAAAGGTTCATCATGTCAACCTTCAGAATATTAAGGTCAGCAAAGCCCATATCCAATTCCCCAAGAGTGTGGACAACAATCACCCAGCCTCCATTTTCATATCAGCAAGGGCGGTATAAGAATTCATACTACGGTGACTATCAATGCTTGAACGATTGTTGCCTTCATCCGGTTCGTTTGGAAAAAGTATCATAATCACGTCAAGTGGCGTGTTGTCGGCCTTGACTGTGAATACCGTAGATATGTCCACAACAAAGAGCGTAAGAAGTTTCACTTGAGCAACAAGTTGCTCTCTCTAACCAAAAGACACAACGCGCCGCTATCTTGCAACTTTGTGGCTAAGCATTGCCTAATTTACCATCTATAACAGGCTCATTCCAGGAACTTTCTCCATGCACTTCTCCACAGCTTCCTTGACAACTAAATAGTTGAATTTGCGGGCGCCGCCATTGGTAATGACATCGAAAAACTCAAGTTCTATAACTTGGGTATCAGAAAACCTGTTGATGTGCAGGGACTGGGTATCAAGGTTCATAATCAAAAAGTAGGCAACTTGGTTTCATTGGAGAAGCTAGCAAAGAAAGTTTCAAAAATAAGTCTTAACAAGGACAAAAGTATCACTGTCAGTCAGTGGGAGAAGTCCAACCTGGACCATGACCAGGTCAAGCATGCATGCCTAGATGCCTATGCGAGCTTCGGGGTTTATAGGCGACATTCCAACATAACCGGTTATCTTAGGACATGTTGAAATGATTTTTCTTGATTGAAATATGTACCAGTTATCTTAGAGCATGTTGAAATGTTTGTTCCAAAGTGAAGTATGTAAGAAAAGGTTGTTGAGTCTTTATCAAAGAAAAATATGTACACGGCCATTGTTTCTTTATATTATGGTTATGCCTATTTTACTGGGTGCGCTTTCAATATGATGATGCAGGGAAACAAATGTTCTTGTGCCATCATAATTTTGTCCTTGTAGAAGACAAGTGAATCTGAATAGAAATGGCATATATTTTGCATTAACGCTTGCAATACAAATTATGATAGATTATATACATTTAATTTAAATAAAATTGTGACACACAAAAGAAAAATTACTCCATATCCTCACGAGTATATATGGGGCACAGAAAAAAACACTCCATACCCTCACGAGTCTAAACTGGGGCACCCCCAAAAAATATACTCGAATAAACTTATGAGCCTAAATTGTGGCATTTAGAAAAACATCTACTCCAACAAACCTACGAGTCTAAACAGTGATAGAAAAGAAATATTACTCCACACCCTTGTGAGTATAAACTGGGGCACACAAAAGATTACTCCAACAACTTACGAGTATAAACTACTCCCTCCGTTCCTAAATATTTGTCTTTCTAGACATTTCAACAAGTGACTACTACGAAGCAAAATGAGTGAATCTACACTCTAAAATATGTCTACATACATCCGTATGTTGCAGTCCATTTGAGTGTCTAGAAAGACAAATATTTAAGAACGGAGGGAGTATGATGCAAAAAAAATCAAACATATTCCACACTCTCATACTCCAACGACTTACGAGTATGAACTGTGATGCAAACATACTCCATATCCTCACGAGTATAAACTGGGGCACACAAAAAAACCACTCCATACCCTCACGAGTCTAAACTGGGGCACTCCCAAAAAAAATACTCCAATAAAATTATGAGTCTAAGCTGTGGCATCTAGAAAAACATATACTCCAGTAAACCTATGAATCTAAACTGTGATAGAAAAAAAATATTACTCCACACCCTCATGAGTATAAACTGGGGCAAACAAAAAAAAACTCGAACAACTTACGAGTATAAACTATGATGCAAAAAAAATCATCAAACGCACTCCATACCCTCACGAGTCTAAAATGGGGCACCAAAAAAATACTCCAATAATTACGAGTATGAATTGTGACGTAAAAATATATTACTCCAACAACTTACGAGTATAAGATGTGATGTAAAAAAAATCATCAAACATACTCCAAAAACCTCACGAGTATAAATTGTGGCATAAAAAGAAATATACTCCAATTACTTACGGGACTAAACTGTGATGCAGAAAAGACCATACTCCAACAACTTATGAGTCTAAACTGTGATGCAAAAAAAAACATCAAACATACTCCTAAACCTCAAAAGAATAAACGGTGTCATATAAAGAAAACATACTCCAAGACCTCATGAGTATAAACTGTGGCATAAAAAGAAATATACTCCAACAACTTAAGAGTCTAAACCGTGATGTAAAAGAAACCACAAAGGTACTCGGAACCCTCATGCGTATAAAATATGTTATATAAAGAAAAGATACCCCAAAAGCTTACGAGTCTAAACTGTGTGATATAAAAAAGGAAAGCTGCTCCAATGCTATACGAGCCTAAACTGTTAGCACATACTAAAAATGTTAAAATTGTTCCAACCTTCATGGGCTTAAATTCCCAAGTGTTAACCTCAAGTACATTCCAAAAAATAGGAGCCTAAATTGAAATTAAAAAAAAATGCACTATGTTGATAAAAAATGGTACGACCACATATAGCTATGATACAATTGAATAAAAATCAGACACTTAAAAAATAAATATTATAAAAAATCAAGCCCATGTACATATGAAAAATACTGCATGCAAAAAATATATTATCAAGTTTCGAGCTCTGGACCCGAATCAAAATATCTCTTCGGACCCACACCTCGAGGGGCATCTGTTGACACGGTTTTTGACCAAAACACAATAGAGTGCATATACCGTACCAAAATTTAGAAAAATGCAAATAGAAAAAATCTGTTTAATAATGCAACAAAATAATTTATAAATAATAAAGTCAACTGCTCAGAGCGACCGCTATGAAAAATAATGATATGATATATTGACGATATTGCAAACATTGAAAAAGGCAAATATGAAAAAAATATGAAAAAAAATCATCAAGTTTTTGTCCTAAGAGAATTATAGAGGATAGTAGCTTACATACATATATACTGTCACCGACGGTAGAAATCTAATGTTAATATAAAACCACGGCGTCAAAGACGACGCTGGTACCGGCGAAATATAACACGTACGAGTACGGCTCCGCCGAAATACCATTGTGTATTAACTAAATGAATACCATTAATTTATTGGGTAATAGTGTATACGTACAGACATGTATAGGCTGTGCGTACATGAGATAACTTGTATTACCAAATACGTGATGGATTCCTTCCTCTTGATCCATGCATAGACATGTATGCATGTGTATTCGGCTCAATGGGCCCAAGCCCAACCATGCTATATGTCTGCAAAGTAACTGGCCGATTCTGTTTCTCAAAAAAAGAAAAAACTGGCCGATTCTTCTCAAAAAAAAAAGTAACTGGCTGATGGGACGCTGCCGGTTAATTTAGTGATTAAAGAAATAAAAAAAGGGAAGGAGCAGCCTCGCTCCCACGATCCCGCGATCGGCAGCGCGCGTCCAGCTGCAGCGCTGCGTGTATCCATTCATCTCCCCCGCTGGTCTTCTTCCTTCCCTATTCTACTCCCTCCGTTTCTAAATATTTGTCTTTCTAAAGATTTTAACAAACGACTTTATACGAAACAAAATGAGTGAATCTATACTCTAAAGTATGTCTACATGCATTCGTATGTTATAGTCATTTGAAATGTCTAGAAAGATAAATATTTAGGAACGGAGGAAGTACGACACACCATATACTACAACAAAAAGGAGATACCCCGAGAAAGCAAGAATGAAGGAGAGGAGCCTTGGTTTGTTCCAAGGAGGTGATAAGGTGAGATATGATGGCGCTCTCGTGACCTTAGTTTTGGCCATTTGGTTCGATCAAGGAGCCCTCTCTTCTCATCCATATTGTCCTTAGTTTCGGCCATTTGGTTTGGATCAAGGAGCTCTCTCTCTCTCTCTCTTACTCATGAATTCTTGTCCTTAGTTTCAGCCCTATTGGTTCGGATCAAGGATTCCCCTCTCCCTCACTTCATGGGATCATGCCCTTAGTTTCGTCCTTTTTGGTTTGGATCAAGGAATATACTACATAAAATCATGCCCTTAGGTTCGGCCTTTCTGCTTCGGATCAAGGAATATATAACTCATGAAATCATGCCATTAGGTTTGGCCTTTTTGGTTCGGATCAACGAATATAAACCCACAAAATCATGCCCTTAGGTTTGACCTCGTTGTTCGGATCAAGGAATATGTACCTCATGCAATCATGCCCTTAGGTTCTGCCTTTTTGGTTCGGATCAGGGAATTTACATACTACATGAAATCAAGGATTTGCATATTTTTCATATAGAATCTTGTCCTTAGTTTCTCTCATTTGGTTCGAATCAAGGATGCATATTTTTCTTCACGCGGTCATGTCGTGTTTGGGGGGCATATAAAATGCTCTCAGAATGGGTTCTTGTTGGAGATATGCCCTAGAGGCAATCATGTATGATGATATTTCCTGTGTGTTTATGAATAAAGATAGTCCTTGCATGTAATCAATGATACTTGTTGGCAAGTACGTGACTTGTCTGTGAGATATTGTGTTGTATGATACATCTTAAATTGTCCCTAGTCGCAAGTGATGTGTGGACACACGTCGGACTAGACTAGCATATGACACGGTGGATGGCTCGGTCTCACTGGACATGAAGCATTGGATGCTAACCGAATAATATGGACTTGGAAAGGTCTGGCCGGATTCAATGTAGTCAGATCCGAGTCGAGATAAGGTTTGAGTCGGATAGACCCAACTATGAGACACAACGATATGTCATCTGTGAGTCTCTAGTACAACATACGTTCTATGTCCTAAGACCTAAACCGATGCATGTACTCGGGATGGTGACAGACTAGCTTTGAGCCGACCAAACTCTACTCCGTGACTGGGTAGTTACAAAGGTCGGTTTTGGGTTTGTCCAGACCCATGCTACGAGGCATGGTTGAGCAAGATGGGATTTGCCCCTCCGATCTGGAGAGATATACTCTGGGACCCTCGTGTGATCTGACCAGGATAAGCATGGCCATGCGATAAGGATTATGAGATAATCCGGTCTGTGGTCGGCATCACTGGAACGAGAAAGAGGTCGGGCTAATACAAGGATGACAGTCTCGCCTTGAGCCCGACAACATATATCGTGTGGCAAAGGGAAAAGAAGTGTGACGCGTTGTAAAGATTCGCCTAACCAGCTTCATAGCCTGCTTGATGGTTGGCATGCCTTGCTAGAGGCCGCTACCAACCGTACACGTCGGAGGTAATCTGAATTGTGACCAAGATGATTTGAACGTAAGGGGTTGCATGCTTAAGGGAAGGACCCTGTGAGGTTGGATCCAACTCCACGAGTCAGACTTGGTCCTACTCGCACTCGGATACAGACCGAACAGATTTTGGGCTTTAGGATCCGTGTGAGGCCCAATATTAAGCCCGTGACGGATGCCTATATATAGTGGAGTGCGACACACTTATCAAGTTGATCGCTTCGGCACCATCATTAGGGCTTTACATGTGTTGCAACTAGCCACATCCACTCGCCGCTGGCTGTGTGATCGGACCTAGCAGTCTGCCGCACGACGTTTCTCCTGCACGCGCGGATACCTTTAGAGGTGGTGTAGCTGCATCGCTTCGGCGAACCTATTCGCGGGATACGATCGGCTACGTGGGAGGTTGGCAAGGAGGAGACGACTCCGGAAACACGGGACGACCCCGGGAACGCGCTGCCTCAACTCTACTTCCGCTGCACGGGACTACGCGTCTAGTGGTAACGAACTGTGATCCATCTCCCTTAGCATGTTCCTGGATGTTCTGCATGTAGGAAAATTTTAATTTGTAATCGACGCACCCTACCGTATATCCGAACAGTTCTTTCATGTGAATTCCATGACAGGAGCCATAAAATTTTATAATATTCACAACGCACATTTCGTGCATGGGTTCTTTCTTTTGAATTCCACGGCACGATGTATAAAATGACTAAAAGTACAAACTATGACATGATATGGGTTCTCACACATGAATTCCATGTAGTGATCCATAAAATAAACGGAATGCAAATTATGCTATGTCATGGGTTCTTCTCAAATGAATTCCATGGCATAAGCCATAAAACAAAGGAAATGTAGATTATGATATGTCATGGATTGTAGCATATTGTAATAGGCATGTGATGTAATCCCACTGTTCAAGAAATCTTTCGATTCAGCGATTTATTGTCCGATTTATCGCTACTCTTGGGGTGACCGATAAGATTATGCCTTATCTTCATCATTTATCATTTGGGCCGATTTATCGCTATGACAAGCGATTTATCGAGAATCTACCGATAAATCGGGCCTATTCGTGGCACTATGTTTGCAAGAACTATGTTTATTTCTGTTATCCGGACCTTGTTACGCAATATGTAATGTTTTTCTATTTTTTTTGTCATTATATCAGGATTCAAAAGCTAGGATTCAAGGTAACACTTCTGTCCAATATTGTTTTGGTGTTGAATATAGCATATTTTAGTGTTGGTAACCTCGGATTTGAAAAAATGGCCGATTAATAGTCGACCGATAAAATCGATTAATCGACCGATTTCCGATTAATCTCTAATCCCCAGGTGACCGAGACGGTAACGATAAGCGATATCCTCAACATTGTGTAATCATATGTATACTATAAGAAATATGTCAACTTGTGACCTTCTGTCAGTGACCCTGGAAGAACTGGTCATTAATTTATGACCATTGTAGACCAGTTGGTCAAAAATTGTTCCGAGGCCTCCAAACCCTAAACCATAATGACCATTTTGATCAGAAAGGTCATGATTTCCTTACATGAAATGGTCGTAAATTTTTGAACGTGATTTATAGTGATATTTTTTTTGTTGATTATGACTATTTCAGATAGTCGTAATTTCTATGATGAATTGATTTGCGATGACTTGGCAGACACCTCAGCAATCTCGCTTACATGGCATGTCTAGGTGTCATTCTCACTTACATGCACTATTAGCGCTTGGATTTTTTCTTATTGATAGATGGGACCCACTGATCATACACATGGGACCAACACCTCCCACGGGCCCATTGACATGTGGGGCCTGCCCCACAAAGTGGGACCTACACCATTGTTTCCAATGACGTGTAGGACCCACCCTACCGACCTGGTGCGTGGGGGTCTATGTCAACTACAAACCCACCGACCCGACGTGCGGGACAAACATCAGACGAAGGCTGACATGTGGGACCAATAATATCACAAGACCCACCATACTTACATTTGGGACCGAGGGACCTACGTGTCAACACGGTGGCTGGAATATTTCAAAAAAAGAGTGGGCGGGGGTTCAAACGCGACCTCGTCGCTGCAGCAACAGGTCCCCAACCACCACGCTAGCACGTGTGTTGTGTTAACTTCCCACACGAAAGTTTCTTATAGAGATAGTTGTCTATTGGGCCTAGACCATTAAAACAACGCAGTGCTTCTTTCTGCTAGCGACCATGAGCCGGCCCAAGACGCAACCATGGACATTGGTGCTTCTTTTCATTTTTTTTTCCTTGCGTTTTTTTTTTGCTTAGCTATTTATTTTTATATTTCGAAATATTGTAACATATATATTATAAAAATCAGTTCACATAAAATTTTAAATAAATGTTGATCATATATTTAAAAAATATTAATCAAGCATTTCAAAAAAATGTTTAGAAAGTTTTTGAAAATTATTAATAAAGCATTTGAAAAAGTTAATCGTGTATAGAAAAAATGTTGACCATCTATTAAAAATATTAAGCTTGCATTTATTTATTTTAAATATGTATAGAAAATGTTAACCATGTATTTAACTTGTATTCAAAAAAGTTAGGTGTGTATAGAATAAATGTACAATGTATACAAAAAAAATTGTTAAATTTGTATTTAAAAAATGCTAAATGTGTATAGAAAAAATATTGACAATGTATTTAGAAAATATTAAATCTGTATAGAAAAATGTTGATCATGTATTCAAAATATGTTAAACTTGCATATTTAATATAGAAAAAAGTTGACCACGTATTTAAATAAGTGAAAATTTGTCTTTTTGGCGAGAGGTGCATCGAAAGCATTTGACATTCAACAATATGGTTAACTGAACATAGAATATGGTCTGATGTGTTATGGAAAATTTAGTGGTCCAATTTTGCAAAAATATTTCTAGGGTTCTTCACAAAAAAAACTATTTTGGCACTCGGAAAATGTAAAATGGATTTTTGGCGTTACTTGGCACAAACACTAAATAAAACAAAAGAACAGAATCTATAATTATGTAAACGCATAAGTAAAAAAGGTAAAGCAAAAAATTATAATTGCATACATGATAGCTCATTTGGTCACATATAATGACATAATGTGAAAATTTTCAAATTTTTTATTTTTTTTTTAATTTTTTTATGCCTGTTTCAAAATGCGATCAAAACGGCGGGCATGACCGTTCCTTACTAGTGGTTGAATCTTGGAAAAACTTTTTTGTGTTTCTCTGATTAAATAGATACTTATGTACCTAGAAATGATTTCTTGAAAAAATAAAAAGCAAACTATGAGGCAGCTGCAGTTCAAATTTGACCCGATTCCAACTGAATCGGGGGAAATTTGTCTTCTTCACGAGAGGTGGATCAAGTCTTATGACACCCAACAATTTGATCAATTGTGCATTAAATATGGCCTATTATTTTATAAAATTGATGTGGTCCAATTTTGCAACAATTATTTGGTAGGTCATTCACAATAAAAATATTCATTTTGGGCACTCGGAAAATGGAAATGATTTTTTTCGTCCAAAGAAAATGAAAACTTCCTTAGACAACATTGTTTGCCATTCTAATATGCACCCTTGTGCACAATATGAAATCATTTGAAGAAACTATGCCATGAATGTGGCCATAAGATTGATCATTTGGCTTGAAAGCCATTGATCTCCACACATGATAGCTCGTTTCTGAGAACACTTTTTAAATAATTATCGTATTATGAGTTTATTATTTTTTTCCTGGTAACTTGGCCACATATAATGACAACATGCGAATGTTTTCCAATTTTTTAATTGTTTTCGAATTTTTTATGCCCATCTCAAAATGCGGTCAAAACGGTGGGCTTCACCGTTCCTAGCTAGTGGTTGAATCTTGGAAACGTTTTGGTGTTTCTCTGATTAAATAGATACTTTTGTACCTAAAAATGAATTTTGGAAAAATAAAGAGCAAGCTATGATGCAGCTGCAGTTCAAATTTGACCCGCTTTTAGCTGAATCTGCAGAAATTTGTCTTATTCACGAGAGGTGGATCCAAGCTTTTGACAACCAACTATTTGGTCAACTGTGCGTTAAATATGGCCTACCATTAGAAAATTGAGGTGGTCCAATTTTGCAACAAATATTTGGTAGGTCCTTCACAAAAAAACTCATTTCGGGCACTCAAAAATGGAAAACGAACTTTTCATGCAAAGAAATAAAAAAAAATAGGCAACATTGTTTGTCATTCCAAGAGGCAAACTTTTGCAAAATATGATATCATTTGAATAAAACTATGCCAAAATGTTGCCATCACATTGGCTCTTCTCCACATGCAACGTCTTCTCCTTTGTGTGCATGCGTGTGTGTATGGGGGGTGTCTTGAGCATCCGATCCTTTCGTCGTCGTCGACATCAGCGGGCATAATAAATGGTTGTGATTTTCTAATCCATCAAATAAAAGGTTAGGTTTTTCTTTTTTCTGCAATAGATAGATATGAGAGGTGGATGGAAACATCTTGACATTATTTTTTTAGTTAATTGTACATAAATTGTGGACTAATATTTTTGAAAAAGGGATGTGGCCCAATTTTACAACACCGATTTGTAGTCTTTTATTTAAAAGTCGGTGATTTGGGTCCAAAATTTGAAGATTCTACTGCGAGACAACCGGCCAATGAGAAGGGAGGAAACACGTTCATGCGGATCACCCAGTCGGATGCGATCTGAGCCATCCATCACGCACACATCAATGGTGAAGCTTCTCCCGAGAAACCCAAACCCAATTCCACCCACCCACCCTCGTCCTTTCCCATTCTCTAGATCCGATCGAGACTCCCCGCCGCCCCCGCCTTCCTCCCCATCCAGTGATTCCCACCACCGCCGCCCCCGCCCCCGCTTTCCCATTCTCCAGATCCGATTGAGATACCCACCACCACCGCACAATTCATCCCCCATCCATCAGTCCACGCGCAGCCATGGCATTCCCTAGTCTCCTTCTCGGCCATGGCATCACGGCAGGCTTTCTCGCGGGCGCGGGCGTGCGTGCTTTGGTGTGCGCCACTCTATCGATCTGGCCGGACCATGGCGCGCGCGTGGTGTGCTTAGGGTTTACGATTGCGACGCTACACGCTGGCCACGTGTCCCCGGCAATCAGGACGGCGATGATGTCAACGGGGTCCTCGGTTCTCCTGCAGCGCGTTTCCCTCCCTCACTCTCTGACGCCTCCCCTCCCTCGCCCGTGGTTCCTAATAGACGCGCTCCTCCCCTCTCCTTGGGTGGCATGTAGGGCTCGCCATGGGAGCAGCGCAGGGAGGAGACCTCTGGAGGAGCCCGAGCGTCCTCGCGCGCCTGGCCCGTGGCACGAACACCACGGCGCGCGCCTCGGAGCTTTAGCATCTGCTTCGGTGACTTCGTCTTTGGCATCCTACCGGCCACGCTCGTCGGTGTCATTACAACGCCCCCTCCCGATCAGCTAGGGTTCGGCGAATGAGGTCAGTCCCTCCACTCCTCCTCACAGCGCCCCCACTCTTCCTCCCTCCCGGCATTTAGAGTTTGGATCTCAGTGTGCCATCCTAATACTTTTTTTTTCAACTGGGTTGCTGTTAATGAACAGGTGTGCAAAGATCTGAGGTGGGGGCGGTGCTAGGAGAGCTACAACAATGATTGTCGGATTGTTCAGTCCATGAGGTAGCTCATCCCGGTCCCGCACCCAAGAACTTCACCAGCGGATTAAGATGCACCCCAACCAAGACCCTGCAGCATCTGACTACTCCTACTCGTTCAATGTTTCCATTATTGTCGGCCTTGACATGGTAAGCAAAGCAAACAAAGCTTGCTTACCTGTGATTGTAGTAATGTCGCTTGATGAGTTGATGCCGTTTATGACGTGATGTTCTATATTCTTGTGATGTTGCAGATCAAGGTTCCTAACAACTAGCAGCAGTACATCAGCATCCTGACTGGCCATGTTAACAGCGGTGTGATAAACATGAGCAGGATTGACGATGCTGTGACCCAAATTATGTGGGTCAAGTACACCATTTTCCCATTTGAGAACCCCTACTCTGACCCAAACAGCAGGGAAAGCAGGTGCTGAACAAACTCCAATGATGAACCTGAATTCAGAATGCACTTGAACTCTGACGTCTGAACTTTCTACTCAATTGGTAATGCAGGAGCATAGAGATTTGGTGAGGGAGCCTCCCTCTACCTCTCCCACATTCTCTAATTTTGTTGTTGCTCTAAATTCACTTTCATGCTTGACTAGATCTAGTGCTATTGCTGTCAATCCCTAGTCCCTAGTGCTACTGCTCTGAATTAACTTACATGCTTACTAAATTCACTTGGCATTGCACTATTTGCCAAATTGATTTGCTTGCCTGCTACCATGAATTCCTGACTGGTTCAGGTCTCTGCTGGCTGTTTTCAACTATGTGCCATGTTCTTATTTACAATCCATGATGGCAACACAACCAACTTATACCATCACACTATATTTCTATTTTTCCCTCAAGATTTTTATTTAGGGCCACAGAATGAAAAATTATACTACTCTGAGAAAGCTATAAAAAATCAGCAATATCAGATGGAATGAAAAACCAGTCTGAGAGGTAGCATCTGCTCTCTTCAGGTTACACTACTAGGAAAAGGGCTATAGATGGAATTGATACTAATGGCACACCAGACAGGCAGTGCGCCATTAGTACATAGTAATGGCGCACCAGCAACAGATACGCCATTAGAGTTCGAAGTACTAATGGCGCACCATGCCCGGAGTGCGCCATTAGTATCAAGAAGTTTTTTTTTAACTAGCGCGCCTGTCCAAACATACTAATGGCGCATCCGTGCATAGTGCGCCATTACTAGTTGTAAATAGTAATGGCGCACCTGCAGTAAAGTGCGCCATTAATGCTCTTTTTTTAATGATATTTTTTATTCTTTTTTTTACAAAACTACTAATGGCGCACTCTCCCAGAGTGCGCCATTACTAGTTTGAACTAGTAATGGCGCACTATGCGACAGTGCGCCATTAGTATGTTTTTTTTTTGCAAAACTTGTAATGGCGCACCAACTATAAATGCGCCATTAGTAACCTTGATTACTAATGGCGCATTTGTAGTTGGTGCGCCATTAGTATGCGGGCAGCAACAAAATATTTTGGACAGCCTCTCTACCACACTCACTCCCCCCCCCCACTTCTTCATTCTCTCCACCTCCTCTCCTCTCGGGTCCCTCCTCTTTTTCACCTCATTTCCACCATATATTCATTCCAATTAAGTGGTTAAATTACCTTGTTTTGGTAGGTAAGTATGGGGGGAAGCTATATTTATGTTGTTCTCCATACAACAATGTGCACATGCACTTTTATGGCCTAGCTAGATCTATGTATGTTTGTGGTGTTGCATAGGTTTGTTGTGTTGCATATGTGTTTGTGTTTGGAGGTGTACCGGTATTTGAAATGCGATAGTTGCCAATATTTTCCCGGAATGTTGATTCATTTCCGTTTCGGTGAGAATTTTGGCATTAAGCATTCATTTTTGTCCTAATTTTAGGGAAAGTCATGGCAAATTTTTTCTTGGTTCTAAAATATCGTTTTGCTCTACCCCGCAGGGCGACCATGGTGCGCACGATGACCGAAGGCATGGTGAATAGGTTTTTGAGGTCCGCGAAGGCCGAGATGCTTCAAAAGAATGAGATGGAGATAAGATGTCCGTGTCGAAGATGCAAGCTGAAGAGCCTTATTGCGGACCCGGATTCCGGGCAGGTGCGGGACCACCTGCTCTTGCGTGGTTTCATGGATGGCTATCGGTGGCAAGGTGATGAAGATGACTACGAAGTCGTCCATGGGGGCCGGGCAAGAAATGAGGAAGGGCAGCAAGACAACCACCGCGGCTCGGGCGGGCGAGAAGACGAAGAATCCCCAGGAGATGATCACGACGGTGATGCTGTACACAGTCATCATGTAGAAGATGCAGGACATGATGATGAGGAAGATGCCGGAGCAGACGACGGGCATGATCATGAAGATGATGATGCCGGCGGAGCAGACGACGCTGAACCATCGATGGGCTGGGTGCAGGACCCTCATATTTAAGACCTGCTTCTCAAGCAGACCGATAACGCAAGAGCTGCCGCCCGAGAGAAAGCCAAGATGGATCAACTTGAGTTAGACGCGGTTACTCCATTGTATGAAGGATGCAGGCCCGAGGATACCCGCCTGAAAGTAACGCTCATGGCTCTAGAGATGAAGGTAAAACACAAAATGATCGACGCATGCTTCGACGAGAACATGTCATTCTGGCACGAACGTCTTCCCAAGGGGAACAAGTGCCCCACCAGTTTGGAGGAGGCGAAGAAAATCGTGTGTCCTCTGGATTTACCGCACGTGAAATACCATGTGTGCATGAACAATTGCATCATTTATCGGGACGAGCACGCGGAGTCTACCATATGTCCGTTGTGCGACGTCACTCGATACAAGAAGAGGAAAAAAGCTCCTCGAAAAGTGGTGTGGTACTTTCCGATCACTCCTCGTCTGCAGCGGTATTTCGCGGACCCTAAGGTAGCAAAGCTTCTGCGTTGGCACGCGGATAGGGAGGAGAAGAAGCGAGAAGATGACGCAAATGATCCGGAGATAGATAAAAAAGACAAGATGCTGAGTCACCCTAAGGATGCGAGCCAGTGGCAAGCGTTGAACTTCGAAGACCTAGAATTTGGGAACGATCCAAGGAACATCGTGCTGGGCGCGAGCACCGATGGAGTCAACCCGTTTGGCAGCCAGAGAAGCACACCTAGCACTTGGCCTGTGTTTGTGTGGATGTACAACCTTCCCCCCTGGTTGTGCATGAAGAGGAAGTACATTCACATGAGTATGCTAATTGAAGGACCGAAACAACCAGGGAACGACATCAATCTGTATCTGGGGCTGCTGAAAGAGGAGCTAGACACGCTGTGGAAAACGCCAGCCAATACGTGGGACGCCGCAAAGAAAGAATATTTCCCTATGAGAGCCGCGCTGCTCACGACGGTGCACGACTATCTCGGTTACGGATATGTCGCGGGGCAGGTGGTCCACGGATTTTCTGGATGCGTCAGGTGCATGGATGACACAACGTATCGCCAGCTAGATAGAGATCCCGGGTCTTCGAAAACCGTGTTCATGGGACATCGAAGGTGGCTTCGCCACGATGACCTGTGGAGAAAACGCAAGGATCTGTTCGATGGTGAAACCGAACCCCGAGGACGCCCGCGTACGAGGAGCGGCGAGGAAATAGACGAGCTGTTGAAAAATTGGAAAGATTGCCCACTGCCGGGAAAGAAGCAAAAGGCGCCAGAGCCGGGAAAGAAGCGAAAGGCGCCAGAGCCGCTGCTGAAGGTATGGAAAACGAGGTCTGTTTTCTGGGACTTGCCGTACTAGAAGATCCACCGTGTGCCTCACAGCCTTGATGTAATGCATATCACGAAGAACGTGTGCGAGAGTCTGCTTGGTACCCTGCTCAACATGCCAGAGAGGACCAAAGATGGGCCGAAAGCAAGGGCAGACTTGAAATCAATGGGCATCAGGCAGGAGCTTCACGCTATATATGATGATCATGATGATGATGATGATGATGATGATGATGAGGCGAAGCAGGACACGGAAAGTCGTCGCAAAGGCAAAAAGGCCAAGAAGACCGGAAATGACTACCCTCCCGCGTGCTTCACTCTAAGTCAGGAGGAGATCGAGCAGTTTTTCACCTGCCTCGTAGGAGTACAACTTCCTTACGGTTACGCGGGGAAGATAAGCAGATACCTAGACCGGGCGAAGCTGAAGTTCAGCGGGATGAAGTCTCACGACTGTCACGTGCTGATGACGCAGATACTTCCAGTTGCAATCCGTGGTATCATGGACGCGCACGTCCGTGAAACCCTATTTGGCCTATGCAACTTTTTCGACGTCATCTCTCGGAAGTCTGTTGGCGTGAGGCAACTCAGAAGGCTACAGGAAGAGATCGTGGTGATACTATGCGAGCTTGAGATGTACTTCCCGCCCGCATTCTTCGACGTTATGGTGCATCTGCTGGTCCATACCGTGGACGATATCATCCAACTCGGGCCGACGTTCCTGCACAGCATGATGTCGTTCGAAAGGATGAATGGTGTCATCAAAGGATACGTTCGCAACATGTCACGTCCAGAGGGAAGCATAGCCAGGGGCTTTCTGACCGAAGAGTGCATCTCCTACTGCACGAATTATCTAGGCATCGAGAACCCCGTTGGTCTGCCCGTCAACAGGCACCTCGGCAGGCTCGCTGGATGGGGTCACCGTGAGGGTCGCCGCGAAATGCATGTCGACTTCGAGGGTCGACTCGCCGACTTTGAAAGAGCAAACCTAGTCGCGCTACAACACATAGACGTGGTCAATCCTTGGGTGGTTCAGCACAAAACCTTTATTGAGAAGACATAAAATGACCGAGGCCAACAGAGGACGGACGGAGATATAATCAAAGAGCACAACTCATGTTTCACGCGTTGTTTCAAGCAGAAGCTTCTGTCATACCCTTTACATGATGATTCTTCCGCGGAAGAACAACTCATATTCGCCTTGTCACAGGGCGCCGAGCACAACCTGATGACCTATGAGGCGTACGATATCAACGGCTATACATTCTACACCGAGGCCAAGGACATGAAGAGCGATGGTTATCAGAACTCCGGGGTAACGATGGAATCCTACACCGGTAATGACAAGGACAGATACTACGGAAGGATCGAGGAGATCTGGGAGCTGAGCTACGCTGGAGAGAAGGTCCCGATGTTTCGTGTCAGATGGGCCAAGAGCGTCCTAAAAGAAGACCGGTATTTCACCACCATGGTTATACCCGAAGCCAAATCCAAGACCGCGGGCGCAAACGTCACCGCGAAAAATGAGCCATGGGTACTGGCTTCCCAAGTTGACCAATGCTTCTTCATTACCGACCCGTCAAAGCCCAGTCGTGTTGTCGTGAGGAGAGGCAAAAGGAAGATCATCGGAATGGATGGAGTAGCCAATGAGCAAGACTTCGACAAGTACGGCGACCCGAGGATCGAACATGACGACGATGATGAAGTAGTAGCATACACCACAAGAAGAAGCAGGACCACCCTACCTAAAGGACGTCCGT